>OX457037.1:77618752-77768752 GCA_949752735.1 Lumbricus terrestris
TCACTTTGGGGGGTGTTTCACTCGTTATCTTTTGGTTTGTGAACATATGTGAATTCCATTGTTCTTATTGTAAGTTATAATATGTTGACAGTGACACTGTTGGCATGTCATGAAAGGCACTTACATATAAAATACTTCTTTAAAATGTTTTGCAGGCCGAAAGTGCACAGACGCAAGTCGAGAGTGCTTTCTGGGAACTTTGCGCAATATGTGTGACTGTGATCAGTGTCTTAGTAGTTGTGACGTTTGAATATACACGTAATAACTGTAACTGAAACTGTAACTGAAAAATAAGAAATAACTGTTACTGAAACTGAAAAATCTCATCGTAGTTAACTGTAACTGAAACTGTAACTGAAAAATAAAAAAATAGATAACTGTAACTTAAACTGTAACTGAAAAACCATAACTGAAATAACACTGCACCCAGATCCCGCACACTTGAAGAGAAGGAAAACAATGGGAATTTTGCAGAGAGAAGAATAAGATCAAGCTTATGGAGCTGCTGAGGAGTACCTAACCAGATAAATTGAGTCTTTGAAGTATTAAGAGAAAGGCGATTAGAAGACATCCATGAGTGAAGATGATTAGTGAGAGATTCAATAAGCCCAACTAGAAGCAGCTGGGAAGAGGGGGGACCATGGACAAAAGCCTGGACATCATCAGCAAAGAGATGGCCAGCAGCACTACAGATCGGAAAAAGAGAAGAAATGTCAGCTGTGTAAAGAATAAATAGCAGAGGCCCAAGAACAGAACCTTGAGGAACACCCAGATTAACATGAACCCATTGAGTTCGAGAGTCACCAGATATAATCATTTGGGTTCTTTCAGAAAGGTACGACTTAAACCAAGATAATGGGAGGCCCTTAACTTTTGCCAAGAGGATTGCAAGAGTTTTTCCTGACAATTTCCAGTGACAATAGTAGCTTTGCGGTCCATATTTTTCTTTGATCCGTCGATGATAGACAACATTTTGCCTTCTCAGTGAGGTGATAGCAGGCCTGCCATTGTGCACTCTTGTTCTTCCATTGCACTTAGCTGCTTCCTGTCCTTCTTTTATCTCGAACTTCTAAAAAGTGTTATTTCTGAAATTAATGTCTTAACCAATCGCCAGTGTGACATGTCTATCTATAGACCAAGGATCACGGTCTGGAAAGCCAATATGATACAAAGCACCAACCACTAAACTAAAGAGGACTGGATGATGTTCTTGGATCTTTTTTAATAATGAGGCAGTTAGTAGCAGCTGTTTATGCAGCCATTGTAGAGTGTAGACGTATTGCATACGTACTAGGACTAAGTTGTCTGATACTCATCAATGTATTCAAATACTTCTATAGATGCCAACGCAGAAAGTTCACCTGATGCTTCATGATTGCCTTTTGTCTTGCGTTCTTCATTTTAGTTTTCACCATTCTCTCTTTTTCCCGCAGTTGCCTCTTTCTGCTTTCTTTTGCTGCTGTCTTCAAGTTTACTCCACTCATGCTGCTGGAAAATACGTCTGCTCTTTGTAGGACCTATTCGAAGGATATCACGATCTTAGTCTGTCATCACATCCTTTGAGGCAATATCGAACAATTTTTGAAGATCACTCTTGAACATGTCGTCTTCATACTGTCGCTTTCTCTTTAAAGTGGTCCGTGAATCTTCAGAGGTAGCTAGTTCTGGTAAAGCTTTGGCAGTTCCCTTACATACGAGCTGTGCTGGTATTCTGGCAAGCACCCAAATACAAACAACTGCATCATAGGTCATTTTGTAGCTTTCCGGAAGGGGTATCCCTTTAGTGATATGATTAAACTGAAGCAGTTGCTGTGCATCCAGGCTGCGTGGTAATCTTGCAGTAGACAATCGAGAGACTGGTTTTCCCAATAGCCAGTGCTCTGGGTCGGATCTCAAATGAGACGAAGCTATATTAGTATAATAATGACGGTTTACATGACGTAAAGACATTATTAGCACTCAAGTAAAATGTTCTGAATGGGTTGACCTCTAAATGTTGCACAATCAGGCTGAAATTTTACAGGGAGACTATCTACCCCAAGGGGACAAAAATAAGCCTTGTGGAGAAAGAATTCTAACAACTTAATTTTTTGGCTATGGTTTGTGGACCAGTCTACTCCTACGTCCATTTGACCTCAACAGTGCCAGGAGGGGCGGCTAAACATGCCACGGACCGGAAGCAGACTAAATATTCATCCCTCCCTGTTACTCACGAGTTCGTCCCTGTGGCCGTAGAATCGCTGGGCCCCATCAACCGCGCAGGCCGAGAGTTCTCGGTAGAGCTGGGGCGCCGAATGACCGCCGTCTCAGGTGACCCTCTAGAAACCATGCACTTGTTCTAGCAGCTATCCATTTGTACGCAAAGATTTAATGCAGTAGCATTCAGAGGCACGTTCGCACAACGCACCGAGGACGAGGGCAACTAACGTCATAGAATAGATTCATAAGTCCCGAGGGTCATAAATACCTCGGGTAAAAAAAATATAACAAATAAATAAATAAAAATAGTAGTAGTAATAATAATAATAATAGTAATAATAATATAATATTATAAGAATGAAAGTTTGTCCTTCCAGATGTGTGTTTGTTTGTGTGTGTGTGTGTGTGTGTGTGTTGACTCTTCGTTACAAAATAGGCTCGGAAATTAAACAGCGTCGGTTTAACAAAATAATTGCAATTGATTCTTACCCAAATTATAAGGTCAACGCAACTATTTTCAGCTTTTAATTCAATTCAAAACCAGAGTTATTAGCGTTTTAAGGCAGATTTCATCGATAACCACTCACGCCCAGCTTTAGTAGAGCCTATACAGGCCGCATGACGTCATACCCGCCAGTAATAATTTTCGTAGCGCCCCGCAGGGGCGGGTCACGTTTGGTTTTTTCGGGAAGCGGGATGGGGTGGAGGTTTGGCGAAAACCCGAAATTTTGTGGTCAACGATGTGTACCATAGTGGAGTTGGGTTTAAAACCCGAAATGTCACTTTAGAACTCGAGTTATTAGCGTTTTAACACAGATTTCAAATCGTTCACGCTTTAGCAAAGAGTCTCGAGCTTTAGTAAAGAGTCTACAGACTGCGTGACGTCATACTCGGCCAGTAATAATTACCGTAGCGCCCCGCAGGGTCGGGTCACGTTTGGCTTTTTGAGGAAGCGGGGTGAGGTGGAGGGAGGGTTGGCGAAAAGTCGAAAACCCGAAATTTAGCGGTCAACGATGTGGAGTAGTGTTTAAAACCCTAAATTTCCCGGGCGAAGCCGGGTACGAAAGCTAGTAATCTATATAAATAAAGAGAAGATTCTGTATGTCTGTCTGTCTGTCTGTTTGACCGGAATGCATTTCCACAGTTTTTGAGCTTTTCACTCGAAGCCTTCACTAGTGTGTAGGTCTCGGCATGAGATACCCCAAAAAGGGGTTGGCGACTCTCTACCACAATGGGGGCCAGGGTGGTGGGGCGAAACCCCAAATTTTTCCATTTTTTCCAGCAATTCCTCTGAAACTTTGTACTTAGACAGAGGGCCATCAGAGCCACCCGGTGGATTGGTTGGCGAATCTTTACCACCATGGGGGCCACGGTGGGGGTTGCGAAAACCCTAATTTTTGCTATAAAAATATTATATTCATTTGCCATAGTTTCACAGTTAGACAGATTTTTACGCGGGCCACCTTGCCTCTACTCAGCCCACACCCCGCCCCCCAGGAGCCGGGTGGGGCATTGGTGGGACGAGGGCGTTGGGGCGGTGGGGAAGAACATTTTCCCGAAAATCAAAATTTCACGGGTCGCGTACCGGTCGAGATTGGAGTGTGGTGTGGTGGGTGGGGTGGGATGGGGTGGGGGATGGTGGTGGAGGGAATTTTCAGAATACACAAATTGCACGGGTGGCGTACATGTGGAGGTCGGAGAGTAGTGTGGTGTGGTCGGGTGTGGCGGGTGGGGGTGAGGGGTGGGGTTGGTGGGGTGGGGCTGGGTGGGGAGGGACGGGGTGGGTGGGGTGGGGGATGGGGTGGGTGGGTGGGTGGGGAAGTGGAAGTGGGGTGAGGTGAGGTGGGGTTGGGGTGGTGGACGGGGTGGGTGGGAGTGGTGGGGTGGGAAATGTGGGGAAGTGGGGTCTGGTGGGGAGGGGTGGGGTGGGTGGGAGTGGGGTGGGGTTAGGGGAGGGGGAGAGGGGTGTGGGTATGAGGTATCGGGGGTGGTGACGGGGGAATTTTTTCGAAAACCTAAATTTCACGGGTGGCGTACAGGTGGAGGTCGGAGTGTGGCGGGGTGTTGTGAGGTTGGGTTGGAATGAGGTGGAGTGTGGCCGAGAGCGGGTCGTATCCTAATTTCCCGGGCAACGCCGGGTACCCCAGCTAGTAATAATAGAAGAGAACCGGCTTTTCTTTTATAAAGCATCTCAACCACTATCCAGCGCTACAACGCTACAATAATAACTTTAAAAGTGATCGTAATAACATTATTTCCTGACGTTACCAGGTCCTTTTCCTCTAGTGTTCGTGATCTGGGTGTCACACTTGACAGTGCTCTGACATTTTACTGAACACCTGTCACTCTTGACCCGATCCTGTTACTACCACTTGAGACGACTTAGGGCAATTAGAAGATTGGTGTCCTCCGAGGTGTTTACGACTATGGTAGGCCTACATGCCTTTATCATCTCACGAATTGACCACTGCAACTCCCTACTAATTATGCTTCTTAAGGTTCGCTTGTCATAATTATGTGCAATATGTCTTAAATTCCGCTGTTAGACTTATCGCACGACTTCCTCGATTCTCGTACATCTCCACATACAAGACGCATGACCTTCACTGGCTTCCGATTTTTGCCCGAATCAGATACAAGGTCTTGCGCTAGTAGTTACTAAGTCCCTGCAGGGCTTAGCGCCTAAATACCTCTGCGACTTAATGTGCAAGGCTATTTCTGCAAGATCTTCTCGCCCTCTTCGGTCTGCTGACCGCATTGATCCACTTGCACCTACATGTAGATCACGAACCTCATTAACCCAGCATCGGGCGTTTGCTAATGTTGGTCCTTTAAGCAGTGATGTAGTACTCGAGTCCGGCAAAAGACTCGAGTCCGACTCAAGACCGATTTTCTGCGGACTCGGACTCGGACTTGGACTCGGACTGTCAGGACTCGGACTTCGACTCGGACTCGAAGCCCTGGACTCGAAATTTGACTCGGTGACTCGGTTTCCGAGTCACGAATTCTCCGTGGAACAGGCCACAACCTGTATTGCCATAACCAATGCAGGCATTTTCAGCTTCTTTCTTGATGACTCAACTCAAACAAAGGAGCCCTTGTAGTCTACGGGTTTAAGACACAGGATCGTCCATTAAACAACCTTGAAGTAATGTGACGGGGCTAATGTCCTACGCAAAATCGGGGGGGAATATGTCCGGGGGGGCTAATGTCCGGGGGGATAATGTCCGGGGGATAATGTCCAGGGGGCTAATGTCCTACAACCTGATTTGCGATGAATAACGATGGGAATTGAGTATACGAACTTTTCACGACTAAAATCCTCGGTCTTCTTCTTCTTGTCGTTCGTATCGTCTACCAGAAAGCAGAACAAGTTCTTGCAATGCATTTAATGTGATAGTTGCTTGTGCTCTACAAATTAATTTTTGCAGGGCTTTTTTAACGTGCAGTTGTACACAAAATGTGCAGTTCTAGAAGCACTTCTGTACGGTTAAAACTAGCACAAAAGGTCATTGTTCGCCCACTGGAAGTAATTTACCATGGAGGATGGGAAAAAGAAAGAATGGGTTGTGCAGTTCTAAAAATTCCCCACAAACAGCCCTGAATTATTGCACATTAAGATCGAAAGTACAAGAGAAACGATGAAGAGCCATAATACGTTTAAGTAGACTAGACGATAAAATCGCCTCGAATTGAGCGAACCAGGATATCCGGAATTTTAGGGCGCGGTGGTGTGCTGGGTTTGCCGGAGGGTTGCAGGTTAGAACCCACCTCAAGTCGCCTCGCAGGCACATTGGGAAAGTCCTTCACCCGCAATTGCTCAACGCTTCGTCGTGAAACTCAGACTGAGTGTCCGCGATGTAGCCGGGAGCGCTTCTGATTGGCAATCTCGAAGGTGCTCTATTTTCATGTGCGTTCACATACATACATATATACAAACATATATACATGTATGCATGTATATATGTATGTATTGTATGTATGTATGTATGTATGTATGTATGTATGTATGTATGTATGTATGTATGTATGTGTAATGTATGTATGTATGTATGTATGTATGTATGTATGTATGTATGTATGTATGTATGTATGTATGTATGTATGTATGTATGTATGTATGTATGTATGTATGACATGTATGTACAGGGTGGGCAAAAAAAGTAATCCCCTACGATGTTTTGCCCATATCTTGGCCAGAAGTACGACTTTCGGAATTAAATTTTGCAGTCTTAAAGACAATTCATATTTACACATGATGACCAGATTTCACCAAAATATTTCAAACAGAAAAAGTTACACCATTTTTAGTGAGGTCATCCACCGTTTTTTGTCGATTCAAAAACGTAACGCAACAAAAAGTGACTATAAAACCATTTTATTAAGTCACATCTCAAATATCTGTTGTGAAATGAACTTGTTGGTGCTTTACAACTTGTGTTCAATGTGCCCACCAATAGTGCCAAAACTTCTTTTGAGTCTCTTTGCAAAGTTCTTGATGCGTTCCAAAGGCAAATCTTCCCATATATACTCCAATACGTCCATCAAGTCTATTCCGCTCTTGGTTTTGGTTGCAGATTGTGATATTTCTACAGCATAGCTCTCCGCAATTGATTATCAATCCATCGGGTTCAAATCCGGAGATTTGGAGCCATTGGCTTGCTCAATGAAACCAGAACAATCGAGTCGATCGGTTTTCATTCACGGCAAATCTCTTAACTCTCAACTCAACTCTTAATGTTTGCGCTCTCACTGTTTATCAGAGTCAACGTTGCTCATAGGATTTTGCTAAAAAGTTGTCTGAATACACATTTTGTCTGTCATTGCCACTTTGGCCATTTTCTTTTTTTAAATTTGAATTTCATTGCTTTAATAGCAAAATTATTAATCTGACAGATTCCTTATTTGCCAACTTGATTGTCATCTTGCTAAGTGACTTCTCAGTGACGTGCAGCTACGCTGGTACCCTGTTTCTTTTTTGAATAGTAATAACAATGAGGAACTGAGGAACCTCTACAAACAACAACGCGCGGCCGTAAGAACGGATAACACCACCTCTGATTGGTTCCGCGTTAAGAAAGGCGTTCGACAAGGTTGCAACATCTCTCCTTGCCTATTTAACATCCTAGCGGAACAAGTGATGCGTAAGGCGCTTGACGGGTTCATAGGGGGCTTCAGAATTGGCGGTAGGATCATCAGTAATCTTAGATATGCTGATGACATCCTCTTGATCGCTACATCATCAAAGGAACTTCAGGAGCTCGTCAGTCGAGTCGAAGCCGCTGCCGACGAGTATGGTTTAAAGATAAATACTTCAAAGACGAAAGTTATGACCAACATCGATGAGGTCCTTGAGGTTTCCGTTGCAGGCGTTGGTCTCAAACAGGTTGATGACTTTACATATCTAGGCAGCAAAATCTCAAGTGACGCCAAGTGCTCAGGTGATGTTAAGTCCAGGCTGGCTATGGGCATGGCAGTCATGGTGAAGCTCACGAAGGTCTGGAAAAACAAATCCGTCAGCACCCAGACCAAGCTCCGATTGATGAAATCCCTGGTGTGGTCAGTCGCAACTTATGGTTGCGAATCATGGACGCTCAAGAAAGCTGAAGAAAAGCAAATTCAAATTTTTGAAAACAAATGTATTCGAAAGCTTTTGCGCATATCGTGGACGCTCAGGCTTACAACAGAGGAAGTTTATCGGCTTGCTAGAACTTCTCCCGTACTCTTGGTTCCATCAAGGCTCGCAAACTCTCTTATTTCGGACACATCATTAGGCTCCCTCAGGATTCCTTGGAAAATGCCATCATGCTGGGTCACGTCGAGGGTTATCGACACCGTGGAAGACCGTGTATTAACTGGATAGACAACATTCTTTCCTGGTCCCACCTTTCTGGATCCTATCTTCTCGCTGCCGCACGCAATAGACGTCAGTGGAGAGCCCTAGTCCATACATGTGACCAACCGTCGCGCGGCGACGTCGGTGTTTGACATGACATGACAATAACAATGATCATCTGGCAATATCAAGACTATTTGATATCAATTATTTGAGATGAGACTTAACAAAATCGTTTATTTGATACTTTTTGCTGCGTGACGTCTTTGAATCGTCAAAAATACGGTGTATGGCCTCACTAAAGTGGTATAACTTTTATTCTGTTTGAAATATTTTTATGAAATCCGGCCATCATGTGCAGATATGAATTGTCTTTAAGCCTGTAAAATATCGTTTCGATATTCTTACGTATAGCCAAGATATTGGCCAGAATATAAAATCGGTTTTATGTTGCTTTTTGTTGCGTGACGTTTTGAATCGTCAAATAACGGTGGGCGGCCTCACCAGAAGTAATACAACTTTTGTTCTGTTTTACACATGGCGATGAAATTTGGCTATTGTACGTGTACGTTCAAATGAAATACCTTCAAGCCCCTAAATTTGAAATTTGAAAAATTCCTATTTTTGACCAAGATATTGACAAAAAGCCGTAGTGGATTACTTTTTTGGCCCACCCTGTATGTATGTATGTATGTGTAACGCTTCGCTCACTCAGCAGAGGGCCACCTATCTGCATATTTCCCACTTCACTTTCAGTTACCAGGGTCTTAAGGGAAATAGCTTCAGTGACGCCCCAGTGAGAACTAGCGTACTGCTGTGCGGGTCTAGACACGGTTAACCTATAGTCAACTGGAGCACAAGAACTAGATTGTAGGGGCCTCGTTTGGCTCACCAGGGATTCTGATGCAACATAGCTCCTTTCCCTCGGGTATTTCCTTACTGAACCAGGGGTCAAAGCCTTTCCGCTCTCCCTCATTTCTACCAGGACCGATTCAGGACATATTTCCGCGGCTCCCGTTGGGGGTAGCGACAGCACCAATACCTAGGTACTCATCTGGATTCAAATCCCACACAGCAGTTTGTCTGAAGAATTACCCACAGTGAGCTCTTCCATCCTATAGCCTAATTGCTCTATCTTCCTGGACTGCTGCTCTAATACTCTCCCTGTATTATCCTCCATCTCCTCATATCGTTTCTGAGTATGTTCTATAATATTCAGTAGTCTTTCTACTACAGTAGGTGGCGCCACTGAGCAGTCAATCGTCTCACTCACAGGAGATTCCAGCAACGGATTCCTATCCTCTTTTATCCGATTCATTCCCTCATCTCATCAGAATCAGGTGCCGATATATTTGTTATATTTTAGTTACTACACTGTTTCTTTATGCAGCTTTATTACGAATCAACAGTTTTAATTAAAATACAAAATATCGCAAACAAAGAAATTAGTTGGTCGACTAAGGAGAACACTCTCCTAAATTAAAGTTGATTGTCTCGATTTTACATTAGTCATTTACATTTGGCGCATAGCCAATAACTAAATTAGTGTTCGATTTCTACTCTATTTGCCATCGTATACATAGGATAATCACCGTTTACAGCAATTATCACGTTTCGATAATTATCGCTATTAGATTCGATCCAGTATTAACGTGAATTTATACTTCCCTGTCTTAAGAAGTGCGGATCCTCCCTTTGGAGGCGCCCTTGTAACGGCATGTGCTGTGTTACGGCGCCATAGAAATTGTCGTCATTATTATTATTATTATTATTATTATTATTATTATTGGACAATTTCGCATAGAGTATTGCTGACAATTTCACTCCTATTCAAATGCTTATCACCCAAAAGACGTCAAATGCACGTTTCTCGG
The DNA here is from genome assembly GCA_949752735.1 of Lumbricus terrestris. NCBI lineage: Eukaryota > Metazoa > Annelida > Clitellata > Crassiclitellata > Lumbricidae > Lumbricus > Lumbricus terrestris. The sequence continues at coordinate 77,628,662 of OX457037.1, forward strand.
ACGAAACGGCGATACAGAGTGCAAAGATGAATTGCCCGGTTACCGAAATGCTAGTTCTTCTCATGAATTCGACCAAAAACCAATATTTCCGCGAATATTTCGACATAAGATATTACCACCTTCGCCACTGTTTGCGACAGGTCCTTCCTCGTCGGTTTCCGATGCTCAACTCCCGTGACGACAGCTCTTTTTGCGCCAAACACTGGCCGTAGCCAATCACAGGCCACTTCCTGTGCGCGCCGAAAAGCGTGCGGTAATTTTGGACCAATCAGAATCCTACACGTGCCGATACTGCGGCCTCAACGCATTTGCATAGTATAATTTTCTATTTATAGCGCGTTACAACCTGTACGTGCTAAAATTAACTACCACGATATGGCTATAGTAAAAGATGTGGCACGTAGGTAAGTAAGCAGGAAACAATAGCGATTTCCTAAAACGCTACACTCTTTCCCCTTAATTCAAATTTTCCAGTACCCTGGAAAATTTAACAGGGATCCAGGATCGAAACTGCACAATTACTTTTGCAAAGTACAATTATAATCCTTTACTAAACTATAAAATCAACTGTCATTAACATCTAATACACGAATGTCTTTCCAGCAATATAAACAGACATACACATTAGTTACACAGTACGACCTAATTATAACTCAGTTTCCCTTTTAAACTTTGTGCCCTTTTTGAAAACCAGGACGTGTTGAAAAATGCTAGTATCGTTCCTGAAAAAAGGCTGGAAGGCAATGGTTTAATGTATTAAGATTTTCTAGAAAAATAGTTTTTTCCTAGACTAATTTTAATCAAAGAAATTTGAATGCGAAATATAGTTTGATCACTCACTGTTCACTGGATTTCCCTGCAACTCTGGAATATAGGCAATCTGCAGAGCGCAGACCAAAAGCACTAAGATAGCCAGCTTCATCTTTCTGAATGTTCTGAAAAATTAAATTAAATTCAAGCAGATTCTTCGCTTTAAAAATTCGGCAAATAAAGTAATTTCGTTGAATATTAAGCAGGGAAGATAGCGCGTCTAATAAATGCGTTCTTTGAAAATGAATTGATTGATACGTATGAATATGTATGAGCCTGTGAACGTGTGCTTACTGGAAAAACGCAGTCCTCGATGCAGCCAATCCTAGACAACTGTACTAAGTGTAGGCCTACTATTGACTTTGGTTTCTTACCCTCACATTGTAGGCTACATGTAGGATACATCCCGCTGCCCTAGAGCTATCCTACGCAGGCCTATTTTTTTTGCCATTATTCTAACAACGTGACACTAGGCCTACAGTGCATAGCCTAGTTAATGACCTGGCACAAGTGTTGGTAGAACAAGGAAAAGTTGTCAAAAGTGCTTTTAGAACAAAAACTGTCGTTACAATAAAATTTCACATGTACCTTTGTTGTGATTCTATGGAACTTGGTCTCACAGTTTTTCTGAACACGAGCAGGATCACCACATTTTATTAACCCTGCCCTGTGCGGGCCTATGAAAACAGCGGGTCCAGGGGCTGCAGCACACCTAGCACCCACCTTAATGCGGACCTGTTTTGGACTCAAAGAGATTTTGAGCGTGAAACTACGAGAACGTGCGAGCTGGGTGCGACACCAACGTCTATCGTCGAGGACTAATCTGTGACCCTTACAGTGAGACTGTGAACTATGCTGTGCTGCCTGTGCAACTGCCTGGTCCGTGAGGCGCGTCAGCCCGTTGCTCAGAGACGCTTCCTCTGCTGTCTACTTACCAGTCCTGAGGCAAGTGTGCAATAAGAGAAACAGTCTCAACTTTCTCAAGCACAACTTTTGCGTGCATTACCTTTCAGAAAAAGAAAAGTTCTTGTCCGGCGAAGTCGTTCGTGTAGCAGGTCTACTTTCTGTCTGGAAACCTGAAGAACTGGAGATACACGTTGATCTCATGGCTGAAATGCGAGACTTTTATATCCGTCTTTTCATAGTTTCGTGTGCAAAACTGCATAATTTTTGCAATGAAATTAGAGATTCTATAGGCTTTCTCTCTGTCTCTTTTTGTCTCTCTTTGTTTGTGTTTCTCTGAGATGGGGCAATGTTTTTTTCCGAATATGTAAATAGACCCACCTGCTTTCTTAGCTGTAATCGAAACAAACGCAATGGGCGCCGACTATTATTATTGTAATGAAAATTTATGTGTGCTATTCAGAACGAAGCGATTGTTTTTAATTTTCTTTTCATGGGCCTGTCACGCTGAGAAAGCTTCTGAGTGGCCCTGAGGTGACTAGAGGCTCACAAAATGTTCAGATTACACTTTGGCATACATTACATTCTTACTGGCTAACTTACAGCAACCGTTTGTCGTCGGAGAAAGCTTACTTCACGGGTCTAATCTAGGGTGAGAAGCAGAAAGGGCGACTCTGTTGAGTGCTGTCGTTGACCACAGAATGTTAAAATTCAGAAATTTAAATAATAATTGTAGCCTACATGTAATTTAGGCACAACACTTTGAACAGCATCGTCAGTAACGAGTTGCTTCTTGGATGCTTTGCGTAGAATTATGTCAACTGTCAGCGAAAATCTTTAAAGCGATGCAGCGAGTAGACCTACATTTTAATCTGCCCTTGAAAAGCATGGGCCTAAACGATTTTTACTTCTTCAATAGATGCAGGAAGGCTGAACGAGAGACGTGGATCAGCGACCTGAAACATCTGACTCTGTTTTAGTTACTCGCACGAAAGACCGTATCCAGGATTTTATTTCGGGCGTTCATTCGACCTTGAGCTAGCTGACAAGCGACCCAATCAACGGACTAAGGAGTTTTGGAGGATGATTTAGGGCCTATTCAATTGTAAAATGTCACATAGAAATAAGAGCTTCAAAATAAAATCCTCTTAGTCCTTACATCTTGATTGCGTTAGTGAATGCATTATTTCATGGTTGCATTATTTCATTTTGTGGGTATTCAGACACCGAAAAAGATTCTCGCAGCTATGGCTTTGCTGGCGCGAATGCATTAGATGACTACATTGCGTGCAGCCGAGCACTATAATCAGGGTCGTTCGATACCGGTCAAATTTTGTCTGCGAAAGAGCGTGATGCAAAATAATATTATAAAGATATTTGTGCGTGAAACAACAGTTTGAGCATGTTTTGCTCAACATCTCATCCACTGATGTCAAGCTTGTATCGAGGCTATAATGTCGTAAAACTATTTTAGATAGCCACAGAACATTGGCATCGAACAACAGTAAAAGCAAACCACGATAATAAGGCAGTCCAAATGTAACTCAATCAATCAATCAGTCAATCAATTATTAAAAATACTTTATTGATCACCATAATGTGTGCAAGCTAGCAATTTGAACATTCAAGCACAGTGGCGTCATTGGGTAGACCTAAAGAAAAATAAGGTTTCGCTGATAGGGTCCCATAGATTCGTCAACAATATTATCAATCCAACATCATCGTCTTAAGAATCATGTAGGCTATTATTGTTAAACATCCTGCAACATGTCTTCAAAGAATGCGTGGTTATGGTATATTAGCAGCTAGTGATTTTCAACCGGTGATCGACCGAACGTAAGGGTTCCGCGGGCTTCGGCCAGAGGTTCCGCGGCAGTTTGATGGAAATTTTATGGTACCAACTGAAATCACAAAAGTAGGCTATTGGCCGTGAATATAGATTCTTTCACAGATTCAGTCATTCTTGCTTAAAATAACACTATGACGTGACTGCATTGTTGTTTTATACAACTATATATATTTTTGTTGTTTTGTATAATTATGTCGTTATTGTTCATTACTTCTTATTCGGAAGGCACGTGCATCATAATATGGGACTCAAGAGACCTATAGTCTAAGCTTTTAGATTGTTTATACGGCACAATACGTTTCCATCTATCCAGTCGGACAATCATAAACAAAGCATTTTTATAATTGATTTTTTTACTATTTGGACTGTGCTGAACAAACAAAATCAGCTGAGCACTAGACGACGGTACGTTTCCATCTATCCTGTGTGACATTCACAAACAAAGCATTTTTATCATTATCACTGGTTTTAAACTATTTGAACTGTTCTGAATAAATATAATCAGCTGAACATTAGACGACGGTACGTTTCCATCTATCCAGTCGGACAATCACAAACAAAGTATTTTTATCATTGATTTTAAACTATTTAGACTGTTCTTTCAGAATCAGCTGAGCACTAGACGAACGACTTGTTTGGTTTATTCTTCTTTTCATTCGTTCATTTTGAAAGCTAGTGATTAAATTTCTCATCCAGATGTAGCGTCTAATAATAATTATTATTCTAATTTTTGCAAATGAGAGCCTAGGCCTTAAGTCTAGCTAGCCTTAGAATCTTTAAATGACAGGATTATAATTATAGGCCCATACTCGCTATTTTCTTCTCGGAAAATCGCATAGGATGCGTGAAACAAGAAGCAGATGTGTGATTGCTGTTTCAGCACTTTCATTTGCAGCGGCGTAATCAGCAAACAAAGCTAATATTCCCCAAACAAGTTGAAGCCCTCGGTCCCATTATAGCCTCGTGTCAATCATCACGCTCATGAAGGTTGAGCTCCCCCATGCGATTCTTTTATATCGAAGACGAATCGTTGTGACTGTGTCTGCCTACGTGTTTTACATCTACGATGCGTCTAGGAATTAAACCAGTGAAAAAAATTCACAGTAGGTCCTAAACTTGATGAAGGATAAAAGTTATAGGGTAAGCGGGGGCAAGTTGACAGGGTTAAGCGTTTTTTGGCCTCTGATCATCCTCAATGATGCCAACAGAGTTGGGTTTTTTCCACAACGTTTTGATTGATAACACCTACATTCTAGCACAAAATCAGGCATAACAATTTATTCTAAGTTTGCTAAAAATGAACTTTAAAATTTTCTAAAAGTCAACCAACTTGCCCCTCTGCTGGGGCAAGTTGGCTGCCTGCTTGGGGCAAGTTGGTTGACAATGTATACAAACAATATTTTAAAACTTTTAATAGAGAAAAGTTGGTGAACTGTGCCTGTTTAAGTTTTAAAATATTCGGCATTAATAAAGATGTCAGGAAAAATTAATTAAGTAAATTGGCAAGGTATAAAACATTGCAGTGTCCTTGATTCTTCGACGTCTCAACAAAAGTCACAAACTGCAGTTGTGTTATTTGAGACATTCAGTTTTAATAAAGATGACACATAAATTTTATCAATAAAATAGCAATATCTAAAAATATGGCAGTGTCCTTTGATCTTAGAAATCTCAGCATAAGTCGCAAATAAAGCTTCCACGTCCTTCGTAGGCTGCCACCAGGTTTACCCATTTTAGTTGGTTGCATCCGCCAACTTGCCCCCGCCAACTTGACCCCTCAGGGGCACTCAACAAAATCTGGGACCTATGATTTGTACAGTGTGATTTGGAAACACAAAATACATCAGTAACAACTCAAAATAAATGCTTAGCAAAACAATCCACTTCCCAATTTTTTTGCATTCGTTGGGATTAAGATAAACGCTATTTTAGAACAGTAAAATGTGTTAAGAGGTAGATAGGAAAACTTATTTTAAAGAAAAAAACGGTAATCAAAGCACCTCGTCACTTTGTTGCCATTCCCCAAAAGGAAGATCTTGCCTTGTTCTTTATTATACATCTTGTTAGACTGTTTTCCTGCCACGCATTATAATTGTATAGCGCAACAATCATCTTGCCCCCGCCGTCAACTTGCCCCAAGACACCCTACCTTAGCACAACTTGTCCAGAACACTGATCCAGATTAGAGCTTATTTTCACTTTTGCAATATTCTGTCCATCTGTCAGATGGATGGATGGTTGCTGGCAAAATATAGCAAAAATGCACCTGTTCTCTAACAGTGTTTTTTGCACAGGTCATATGCTTTTAGAATTTTAGGCAGTGTTGTGCACAAGACCAAAAATCCAAGACCAAGACCAAGACCAAGACCGAGTGTTCCAAGACCAAGACCAAGACCAAGACCGAGTGTTCCAAGACCAAGACCAAGACCAAGACCGAGTGTTCCAAGACCAAGACCAAGACCAAGACCGAGTGTTCCAAGACCAAGACCAAGACCGAGTGTTCCAAGACCAAGACCAAGACCGAGTGTTCCAAGACCAAGACCAAGACCGGCTGGATCACTTAGATTACCGGGTAGATATTAGATTAGATGTTTGTTACATTTTATCAGAACCAAATCACACAAAGTTTTGTCGCCAAGTCTTGTCCGGTGTGGTCTCATGAACAAACCGCTGCAGCTGAAAACTCTCTCGACTGGAGCAGATGTGGCAGAAACACAAAAAACTTTTCCAACAAGGGATAAAGTCCGCCAAATCCTTGCTCCTCAATGTTTTCAAAAGTACAAATGTTACCTCGAGCAATTGCATCGATGTATTTACACTGTGTCCGGATAAAAGGTAGACCCCAAAAAGAAGTGTAATAACTCGGTCAAAACTCTTAGGATTTGTCTGAAATTTTAAGCAGAGCAACAGTGACCATATATACACGAGATCCTAAAGATGATTAGAAATATTCGTGAGTTTGTCTAATTTATGAGCGTTTAAAATGCAGCACCAAAAAATTGAACTTACCAACATGGAAAACTTGAAAAGAAGTGAAATTCAGCTATATAGTATATATGGTGCTCAAAATGTCCTTCTTGTTCACGAACACACGACCGTAGACGTAGTAGTTGTCCAGGGATACACTCGGCTTCATACCTCGCAGCTGTGGCCGTCCAGCAGTCCGGACCTCGATCCGGAGTACCAGGTGCATTTACTGGAGGGGCGCGTTTTTCGTTCACGCGTATTCATGACATCAATAACCGTATGGCGTAGGGCGCGGCTGATTGAAGAGTGGCAGATGTTTGACCAAGTGATCATCGACCGGACCATCAAACAGTAGCGTCTACGTCTACGGTCGTGTGTAATGTTGCTCTGCTTAAAATTTCAGACAAATCCTAAGAGTTTTGACCGAGTTATTACACTTCTTTTTGGGGTCTACTTTTTATCCGGACACAGTGTAGTTACTAAGGCACTAGCATCCAGGGATAACGTACTGTGCCTTTACGTTTTCTTGTCTCTTTTGATATGAAGCGAATAGAGAAGTCCTCTGTCGCTTTCTACTTAGTGGATCATCATCATCGCTGGATCTTGAAGTCATCTGGGAAATCCCGAGCTGACCACCATTTCCAAGACCGGATCTTTAAGACCAAGACCGGGCCTTCAAGACCAAGACCAAGACCAAGACCGGACCTTCAAGACCAAGACCAAGACCAAGACCGGACCTTCGAGACCAAGACCAAGACCAAGACCGCCACATTCAAGACCAAGACCAAGACCAAGACCGCAATTTTCTGGTCTCGAGACAGTCTCGAGACCAAGACCGCGGTCTCGAGACCACATCACTGATTTTAGGGCATGTACCTCGTATTTGTAATGTTATCCTGTATACCTATGGTCTGCATCAGAAGTGCAAGCTTGCAATGTAGCCTACATTTGATCAAAATATTGCATACCGTAATTCTACAAGTTACAGCTATAGGCTATGTTTTTCTTGAAATAGGCTTACTGGACGGGTGAAACGGTAGGGTTCCGCTAGCAAAATTTAATGTGTGCTTCAAAAAAGTTCGGCAACTAAAAAAGGTTGAAAGCCATTGGTATAACTTTGTTTGTTTGTTTGTATGTGCACTTTTTATAGCGCCTCTTCAAGCTCTCTCACTACTCAGAGGCGCTCCCGAACGCAGAGCGGACACTGCATCGGAGTTTCACTACGAAGCGCTGAGCAATTGTGAGTGAAGAACTTGCCCAAAGTCCTTACGCGGCGAGGTGGATTCGAACCTTCCGGCTTCAAGGCAATGACGCCACCACTACACCACCGCGCCTCACATAGCATAGCCTGCTATTCTTAATCTTACAGTAGTGCGAACTATATCTAATTTAATGAACGCGAAGAAACCATAACCGTATAAGCACTTCTATGCATGCACAAAACCACGTGGTAGATTTTGTACTTAGGGAATTAGGGTGTCGTTTAGAATTGGTTTTCGAATTACCTTATAAATAGATCGCAGCATGTTTGCTTTAACGGCTTATAATCTGGAAGAAAACGTATTACCCGTGGTGCTCCTCAGGGATCCATATTGGCCCTTATTGGGGCAATTGCTATTCTTAATTTATGTAAGTGACTTGTCAAGAACCTAAAAAATACTCCATTTTACTGTTCGCTGACGATACTAATGATTTTTTATCTCGGGTAACCTACATCATTGGAGTCCCTGTTTAAAAGGACAAGCTGCTAGCTTCAGCTAATCTCATCTTGATTCAAAGCAAACAGACTGTCCCATAATATTGAAAAGACGAATTTTATCATTTTTCACCCCCATCGAAAATCTTTGGGCCTATCCTGTCATGACTTCAGGATTGTTCTCGACGAGGAATCTATCTGTCAAGTCCTATCCTGTAAGTTCTTAGGTGTATACTATTGACGAACATTTGACATGGAAGGCCCACATTATCTATATTTTATATCGAGAAAATTTATTTGCCAAAACACATTAGTATAAAATTATTATCTCGTGTAAGGCATTGCGTCCACAGAACCTCTCTAATTAAATATGCCCTTATTTTTCCGTACTTGTCATATTGCATTATTTCATCGGGTTCTAATTATATATTATCGGTTCCATGACATTTTAACGGACGACAAAGGAACGTGCAACAGTAGAACAGCAACAGTAGAACAGTGTATTAGATGAACGCTGAGACAATTGAACGGCCGGACTTTTGAACGGACGACAGATGCCCGGTAGGCAATTGATCAATAATGTTTGTAAAATTCAGAAACAATCAAACATTTACAGTCTTGGACTTGTTGGCCTATCAAGTTCAATGTCTAATTGTGTGACAAATGGGCAACTGAGCTTATCATAAATGCGTCAAAATCTCTGCTTTGCCGTAACTGGCGACTGCACGGAAGTGTACGTGTAAACTGTTCGTTTAATTCTCGATGTTTCTTCCTGATTGGTTGTAGCAAGAAAGTAGTTTTTTGCATTTGAATGTCAGTCTTGAGATTCGTCAAAAATGTCCATGATTATGGCAGGGTGATCATAACATGCATTTTGTGTTGCACTGGTTGCCAATAGCCCAATGTATCTCATAATATGAGATAAGTTGGGCTATAATATTGGCCACCAGGATAGAGCGTGAAACCAGAGCAGCAATTCGATATTATCGAATTGCTGCTCTGGTTTCACGCTCTATCCTTTGTTGCACTCCATCTTACCTACTGTTGCCCAATATCTGACGTTGACGTGCGTCGGGTTCTTCGTTCTGCTATGAAGGGACAACTCCTAGTTCCATGGGCTCGCTTAGCTGCCAGACAACGCCGAGCTTTCTCGGTGCATGGTAGGGCCGTCAATCTGGAATGAACTTCCTTCAAACCTTCATTTACTACGTGTATACCTGCCCAGTCAAACTTTGTTTCATAAATCTCTCAAGTCTTTTTTCTTTTGCCGTGGCTGGATGCGTCTCTGAGAATATTTTTTGAAGGGGCGCTATATAAATTCATATAATGAATGAATGAATGAATATGTCTCAAGCTTAAAAACAAAACTTTGTCTCGCACGCTAAAGTAGCTGTAAAACTTCATAACTTTCGCTAATAGGCTATTCAGTGTCACCAAACGTCTCGCCAAACATTCAGTCAATGCTCAAAATATGAACGTATATATGAAATATGAAAATATATAAGTAATATATCAAAATATGAACGTGCATAGTGTAGGCCTACACCGCCGAACCTTGTGAATTCTTCATTTAATTTAGTCGGTCCGGTATTATGGCGTTCCGGTTAAGTGTCGCCTGTTCTATTGTCGGCCCGTTCTAAAATCGCCTGTTAAAGTGTCGCCGGTCAAGTGTCGTCCGTTCAAATGACTGCCGTTCAAATGTCTGCACACCTAATTATCACTGTGGACTGAAACCACTTAAAAATCTTCAAAACACGAGCTCTCCGTGTGATATTTCGCCTTTCCTGGAGTTCAAGCACCAAGTCTACATTTCTTAAACATGAAATTCGATACCTAGTTGATATTAATAAATTACAAATAGTTCATTTTATGTTCAGGTATCATCGACGTCGGTTGCCTTCCAACTTTGATGGATTTTCCCCTTGGATCTGATATCCATGACCATGACAATAGGTCATCTAACAGATAGCCTACCGGTGTGCAAACGCGAAACTCATTCTTACATAATTCTTAATTAAAATTAATGTACTGGCCCTCCGGTATGGAACTCCCTTCCCGAGGACATAAGAGCAGCTGTAGCCTATACATCAAATATCTTATGGCTATAATGGGAATTTCTTGATGCCTCCTCCCTGTCTGAGTTAAATGATTGACTTTGATGATTAGAGGCTATTGTGATCACATTCATTAGTAGTGTGTGGCCCTCTGCTATTTGCGTGAACCACTTTATAATCAACCGAACATAAATTATATTATGTGTATCGGTAACTCTTTGTCTCACATTTGAATTGGTGACTCATCGCCTCGTTGTGAATCTCTTGATCCTCCACACTTGCTTACACAGGAACTAATTTTGTGAATGAGCCAGCCGAGTCTTAGCGTGTCTTTCAGACCTTTATCGGCAGACTCGTTGAGGTTAATTTTTACAGCAATCTTTGTTGAACTTTGTTGCAATGTAGGCTATCGGAAAAGTGTTCCACCTAAAAAAAGCACCAGCCGCACACAGAACCAGCCACGAAATCCTCAGTCTACCTCGTCCTCGGACACCTTCCTCGAGACTCGTCATCAGACTGCTCTTGATGTTGTCATGCCGCTGTCTTATGGAGTGGCCAAAATATCGTAGTTTTTTAGATTTGGTTTGAGCCAATAGTGCCATTCTGGACCCTGCTGATTTGTACGCCAGTTCATTGGTTAACCCTTTTTTTCCAAGATATTCTTAGACGTTATCGGATGCACTTGTTCTCAAATGCCTGGATTCGATTTTCTTCCTCTTTCTTTATGGTCCAGGTCTTGCACCCGTACGTCGTCACTGGACACGCCAGCATCAACGTCTTCATCAACCGCAATTTGCTGTTGCTGCTGACTGACTTATTCTTTCATAGCTTTGTCAGTTTGACCACAACCGTCATCCCCATTGCCAACCTTCATTTTACGTCACTCGCACAATTTGCATCTTTAGTAACCCTACTCCCTAAGTAGACAAAGAAATTCACTTGTTTTAGTCTGATAGCCTATCTATATTCTTATGTTCTATATCTCTCAGTTAAAGGCTGGTGGAAATGCATCTTCATTTCCCAAGAAGGCCCATTCATTTATTTTTCTGTTAGGGCGTTTGACTCCCGTTTAAATAGATTAAATAAGCGAATTTCTGAAGGAATACTATTCCAGGTTCGTGGTCTTGCACATATTTGTATAGATATAAACCTAATAATTATTGGTGCGGGCCAACGGAGCATAGAATGGGCTTAGGCCTATAATAGGCCTAGTTCCCGAGCAATGATCGTCACTGTTAGCATTTGGTTGAAAGTAATTTCTATTTCTTGATGGTAAATGGGTAGGCCTATATCGGTACATGAATGTCCCAATTTGCATCTGCCTAATCTAATCTGGCTTAGGTATTCTCAGACTAAGAAATTCTGTTTCTGTAACACATAGCTAATTAAGGAGTTTTTATGTTTAGCAGCCTCGCAACTTGATGCTTAGTCAACTTCTCAACTCTAAGGTCTCTACTCCTCTACAATCAGCAAACTTCTTGACAAGTTGCTTCCACTCCATGGTACCAAGTTCCGCGTCGACCAGCGGCGCCCGCAGGGTTTTTTTTTGTACGCACAGAAATTTTCGAAGGAGGGGCGAACAGAAAAAAAATTTCGTTAGGTCGCCGAAAAAACTTATGACTTTTTTTTTTTTTTAGTCAGCTAAAATTTCCCAAAAACATACCTTTTCTATCCGCCGAAAAAACTGATGACCTTTTTTTTTTTTTTTTTTTTTTTTTTTTTAGTCATCAAGTAAAAATTAATTTTTTCCCAAAACCATACCTTTTCTATCCGCCGAAAAAACTGATGACCTTTTCTTTTTTTTTTTTTTTTTTTTTTTAGTCATCAAGTTAAAATTTTTCCAAAAACATACCTTTCCTATCCGCCGAAAAAACTGATGACCTTTTTTTTTTTTTTTTTTTTTTTTTTTTTAGTCATCAAGCTAAAATTTTTCAAAAACATACCTTTTCTATCCTCGCGCTGTACGCACTTACCTATGTGCGTACGTCTACGGGCGCCGCTGCTGTACGCACTTGCGTAAGTGCGTACGCCTGCGGGCGCCCCTGGCGTCGACCACTTGCTGTTTGGTTCGACCGTGATTGTCATCAACTGCGTCTTCGGACCCGCTGTTTTGAACGGCGTTTTTAACGCTCTAAAGATCCAGCTGATTTAAGAATTCAGTGGCGCATCCCAATTGTTTACATTTTTGGATTTCCACACAGTAACCATAGCTTTTTTTAACTGTCACCTTCACCAGATTATTCATGATTTTAGTGCTCAGATACATGGTTTAGGACTTCAATAAATGTTCCCTCCTATTGTTTAAAGTATTTTCAATTTGCAAACTGTAATGGTAACACTTAAAGCTGTCGTCTTTAAAGAATTGATCAATAAGGATAAACTTGGATAACACTACAGAAAATTATGATGATGTGTCTGAAATATTTGGGGGTATAAGCACCTTCGTCCTCCACCACAAACTTTGGAGGGGACCGTCTCCCCTGCCTCTTAAGTCTCCGCATGTCCTGACTCCTTAATGACACTGACAAAGCTCAAAATAGACCAAGGCCTAAACAGTATACAGCAGGTAAATGTGGTTGAAATCTTAGGCTATTTGTTTGAGGATTGTTAAAGTAGGCCTATCCTTCGCGAATTACACCAATTATGAGAAATAATGATCAGATAAAGATAATTTTCATTTTTATCAAATTTTGCCTCACTCGTTCGGGTTTCAAATTTTGCCTCACTCGTTCGGGTTTCAAATTTTGACTCACTCGTTCGGGTTTCAAATTTTGCCTCACTCGTTCGGGTTTCAAATTTTGCCTCACTCGTTCGGGTTTCAAATTTTGGCTCACTCGTTCGGGTTTCAATGAAGATTTCGTTTTTTGAACACGGTATGCAATAGTCAGATACAATTGTTGAATAAAAATAATATTATTGTTATTCAATTAAACTTAGATTTAGGTAGACGTCTCGGTAGGCATGCATATAGTTAAACTATTTTGTTTTTTAAGTAGACCTATATATCTTCAGAACAATGGCCGTAATGACCTGTCAGACTGTCAGTTATGCTACTGTTCACTTTGCATGTAGGCCTACAAGCGGCCCAATACTTCGTATTCCCATTATTATGGCGTTAAATCAACCAGGTGTTCCTCGCTTATATTCATAATTATAGCTCGGGTACTTAAACGTTTACTGGTCCAACTATTAGAGCAGTCTCATTTGCCATCGAGAAGCTTATAAGACTAGATCGAATAACATTATATTAATATAGTCACGGAGGTTGTTATCAAAAAGGTTCTAGAACTACTCATTAAAGGCGATTCATCGAGGGACTACGCATCAAAGAACTACTCGTCAAATTCCGTTGATACAGGGACGTTTTATTTGGTAATGAAAGCGATGAATTAAATCGAAGCAAGATTCCTTAAATCAAAACTCAGTACAGAAATTGGTCTACTAGACTAAGTGCTAACAGCATAATAATTAGGTCCTACACATAATAATTCTTTTAAATTCACGGTGTTGTAGAAAACTGCTTCGCGTCTTGCAATGAAAAAATTGATTCTTGGTACAGCACCACCAGGTTTACCATGTGGAATTTTCACGAATTACCTAATAGGCCTATTCACAATTTAAATGGATTAATGTTTTCTTACTGCGTTCGGATGTTCCATACGCGCAAATAAAATGCATTGAAATGGAATACTCTCGAGTATTTATGGCAAACAATCTGGTAATAATAGGTGTGAGAATTTCAACCAATAGGCTACCATCTTTGACTGTATGCGTAAATATTTGATAAAAGTTTAATCAACATTTTTTTACAAACGCATCAGACCTCATCAAGTGACCTGTTGGATGAATCGTCCATTGATGAGTAGTCCCTTGATGAATTTTCATTTGTTGAGAAGTCCGCATGAAAAAGGGTGAAAATCTGTAATGCGCTGGTAGGCACGTGCAAATCTATGGTGCTCCTATCGCTACCCAGAGCTGTAAATCGCGTTAACACCTATAAAATCAAACAAATATTTTCGTGCTGCGAAAATAGAAAATAGCAAATTTTCAAATAGCATAATTTATTATAGCGTATAATTGGAAGAATTATTTTGTGCAGGCTAATATAATATTCATTTATTTAAGAAATTGAGATAAATCTAGGTGGTAATCCACACCCAGTTACGCTACTTGCCAAAGCTCATCCAAGATAAATAAATGAAGCCAAGGTGATCGCCGGTGTAAAGGATTCAAATTACCCCCTCCTAAGCATTACCCCACCCCCCGGAACTTGAAACTGGTTTCAGATTACCTCCGGACACTAGACTTGCATCTATCATCGCATTTGTTGCACTACAAAATCAGAAAAATCATCCCGCTTCTTGTTTTGGTCTAAAGATTTTCATCCCACATCCCACTTCGTGGTATGTAATCAATTTTTTATCCGAAGATATAATAGCCTCGAAGCCATTTTCTCCATTGTAACTTTAGCGGCGATTAGTATTTTAGTTACAGATGAAAATATTGATAACAAACCTCGAAGTGGGATGACGGATGAAAATCTTCAAACCAAAACTGGAAGCGGGGTGATTTGTCTGATTTTTTAGTGCAATAAATGCGATGATTTATGCAATTTACAGTTTGCAGGGGGATATAGGAGGGGGTAATTTGAAACCTTTACACCGGTGTCGCTGGATGTTCTATCCTCCTAAAGATATATGTAGAGGGTAAATTAATCTATCCCTCGGATGGAATGTATCGGGTACAGAGCAACCGGTGGGATAAATCATTCTGTTGCCACCAGCGTCTAATTATTGAAAAATGCGCATAATTAATAAGTTTAAGCTGTAGCCTTAACCTAATAAATATTTAGCATCCTTGGAAGTTAGAACGATGGATACTGTCTATGCCCTGAGGCATAAGCTGAAGCCCTGACGATGTTTGGCCAGAGGAGGTTATGCACGACAGAGATGCATAATAATATGGACCATTGATGCGATAATTAATTAATCTTCGTTTAATTAGACAAATCAGGGTGACACACCGCACCCAGTTACATGCTTAGATTGACCACTGCTTTTGTGCAAATCGCATATTTGCTTCGGTCGTTAGTCCTAAATGTCAAAGCAATAGCCTGATATTTTTTACAGGTACAATGAACGTGATTTGGGTTTCGCTTCTGGTCTGTATTCTCAACGGCGTCGTCTTTGCTCGTAAGTTGTATGAGTTTTGGAACGCAATCACAGTAGGACAATAATTCATTTCCAAAGCAGTCGTCATTTCTAACATCTGTGATATTCCATGTAACACTAAAACTTCAATGCACCTCAATGAACCAAACACACCAACAAAATGCTATCATAACGTATTCAAAATAATTCATCTGAGACTTAGCTAACAGTTGTTACGATTAGCCTATAGCCTACACGTGCGTTCATCAGTCGCGACTGTCTAAATTAGACAGTCTAATTAATTACCAGGTCGCAAGTATCTGCAGGGCTGTTTTTAAGGAATTTTAGAACTGCACAATCCCTTCTTTCCTTTCCCATCCTCCATGGTAAATTACTTCCAATCAGAGGACAATTACCTTTTTGCCAGTTTTAACTGCACAGAAGTGCTTCTACAACTGCACAAATCCATTATTTTAGAACTGCACATTTTGTGTACAACTGCACGTTAAAAAAGCCCTGAGTATCTGTGAGGAAGACAACGGAAAACCACCTCATTCATCTCATCCACAGAGGCGTAAAGCCAATGAACCTGTCTTCGGGCAAAAATTCATCATCATCATCATCATCATCATCATCATCATCAATTGCAATTGAATATTACCCGAATTTTAAGGTCTACGCAACTATTTTCAGCTTTTAATTCAATTTAAAACCATAGTTACATGTATTAGCGTTTTAAGACAGATTTCATCAATAACCTCTCACGCAGCCACGCTAACGCCTTAGCAAAGAGTATACAGTCCGCACCGCATGACGTCATATCAGCCCGGTAATAATTTCCGTAGTGCCCCGCAGAGGCGGGTCACGTTTGGCCTTTTGGGGAAGCGGGGTGGGGTGGCGTGTTGGCGAAAACATGAAATTTAGCGGTCAACGATGGGTACCACAGTGAAGTGTTGTGTTTAAAACCATAAATTTCACTTTAGAACTCGCGTTATTAGCGTTTGAAGACAGATTTCATCGATAATTGCTCACGCTTTAGTCAAGAGTTTACGGTCCGCATGACGTTATACACACCCAGTAATAATTTCCGTAGCGCCCCGCACGGGCGGATCACGTTTGGTTTTGGGGGAAAGCGGGGTGGGGTGGAGGGTTGGCGAAAACCCGAAATCTAGCGGTCAACGATGGGTACCACAGTGGGGTAGTGCTTAAAACCCTACATTTCCCGGGCAACGACGGGTAACACATCTAGTATCAAAATATTTCAAACAAACCAAAAGTTATACCACTTCTAATGAGGCCGTGCACTAGGATGGAGTGAAAAACACGAATATTAGAAATCGAAAATCCGTTAGCAATAAAAAGTTGTCTTATGGTATGGGGTCAAGAAATATCAAAAAAGTTTTGAAAAATATTAATGTCTTCCTTTGCCCCCAGAGGGCCAAAGTTTCGGAAAATTGGAGTTTTTTGAGAAAATTGCAGGTTTTCTTATGAAATATTTTTAGTGTAAAATAATTAACCACCAAGCAATACATCGCTGGAAAGAGCTCTTTAAACTGAGTAAAATCATACCTTAATTTCAAGAATATTCGCATATTTGTAGGAGATATTAACTTTTTAAGATATCCCACGTTCGCGACATGTCGCTATGCCTGAAAATGGTAAAACACTAATAACTTTTTTATCCTTTGCGATATTTCAACTTGTAATATGTCATTCTATTCAGTTTATGACAGTCTATCTGACGGTGCATTTAAACTTATAAGAACCTTCCATTAAGAAGTTCAAAGCTCATGAAACCCTACAAAAATGAGGAAAACTAAAGGAAATGTCCTCAGAAATTGCAAAACTTTGAAAAAAGTGTAGATATTTTTTACATTGCAGCCTGCAAATGCACCACTGACAATTGCAAATGTACCAAAGCCAGAAAGGTTCTAAGAGAGGAACAAGAGTCCTACATGATCAACAGACAATTAGAGTTATGACGATTAGCCGTCAGGATAAGATTATATCAACTTCACTAAAGAAGCGGCATGGTAGAAAGAGAAAGGAGACCATGCGCCTATAATATGTCGTAAACGTCTAGATTTCGTCAACGAACAAGCATTAGCAGACAGCAGTGTTCAAAATAATGAAACGGACAGTGAAGTAAATCCAGTAAAGTGTAAAATCTTGCCAGAAGATGAATCCAAGGGTGTATCAGAAAAGTCAAGCCGTATAGTAGTAGTAGTAGTAGCAGTAGCAGTAGCAGCTGCAGCAGCAGTAGCAGTAGCAGCAGCAGCAGCTGCAGCAGCAGCAGCTGCAGCAGCAGCAGCTGTAGCAGCAGCAGCAGTTGCAGTAGCAGTAATAATAATAATAATAATAATAATAATAACATTAATAATAATATTAATAATAATAATAATAATAATAATAATAATAATAATAATAATAATAATAATAATAATAATAATAATAACACTAATAATTTTCGTTTAATCAACCATCCGGTTGAAAGAACGTAACTGGTTGCAGTGTACACTTTATATGCAGTTGAAACAATAATATTTACAGGAACTCAGATTACAGAATACACAAATCTTAACTATACTGACTTAACAAACAGCTTGCAATAATCGGCGCTAATAGCACCTACAAAGCTGTCGTCGCAGCGGGGGCTTGAATTCGTTACCTCTCGCACTCTTGGCCAGGGTGTTATCCAGTATACTCTACCGGGTATAGGCTTGCTTCACAAAATTAATTAAACTAAGCAAATGAGAAAGAGATTGTCAAAGCTCTCACGACTCTGTGACCGATATGAAACATCGGATAGAGCAGATGCGGCTATTCCAAATGCTGTACTAGAAGACCTTGGTATTCTTTCACACATCGAATCAAAACATGTGATCGATCGCTATGAGCTTCGACGTGTGAAAGAATCACTAGACAGAAAGCAATGCAGGAAGTTGAAATAAGGGATTCAACTGAAACATTGTACTATATCCGATGTTCCATATCGGTCACAGAGTCGTGACAGCTTCGACAATCTCTTTCTCATTTGCTTAGTTTCATTAATTTTTTGAGGTAGGCCTATACTATAGGTCTTGACTTTTCTGACATCCATGGTTTCATCTTCTGGCAAGATTTTACACTTTACTGGATTTACTTCACTGTCCGTTTCATTATTTTGAACACTGCTGTCTGCTAATGCTTGTTCGTTGACGAAATCTAGACGTTTACGACATATTATAGGCGCATGGTCTCCTTTCTCTTTCTACCATGCCGCTTCTTTAGTGAAGTTGATATAATCTTATCCTGACGGCTAATCGTCATAATTCTAATTGTCTGTTGATCATGTAGGACTCTTGTTCCTCTCTTAGAACCTTTCTGGCTTTGGTACATTTGCAATTGTCAGTGGTGCATTTGCAGGCTGCAATGTAAAAATTATCTACACTTTTTTCAAAGTTTTGCAATTTCTGAGGACATTTCCTTTAGTTTTCCTCATTTTTGTAGGGTTTCATGAGCTTTGAACTTCTTAATGGAAGGTTCTTATAAGTTTAAATGCACCGTCAGATAGACTGTCATAAACTGAATAGAATGACATATTACAAGTTGAAATATCGCAAAGGATAAAAAAGTTATTAGTGTTTTACCATTTTCAGGCATAGCGACATGTCGCGAACGTGGGGTATCTTAAAAAGTTAATATCTTCTACAAATATGCGAATATTCTTGAAATTAAGATATGATTTTACTCAGTTTAAAGAGCTCTTTCCAGCGATGTATTGCTTGGTGGTTAATTATTTTACACTAAAAATATTTCATAAGAAAACCTGCAATTTTCTCAAAAAACTCCAATTTTCGAAACTTTGGCCCTCTGGGGGCAAAGGAAGACATTAATATTTTTCAAAACTTTTTTGATATTTCTTGACCCCATACCATAAGACAACTTTTTATTGCTAACGGATTTTCGATTTCTAATATTCGTGTTTTTCACTCCACCCTACCGTGCACCCACCGGTTTTTGACGATTCCAAAACGTATCACACCAAATGCACTGCTGCATCGTTTTATTTTTTATTTTTGTAGACGATAAGAACGATGAGATGGCGGCTTTCGATGTAAATGCTACAAGGTTCGTATTCAAATACTGAAGTAAATTCCTGTCGTCCTTCATCGTAAATCATCAGCAGATCAGCAGTTTCTAGAGTAAACAATAATTGTCGGCAATGGTTGCTAATAAATTATCTGCATTGACCTCGGTGATTTTTCAATTCCATTGCTCCTCTTAATGTCTGTCCAAGTGATGTATATGCCTTCGTTTACACTGCAATAATGTCAAGCGTGGTCTTTTCCTTATAATCTTGAATGTAGGCCTATTGTGTGGCATTTTTTCCAGAAAGCATTCTCTCAACAAAAAAATTTAGTTTAATGTTGCAAGCTCCCTTCTGACAGGTAGCCTATGTATAGTAGGCCTATATATTTTTAATAAACAGAAACTTACTGATTGGTGTCCAAACTTTGCTGAAAGCGTTGCTTTAGTAGCTAATGACGGCATCGCTTCTTGTTTTCTGTAGTCTTGAAATCCATGTAATCTTCTCCCGCCCATTAGTTTCTGTTGTGTGAATTTACTTTTGCGGTTCCGTACTCCAATTGTTCAACATGCTGATCTAACTATAACATTGGTTCTACCATCATCGTGTTTTCATGATTTCCTGGCTAATTGTCTGCATTTTCTCCATATATCCAGTTCACAATTCAATTTGCCGATGAGTCGCGTTCCATTCTGACGATAATAATGATAATGATAATGATAAAAAAATTTACGGACATTCCTGTTCCAACGTCTTCCCATCGGTGTAGCGCCTCACAATGCCATTGCATTCAGAGGCATATTTTCAATTCAACTCAATTCAATTCATTTTATTGCAACCATCAACCATAAACAATAGACATAGTATAACATGCTTCACATAATCGGATGGCAACAAGGACGGCCCTAAGGGATTAATATCCCGCTAACAGGGACACCTAATTACATGTGCAATTTTAACAGATGGCTAGACGGTTGACATCATGAATTGAACAATAGGCTAAAAGAACAGCATGAAATGACAATTAATGTAGTAAACGTAACTAAAGAACACAAAACAAGCACACGCACAAAAAATAATAAAAAATAAAATAATAATATTTCTCGTCTCGTCTTTAGCCATCTTCGCTCCGAAGTTGGGTCGCTCCAAATACATCTTATATTCGGCTGCCCTCATCAGTTGACACATGTTTAGACCAGTCCAAGACCTTATATTCTCCATGAGACACCATCCAATTGGCCTTCGGTCTTCCACGCGCACGTGCTCCTCCTGTTGTTCCCTGCATAATTTCTTTCTCCAGGCAGTTCCCCTTTTTCCTCACAATATGACCAAAGTATTTTAATTTTCTTGTTTCGGTATTACTTAGTAGCTGTCGCTCTGTGCCAATCTGTTCCAGAACCCATTCGTTTGTTTTCCTTGCCATCCAAGAAACCCTTAATATTTGTCTCAACCATTTAATCCTCTTTTCATCACATTTCTTGATTGTCCATCCTTCGCAGCCATAATATATTATGTTGCATATCAACGCCTTCAGAAGTCTTGCTTTCGTTGTCACCGATATACCATGACTTTTCCAAATGTTTTTCAATGATGTCATTGTTCTTTTTCCTTTACCCAACTTTGCTGTAAGTTCCTTACTGCAATCTGCGTCCTCTGTTATCAGAGATCCAAGATACACAAATGCATCTACTTGTTCCAGCTGTTCTCCCTGTATCCAGATATGACAGTCAACCCCATTACCTTTGTTTTGTCGATATTAATTAATAATTAGAATTTTCGGCTCACCTCTTCCAACCTTTGTGGTTCTGCTGACACCTCTCTTTTTTCGTCTGTTCTTTACATTCCTAGCCATGTTCTTAATTGCCTGTTGCCTCCTATCAAGAATGTTACCTACTTCCTCCGCCCTCGATCACACAATCGAGAAATTCCATATGCCGATACATTAACTAGAAGAGGTTTTATTACTCGTATGATATATAAATGACTATCGATATGTTATTTCTGCTATTTATCCTACTTTATGTAACACTGAAAATAATTGCAATTTTCACTGACTTTATTAGGCCTTTTGATTATTTAGTTATATATAGGCTATATATAATTATATATGAATATTCACTTTTTTCCAAAACTGATTGATGTAGGCCTTCCCGCAGTGCGTTTGCAGGCGGTTCATTAAAGTATATACTTAGTTACTTACTTAAATTGGTGTAATAATATATAGCTGTTCAGATTTGTTTGATTTAGACATTTCCAGCAGAGAAAGCGCCCAGAAACGAAAAATTTTTCCCAGAAAATTTGACAAAATGAATAGTAGTTTTTAGTTGCTCTTTATTATAGGCCTATTGTATTACATAAACTGCCATATTATAGCATGATCTTATTTCCTACTATATAATTATAGTTTTATTATTTATTATGATAAAATAATTAAGATACTATCGTATGATATTATAATGTACATAACTTGCTGTCATAGCGGATATTTAGGGCGATAGGGGAGACGCAAGTAATTGTGAGGCAACACTCTGAAGTTTTAAACCCCAAAGCTAGCGGTAAGGGGACGGAGATGCCTATATCCCCCAATATGTCATAAATAGTTCATAAATATTATTAAAGATTTCTGCAGTGTTATCCCTGTTTATTCGTATATAATGAGAAATTTTGTTAGGACGACAGACTAAACTGCTGTCAATGCCTGTCATTACGGTGTGTGCAAATTAAAAAAATCTTAAACGCTGGGAGGACACATTTATTGAAATCTTATAGGCCTATCACGTCTCTGAGTACTAAAATCATGAGTTATTTTGTAAAAAATTACAGCTTTAAAAGTCACGGTTCACTGTGCAAATTCAAAATTTTTAATCAATTGTGAGGCAACACTCAGAAATTTTATGCAAAAATTTACGACTATCAGCATTGAAAATGAGCAATTTTGTTAAGATGACAGCTTAAAAGCCTACAATTACAGTCATCATCATCATCATTCACCATGAGCCGTATGCTCGTAGGTGTCCAATGTCAACTTTGTCTTTTTCTTCCAATCGGCTCTGTCCTGGGCCAGGTGGAACAGCTTTTGTAGTGAGTCATCACACCAGTCCTCTACGTCTTCCTTCCATTCCCGATGCGGTCTGCCTCTTCTATTAGTTCCGTCCATTATACCGAAAACAAGAGTCTTAAGTTTTCTGTCATCCGTCATTCTGGCGATATGGCCGAAAAGCCCTAATTTGCGTCTCATAGCTTTTTGTAAGATTGTTTCTGCCCTGTCTACTCGCTGAAATATTTCTTCGTTGGTTATTTTCTGCGTCCATTTTATTCTTATTATCTTTCTGTAGCATATGTTCTCAAATGCCAGGATCCTTCTTTTTATCGAGGCGGTGTACACCCATGTCTCGCAGCCATAAAGCGCTGTGCTGAAGATCGTAGTATTGAGGACCTTCATCTTTGTTGACATCTTGATGGTACTGCTCTTCCATATTTTGTCCAGCGATTTGAGGGCTGTGTATGCTCTTGCTAGGCGGGTCCGGACTTCTGCTTCGCCATCCAAATCGAATGTGAAGTTGTTGCCTAGGTAGGTAAAGCTTCCCACGTTTTCTATTTCGACGTCTTCTACTTTTACAATAGGTTCGCTGGTCTTTAGTCCGAATATCATGGTTTTCGTTTTCTTAATATTGATGGAAAGCCCAAATGTTTTTGCTTCTTCGTTTAGTAGTTCTAGCGAGTACTTCAGTTCTGTTTTGTCTTCCTCCACGAGGTCCACATCATCTGCAAACCTAAAGTTGTTAATTCGGGTGCCGTGTACTGCTATTCCACTCTCTCTTTCCCTGATCTTGTCCATTGCTCTTTCAAGGTCTGCTATGAACACTGTCGGTGATATTGGGTCTTTTTGTCTGGTCCCTCTGTTGGTTCTGAACCACTGTCCTATTTCTCCATCCATTCTCACCGCTGCTTGTGATGTTCCATTAATGTCTCGGAGCAGATCCACCAGTTTGTCATCTACTCCGTATGATTGTAACGTGGCCCAGTTATTTCCTGGTCTACACTGTCAAGTGCTTTTTTGAAATCCACAAAGCAGTTGTAGACCTTCTTGTTTTTCCGCCTCGCCTTCTCTGCTATAAGCTTCAGCATAAGGATTTGTTGTGTCGTGCTCCTGTTCTTGCGGAACCCCGCCTGCTCATCCGATATGTATTCCTCCAGGTGGTTTCGTAGTCTCTCTGCTAGTATCGTCATCAGGACCTTTCCCATATGGCTGATACGTGAGATTGTTCGAAAGTTCTCGCATTCAAGTGCACTCCCTTTCTTGTGAATGGTTATCAATATGGATTTTTTCCATCTTCTGGGGCGCGTCCTTGTTCACATGCCTGGTTACAGAGTCTATGTATTTACAATTACAATATGGGGTGACAAGACAATTCGGCGACAGACAATTCGGCGACAGACAATTCGGCGACAGACAATTCGGCGACTGACAATTCGGCGAAAGACAGTTTGGCGACAGACAATTCGGCGCCCAGACAATTCGGTGCCAGACAATTCGGCGACGTTTGCGCGCACCGTTTTATGGCGAACATCAAACGGACGAAGTGACATGTGCGAAAATCGGCACCCCGTCATAATAGCCCGATCAAAATAGCCCCGTCAAAACAGCCCCGTCATAATCGCCCAATGACAAAGCTGGATGAAGGTTTTATAGATCTTAAATAGAAGCTGGATTCATGTTTTTATAGATATGAAATAGAAGCTGGATAAATGATAAAACGCTTAAGAAAAGGAAGCTGGATGAAGCTTTTATAGATATGAAATAGAAGCTGGATGAATGATAAAACGCTTAAGAAAAGGAAGCTGGACGAAGCTTTTATATTTATACTGAAATAGAAGCTGGATGAATGATAAAACGCTTAAGAAATCGAAGCTGGATGAAGCTTCTATAGATCTTAAATAGAAGCTGGGTTCATGTTTTTTTGATAAAACGCTTAAGAAATGGAAGCTGTATGAATGTCTTTATATATCTGAAATAGAAGTTCTGGAACTGAGTTGTCGGTGGCGTCCATGACTGCACTATTTAACGGAACTGTTTACAGCATTGACTATGCTTGGGTTTTACTTGCTACGCGATTTTTTTTAGATTTTCTATTATTCATTCATTCATTCATTCGGACATTTATGTAGCGCTCCTTCAAGAAAAAACTACTCAGAGGCGCTCAAAAACGTTCACTATTAAAAGAAATCGCAAATTAGTCTCTGTCTTTATGGTGTTAAAGATTTTAATCAATTTACATGGCGCCGAATTGTCTGGCACCGAAATGTCTGGTCGCCAAACTGTCAGTCGCCGAATTGTCTATCGCCGAATTGTCATGGAACCACAATATGGAAATAAAAAAAAATAAACAATGGGGAGGGGTATTTAAGTCTTACACAATGTCTTTCAGCAATGAAATCATGATAAATTTCGTTAAAATTACAGCCTGAAATGATGCCACTGCAGTGTGGAAATAAAAAATTCTATGCATGGATGAGGTTCATCCTCTTGCCAAACCCCTTCCCCTGCTATTGTGCTAAAAGTTGAAATCACTCTTTTTTTATCAGCACTGAAGTAATAGAGTTGTTTTGCTAAGTTGATTTCTTAAAATGGCACCATAATAAACGTGGAAACTCATAATTTGTTTTATAATTGCGAGTATATTCATTGAAGTTTAGACCACTCTTATTCGCACTGAAATGGTACAGCAATTTTGCTTTAGATGCAGCTTAAAATGCTGCCATTGCAGTGCGGGAAAAAAATCTTATGTGGAGGGGCACATACTTTCCCAAAGCCCCTGCCCTTTTCCGTCGGATGCTCGCTTCTCTTTAGAAACCTTGATTCCCAGAGAAGGGACTAGATCAAACACTGGTTATTAATTCTGCCACTCACGAGCTGTAGGTCTAAGACCCTTTGTCTTATCTAAACAAAATGGGAAAGGGCATTTTTGTAGTCTTAAACCATGTTTTTCAGAGGTTTTCGTGACTATCGCTCATAAATACAGCTCGCAAACAACTGAAACAAGGGTCTGAAACGTACTCTGGCTTATGTCAAAAGTAAAAAATGCGTTTGTTTCTGGGGCTACGCCTCAGACCCCGCTGGGGGAGCTTTCGACGCTCCCCCAAAGCTCCTAGTCGGAGCTTACAATAATAATTCTGAGCACCCCCAGGAAAATGTCCTGGTTGCGCCCTGGGCGGGAGAATAAACTATCATGAAGACAAATATTATTGATTGCTTAATGCACTGTATTCATTGTTGCTTCTAATTCAAGTATAATTGATGTCAGTCACATTGATCTCATATCATGCACTTCTTCATTCTTAGTTTGCGTAACATCGATCATCTTTGTGTTATTGATTTTTTCATATGTTGTTGCAGTTCATTGAATGGATATCGAAGGGATACGAGAGCCTGCCTTAATCGTGGTGATCTTTGCTATCAAAATTTCAAGTACCTTGCTGATTGCTGTTCCGGATTCTGTAACCAATGCACCCAGGGTTGGTGGGTATACACATGCTGGTGTAGGTAGATATAGTTGACAAGGCAAAAAGAAAAGTTGCGACTTGTTTCGAATTTAAACTGGACATTTGCTGTCGGTAATAAACAAAAACGCATTCGAAAGTCTTTCTCTTCCACGATTCAAAGAGATGTCTTAGGACAAGCCAGAGTAGTTTCACGTGTAGGTCTATCGTTGCTATACCTGAACACCAAATAACAACCACGCACTATAATAATTATACACAATATTACACATGTGCTTGTGCGTGGAGACATGTACATTGTACATACAAGCAAAAATACATACACGCAAACATGCATACACGGCTTTACACGCGTTCATACATAAACAATTAAACACGTGCAAAGTCCTACAAGCACACATAAATGCATACATACATATATACATGCATTACACAATCACACAGGCATACATATATACATACATGCAGGCATATCTACATGCATACATAAATACATGGAATGCATAGTTACATGCATACATACGTACATACATACATACATCATACATACATACATACATACATACATACATACATACATACATACAACATACATACATACATACATACATACATACATACATACATACATACATAAACACAATCCTACATACATACATACATACATACGTACATAGATGCATACATACATATAATGCACACATATACATACATACATACATACATACATACATAAATACAAACAAACACACATACATACATACATACATACATACATACATACATACATACATACATACATACATTCATACATACATACATGCATATATACATACATACATACATGCATACATGCATACATACATTTACATACAATCATACATACATAGATACATAGGCTAATGCATGCATTCATACGCAATTACGCTTTGCAGTTTTTAATACACTCATGCATACAAAACACGCTCGTGCATACATCTGCACCTGCATAATAATTACCTGAAGAGGCTTACATGCATGCATACATAATTGCCTACTTGAGCAAACATATCCAGTGCAGCTGGTCATAGGCAGAATTCTGATATTTAAGACAAAACCGACGAAGAGAGTCGTGCTGTAATATGCCAAACAAATTTATGTCGAGGGTTACGGTTTCGGTTGTCATAGGCCTTCGCAAAATCTGGATCCATCCATCCAATTTTCGAGTAGCTCACTGACGATATCAATGAGTCAGCCCACTCTGACCTTGCTCATTCCTTTCTATATTACTGACAGGCCTTAATGCTGACTCTGTGACGTCACAGACCGAGTCCCTCGGCTTCATTGAAAAGTGCGTTAATTAATGATTACAACATTATAGATGCGTAATGGCAACTTCCAAATAATTTCCAAAGGGCAAGGCCACTCGAAGTACATGTAAGAGCTCGGCGCCAGCTTTTTAATCCTCATGCATGAACGCTGCGTCAAGTTAAAGGGGTTTCCAAAAGGCAATCAACAGGTGATAATCGAGAGTGAACAGTGGACGCAAAGTCTATGCTTGTCATGCTTGATGTCAAATTTGGCTTCTTAGTAGTTCATGTTCAAGTTCATTTATTTCACACAATACATAATATCACACATCATTGCATGAAAGATAATTGTGCAATTTTTCCCAGGCAGTCTGAAAAAAGCTCAAATGAGCTTAACGAGTAGGCTACACCTCACATTATAATCTAAAGAATATACTTAATTATTAACCGTCAATGACAAGTATTCAATACTATAACTTGTATAATATTATTACTGAAGACATCATTCATATCTATAATATTCATATTTTTGATGTATTTGGCGAAACAGGAAGAAAAAGAAAACAGAACAAAACAATACAAAACAAAAAACTTAATTAGTAGCAGGATAACAAGAACTGTTTATAGCTTTTACTGAATGTAACTAGCGAGTCAATGGACTTAAATTCAGTAGCGGCGCTAGTGGGAGCTAGGGGGCTAAGCCCTCACTAAAAAAGTCGATCCATTTTTCCCCATGTAAATACCCCCCAAAACTAATAAACGCAAAGGCACACTCGGGGTTTGGCAGATACCACATTTCCCAAGATTTCGACCAAATGACGAAAATTCAGTCCCTCCAAAAACAGAAATCCTGACGCAGCCACTGCTTAAATTTAGAAGGTAACGAGTTCCAAAGCTTCGGGCTTTATTATATCAATGCTGAATGTAGCCGGGTATTTGACCTGCAGACAAAGGACTGATAATTATCAGTCCACCTAGAAATCGTTACTGACTGGAAAAGGCCCTAATGTGTAGCATCTTGGTGTGCTGAACACGAATATAACCATAAAAAGTTTTTATTGGCTCTCGTTTTGAAAATATTTCATATAGTTCATTTCTTATGTTTCACCATGTAAAATTATGCAGTAGAAATGCGACAATATCCTAAATAAGTCTAGAATGATGCATAGGTGCAATCACGTCCTAAAAGTTGGAGGGGACCATAATGAATCACGTCCTAAAAGTTGGGGGACCATAATAATAAAGTTAGGGGACCACTCAAAAGTTGAGGGGACGCGTCCCGTGGGTCCCATAGGGTGGTTGCACCTATGGAATGATGTAATATTCCACCTCATTGCATAATCCCATCATGGACACATCATGCACAGTTGATTTTTTTTACGTCATTTTCTGATGCAATGCAAAAGTACAGCCAGTCTGATGAGGACAAGGGTGAGCCGACATGTTCTTCTCCTGGTCCGTCAGCGTGCAGTGATCCCGATTTTCACTGTGGTGCATCATCAACCCCACACAGAATAACACAGGAAGAACTAAATGACCTTGTTCATGATTTGGACTTATCCAAAAACAAGGCAGAGTTGCTAGGATCAAGACTCCAACAATGGAATCTTCTAGAAGAAGATGTCACAATCACTTCATATAGAAAGCGCCATCAGCATTTGGAACCTTTCTTCATGAAGGAAGGTAATCTGGTATTCTGTTCCAATATTGACGACCTCATGAATGCCTTACAGATCACTCATGACCCACAAGAATGGAGACTCTTTGTAGACTCTTCGACACTGAGTCTTAAGTCTGTGCTTTTGCACAATGGAAACCGTCTTCCATCTATTCCATTAGCGCATGCTGTCCACATGAAAGAGACATACGATAGCCTAAAACAGCAACTGCATTACATTGACTATAACAGGCACAAATGGCACCTGTGCGGTGATTTGAAGGTAGTTGCCATTTTAATGGGACTGCAGCAAGGATATACAAAATATAGTCGGATATATAATCGGGCAAGAGAGTTGCACTACGTGCGGAAGGAATGGACTCCCAGACAAAACCTGGCAGTTGGACAGAAGAATATCCAGCACCCAGCTCTGGTCGAGGTTCACAAAATCCTACTACCACCCCTTCACATCAAACTAGGTTTGGTGAAGAACTTCGTGAAAGCCATGGACCGCACTTCGCCAGCTTTCCGATACCTGCATGAAAAATTCCCTCGACTCAGCGAAGCAAAAATTAAAGAGGGAGTTTTCGTGGGTCCTCAGATTAGAGAACTTTTCAAAGATGACCGCTTCAACAACTTGCTGGAGGGTGATGCGAAACAAGCATGGAATGCTTTTCGTCTAGACTAAGTGTCTACAGACTTTCTGGGGAATGTTAGGGCAGAAAACTACAAGGAACTAGTAGAAGACATGCTCAAGCAGTACCAGAAATTTCGCTGCAATATGTCGCTGAAGATGCATTTCCTTCACTCCCATCTGGACTTCTTCCTTGACAACTGTGGTATGGTTAGTGACGAACATGGCGAACGCTTTCATCAAGATATCGCAACAATGGAGCAAAGGTAGCCTACCAGGGAAAATGGTCCACTACAATGTTGGCTGACTACTGCTGGACACTCCGCAGAGATGCTCCCGAACAGCTGTACAAGAGACAGGCCAAAAAATCTAAGAACTAGTCTATGACCTGGTTTTTACAAATATTAGCCGTAAGTGTATCACTATTGGAATGCATTGTGCGAAATAAAATTACTTCATTTGAGATTACAAAAAAACTAGAGCCAATTAAGCAATTTCACTGTCATATTCGTGTTCAGCACATAAAAATTGATAAGAACTGACTAATTTCATTTCAGTAACATGACTTTTGTAAAAATTTGTTGTCCAGTGTAATCCGTCCTAGAGCGAGTTTCATGCAGTTGTTCCTTGGTATTAATTAAAAGTGGGCATTAAGACGCTTAGAAAGCATTCCATGACGATGACGATACATGAAAACAACTAATTGCATATGATAAATATCAGAAAGCTTTAGCAATCCATACTGCCTAAATAAGACAGAAGATCTGTGTAGTCTATCAACACCACTGATGCCCTTAAATATAGACAAAAATTTAATGGCAAATTACGCTAAGTAAATGCATGCAAAGATATAATATTAGGCTAAGCGATGTTTGGTCTCAGTTTTAGCCATTGGACAAATGATAATTTTCTTGTCAGGATTTTATTGTAGGCTTAGACTATACCTTGGAATCGCAAAATCGAAATCTCGGAATGAGATCAGTGGGTTTAAAAAAGAATAAGTGGCACAGAATCGCCTCGTTAAAAGTCAAAGAAAAAAATTAGACATGTCTGACTTTGTTTAGTAATTATGATATTCAGGATAATTATTATTCTGATAGAAGACGTGTATTTTTAGATGCTCACCACGCATCTTCGTAGAGTAATTTAAAATATAGAACATGCTTATTTGTCTGATTTTGGTTTTTAGATAAAGATCTTTGAAGCGTGCAGCATGCATATCCATCGCGAAGGACGGGTGAAGAGATGGGAAGAGGTGACTGCAAGGACTGGACCGATAGGGTTAAAATTTAAAATAAGGTGAGATGAGGTCTTTTTTCATTTCTCGTGTCACTGTCTATAATAATTCATGCAGATGTGAATGTCGTTTGAAGGTCTGGACTTTTAGCATGGCGGTTCAGCATGTACATCCATAGCTACCACCGCAGATGCAACCTCCTGAACAGCAGTCGTCACCTACGCTACACGCATCTCCAGGACCACCACAAGGACCTCTTATGAGGTTGTTCAGGAGACTGAAATATGCAAACAGCGGAAACATGGATTTACAAAGAATCGCATCACTCATTCGCTCATTCATTCAATCATTTCCTGAGCTATTCATTCATTCATTCACTTACTGAACATAATGTAGGCTATTTCTGACAATCTGACGAATGACCATCTGACATCCTCTTAAAATTATTTCCTGAATGACTAACCTAGCTATCCAGACATTCACTCGCTCATTCATTCAACTTCCTATGCTATTCAATCACTCATTCGCTCATTCATTCATTCATTTCCTGAGCTATTCATTCACCTGATTTACTCACTCAACTACTCGCAATCACGCATGCACAGAATTGATTTTAATCGAATATAAAGCAGTTACATTCAATACAATATGGCCACTGAACTTATGCAAGGTCCTGCTGAAGAACAATAGGAATGGGTTACATATGGGTTTTGGTTCATTATCCTGTTTGAAAATGCGGTTTAGAACAAATGGATGCGTTGAAGAAGACTACATCGGATAACTGAGAGTTTGAGCAAGAGAAAGACTTGATGTAAGTAGCAGCTACATGTATATGAGGCATCACTGTAGAATAATGCGATCCATTTGGTTTTCGGTCATTTCTACAGAGATGGCCAACACATGATGCAAGTCATTTGGCAATTTTGAGCGACATCAGAGAAAGGCCATCTAGTTTTATAGGTACCTGCCAGTTTTCTTACGAAATGTATATAGATAGCATAGATACATTTCCTATTCCTATGAATAAATTATGACATCCCTGTTGGCATTTCCAGAGTATGACATTAGAAATAGCCGGCATCAACTAAGTCAAACCATCAAGACAAAGGCCTTAGTATTTTTCTCAGTTCTACACAGTCCATATTGCACCGAGCACATCTCTGAGAGAGACGCTGATGGGAAGTTTTGGCTACCAATGAAAGAACATGACCTACCTCGCTGCACTCTTCGGATCACTGACAACGATGCCTTCTATTTCTCCACCACTAGATGCTTTTTCCAAATCCGATTCTGTGAACACAAAAAACACACGTGTTGAAAAAATTTGAGTTGGAAAGAAGCTGCTTATATCAATTGTCTATGTGTGCGGTTTGGAATCGAATCTTATGAAAATGCGAGGTCACCAGTTCAGATACATGATATCTCTATCTTCACTCACTTTGCGATGTGCAGCACCCGTTCAAGTCATACCCTAACCAATCTCACATTGCATTCTTCTGATTTGACTCGTGCAAATTTAGTATGCCTTAAATTTCTGCAACTTTATAAAAAAAATTATAGTGCCCGTTCGAGGTTGCCTACTCAGGAATGTTTCCGGTTCAACCCCGGTCTTAGTAGAAGTGAAAACTGAGACAAAGACAACAATAGGCATTTGAGGGAGAGTAATAGGGTGCGGATTCCAGGTCGAAGGATCAGCAGCCTGGAATGGAAGAAGCGACGATGATAATGCAGTCCGTATGATTTACCTCTTCTCGCTATATACATGTAGGCTAACTAAACGTGTTCTCTTATCTTAACTAAGTAATGTAGCCTACTCGTGCAAAATGTCAAAATATCTTTTGTGGACTATTTTACCATCGTATTGTTATTTTACTTTCTAAGGATTTAAACTCTGATTAAGTGAATTAGAAATGAAAAGAACGAGATAAGGAAAATCTACGCCAGCTAAGAAATCTATTCAATGATGCTTCAAATTAGAACAAATTATCAAGTTCTGTGAATTTCTAAGGCTATAAATATTTTACTCACTCTCGATTGGTTTTAGTATCACAAGTCGTGAGAAGGCAACTTGCAGGACGCACGCAATCACCAAAAAACAGGACGCCCTCATCTCTCAAGATGAATCTGTAACCTAGAGAATAGTGGCAAATCTTTTGCCTTAGATACAGTTTTAAAGTTATTGTGTCGAATCTCAATGAAAAGACGATTTGTTTCAATATGCTATGCGTCTACACTCCCCAGGAACAAGATGCCACGAACAGAATATTAACCAAACGGTTAATGTTTGCATAGGTGCTGAATGTGGGTTCAAAGTTATACATAATTCATGTAAAAACACAGCATGCAGAAGAACAACTAGTTAGGCAATGCTGGTTCTTAAGAGCACCCCCTTGGTAACTTTTAAAAAAAATTCCCCGGCATATAAAGACGGACGACAAGCCGTCATTCACTCATTCATTCATTCATTTTAGACATTTATGTAGCGCCTCTTCATTGGTATCTACTCAGAAATGCTCTAATCTATCACTACTTCGTCTCGCCATAAAAAATGTGCCATCATTTAGTTGGAGGAGAGAGTGGACCAGAAATCTGGACAAGGCGCTTTGCCGTGCATCGGAGGCATTCCACAGTGTACAACTCTAGGTTGGTATATTAGCACCCTTAACAAAAAAGTTACTGCTTGCAGCGCAGCCTGCAATCCTAGAAGATTAATCGTTATGTGCCTTCAATCAAAATCCTAAACTGAATGATCTGTGAGTCAGAGAATGATCAAGACCATTGGTGCATTGACTAAGAAAATTCAGTTCAAAAAGCAACTAAGAGCAACACAGCAATAGGTTAAGACTCTGTTCGTGTCTGACCTTTCTGAAGAATAAGAACTCTTGTCCGTAGATGCTGTTCGTGGTGAACTCTCTGTCCGAAGATGTTGAAGAAGCTGAAGATGATCGTTGAATGCCGTTGGAAATGCGGGTCTTTTATAGTCATCAAGCAACAGTTGCTTCTGCAATAGTGCCGTGTGCAAACATGGGCGTCCGCAGCGGGGCGCAAGGGGGCGCAAGTGCGCTCCCCTGGATTTTTCACATACGCTTATTTGCAGAGAAATTTAGATTATTTTGGTTTTGATTATTACAACGCGATTTTCAACGTGATTATCGGTGGACCATAGGTATAGAATTCTCTCGTGGCAATACGGAAATCCATACTGCTACCCCGTTTCGGCAAACTGCATTCAGCCGTGTCCGCCTAATGGCCAAGTAATTGGCATCGTATACCTATAATAGCGGCTCTTGTGTTGTTTCAGGCGACCACTGCGAGATAACACAGGTCCAGCTGGTGAAACGCGAATAGTCACACATAGCGACATATATATATATATACACACACACAAGGATATATAAACAAACTTAATTGGCAGTGGGTGGAGCGACAGGGACTGACTAATAAATCAGCTTCTTCCCTCATATGCCAGCCAACACGCATTTTGTTACACTTTAAATATACCACCCTAGCTTCGGAACCACTGCATTCGTATATTATAGGCATGTACATGTAGAGATATACATGTACTGCATATATTAGGTAGAAGGGACAGAGAAAAAGGGAGAGGAGGAAGAGATGAGGAAACATCACATCAAAGTTGATACTTGGTATAGGTATATATAATATACGAGGGGGGAGAGAGAAGGGAAGGGATGCTCGAGTAGTGAACAAATAAATATAGCCAATACCTCTATCATAAGCTCTATCTTGGGAATGTTACGACCTTGCTGACAGGTGAGGTCCCAACACAAGGGACCAAACGCTTCCCCCTCTAGCGGAACAGGCAGTCAAGGGATGTTTTGTATTCGCTTGAAGATGAGTTCTGATATGGAAGGTAGAAACATCGATTCATTCGTTCAACAACTATATGCAGTGATGACCGTTTACGGCGTTTATCAGGCCTCTGTATAATGAATGTATGTAGGTCTACATTGTACATGTATAGGCCTATATCGTACTTCGGAAACAGTTTCAGACAGCAAATGATATCAGAACCCAGATGAATCAGACGATTAGGCCTACAATTGTTATTTGAAGACTAAGGTCAGATTTCAGTCATATAAAAATTTTAAGGCTATCATAGCAGTTTTGACAATGAATGTCTATGCTTTTTCGCTTGCTGGGTTCCGTGACAGAGGATCGAGAGGGAGCCAGTGCAGAAGGTGCAAGCGTCGAAGGTGGAGTCATCGGTTGCTTTCGACAACCTATTAATTTTTAGCCCCTCTGACAATTAGGCCTATATAAAAGTCTGCGCCCCCCTAGAAAATTTCCTGTGGACGCCCATGTGTGCAAAACCGTTTGACATATTGCTATGAACTCACATTACAGCTTCGTCAGATTTGTTTTACTCCGATGTTATCATGTTTACACTACAAGACAAATTATTTATTTTTAAGGTGATCGTGAAACGCATTGTGGGCGTTAGCTGATTGATGTGTACAGGAGGGAGAGATATTCACAAGTCACAATAATTGATTGTCTTGTTTCGGAGTGAACGCACACTATCAAATAATTTTCGTATTTGTTTTTAGACTGTGTTTAACTACATGTAGGCCCTAAAGTCATTCTTCATGTTGCATCATAGTTTGAAATAGATAAGCTATTGCAAACAACGGCATTAGTCGCGGGTCAACTAAAACAATACCTACAGTAGGGTGGATCGATTCCCCATGGCAAAATATTTTTTCTTCGACAAGTACTATTAAGAGTGAGGGAAAGTTGCCTTTTGGTATAAGAAGCACACAGTAATTATTTGGTAATTATGGTGGAACATCTTGAGGCTGCCCGAAAACTTTGAAGTTTTGCTCTATGAGGCCTGTATAAGGGCATTGGAAATCTTATGGATAATCGTGAATCATCACACGTGGCAACGTCTTGCATTACAAATGACGTATAAAAATCATTGAATACATGTTTGTGCATAACTATTGTGCATATAACATGTAGGCAATGTATATTTGCAACAACGTTTAGGCCACAAGACACGACAATCAATTTTCTCAAATGTTGGCACTATTGATCGATAAAATGCCCTAATGCGATAAAGCCATGTCGACTGTATAGAGGACAAATGGGTTATGTCCACATTTTTTCAAAATCCATGTTTTTAGCGATTCTAATAGGTAATGGCATAAGGCTTCAGGGCACAATAGTCATATGTCCTGCTCACGTCGTTTTCATGGTACAATACACAAGTTACAAATGTCGTATGTCCTCTTCGTAAAAATCCGCAGAGCACAAATGTGATATGTGGACATACAACCTTTGTGCTCGGAGAAAAACGGCCAATCAGCTATTGTTTACGTTAATTCAATGCAAGATGGCGTCGAGCAAGTCGGCAACTTGGCATGCTAGCAGTTCGGGGTTTGTTATTTTAGTAAATAAGAGCTTAGGCCTAACTGTAATAAAGAGTTTATATTAAATGGAAGTCACTATCTGCTCGTTGGTCTAAAGTAATCAAGGATGACTTTATAAAGTTAAGCTGCGATTATAAGATATTCGCTTCACTTGCGAAGTCATCATCGTCAATGGTCTTAATCGCAAGTTCGACTTCGCAAAGTGTGTACTACCAATCGTAAGTTGACCACAATTTTGCATCAGTATTTCTATAATTGACAAACATCAGCGGGTTGCAAATTGCCTTTAATCGTACATTATGTCATGTTTTGGTATGCCAATAGCCTATAATTTATTTCTCAGGCGTTTAACACGATAACGGATAGGTTTAATGTTTTTGAGTTTACCTGCAATACGCAGTGCCAAGCCTTCCCAGAAAATTAATGAGTAGGGCTAATTGAACACAGGTCATAGGTAAAATTTGTCACAGAGATTGCTTAATGTCATCGATGTATATTCTTGCATCTTTCTTATTCTGATTTGTCTGTTGCTTTGTCTCTTGAGATCCCAAAACTAGTAGAAATTTTTGATACTCTCTTTCCTGTGTTACAATTATTGTTTGCATTAGGCTATTATTCCAGGATTCTTACAACAAAGGCAGGCTGTGATCGGAAAGCAATAATCAAAAGAAGGATAAGAGCACATCATACTGATAATATGAAAGCAGCAAAGAACAATCAATAGACTGTGAAAAGTGCTGATTCAATTGTAGATGGTGAAAGGGGACTTAGTTGTACAAGTTTCAATATGAAGAAGCAGTTTCTGCACAACTTTGTCCAGGAATTGTTAGCTACTGGTTAGAACATCTGATAAGCATTAAAAAATGATCCATGTGTTTTGTTTATGGTGAAAGGTTGAATGAAAAAGAGTATAAGAAGCTTTTTTTCTGCCAAACATTATCTCATTGTCACGAGGTGGCCAATACGGAAGGTTGACTACCTAGCGTTCAGTAATTCAAGACTTTTTGCCAGAAAAGAAAAAAAATTACAAACATTTTCACCAACATCATTGATAATTCTTCTACTTGTTTGATCCTTTAGCCGAAAATCAAATCCAGTTTGCTAGCACTTCTCTTTTCCAATGAATCGATACAATAGATAAATTTACATGAGCTCAAAAACAATAATAATTTTATGTGTGACCTAAAACAGATATTTAAGCATGTGATTTATGTCAAAACAAGTTTTACATGTCCATTTTTACTTATATGCTTATTTGCCGGTTTGCTGGACTCTGGTATGGTCCTTCAAGATAGCAAACAAGCCCAGTAACCATGCCTTATAAATGATCTGCTGAATGTGATATGTCCATGTTACAAAGATTTCTGTAGAGCACAAATGTCGTATGTCCATTTTTGGGCACCCCGCCCCTACAAACTTCCCTTTTTCGTGTTATTCTCATGTCAGATGATACCATTGCTCTGCTTACCTTTTCCCCTGTTTAAATACGCATTCAATGATACCAAGAAAGTATGATAATGTTACTTTCTTATATTTTTCATAAGCATTTGAAATTAGAAATTCAGTTTTCTCGAAATAATGAGATATGGACATAACCCATTTGTCCTCTATACAGTCGATGTAACGATTTTGCCACAATAAAACCGCTGATGACAATTTCTAAATAGCTGGAAACAGCTAGCCTTCCACACGTAGGCCTATTATGAGGTAACTTGCATAATACATGTAGGAAAGTCAACCATGGGACAGCTGGTCACAAATAATCTAATCTACATGTAATCTTATGATATCCTGACCATTTGTAAAGCGCTTCTCACAGAAGAGCTGTTCAGAAGCGTTCTCAGCATAACATGCTTGTGAAAATAATGAGAAAGGTCTCTCAGCAGTGAAGAGATGTAGATGCAATCCTCTCCAGTATCATGCTATCGATGAAGTCACAGTTGGTCCACCTATGAGCTAAGCTATGTTGAGACATAGTGGCTACGAGCAGGATCTTTACGTGATTAGAGGTGAGATCGGGAGTCATTAATCAATTAAGATGCTTACAGCAGTAAGAGAATTGCCAGTCGATCAAGTGGTAGATCTCAGGTGCGTCATACCTCACTTCATGTAATTAGCTTATACCTAATTCGAATATTATTATCGCCCTGCAGATTAATGAATCAAGTTGATGACCATACCTTAAGAATGCAACGAACTCTATGTTCACGCTGACTGTAATAATGGAAAGAAGTAGAATTTCCAGATGAACAAAATGGGCATTATAGATTGTATTGCAAGCTCAGTAATATGTTTTTGTATCGATTGTAAGGTAGGCCTACCGGTAACTGGAAAAGCTGGATGAAAAGAAGCAAATGTATAAATTGCGCCATCTTTGCATCCTGGCTTAGCTCTGATACTGAACCACCTCTGTTGGTACACCTCCCCGATGTATGCCGTAAGAATCTGTGATTATAATTTACAAAGCCTCTTGTACTTGTCATAGTAAGCACGAATGAACTGCAGAACTCAAACATGTGACACAGGTAGCATTGGACCTTTTACCCAGATCTGTTCACCTTTGGCTGAATACTGCTATCAAAATTAATATTCCCAACCGTTGACTGCTATACGGTATTCTTATCGCTTGATTTTAGTCGAAAGCTCGGTAGCACACGTATCATTACATTGTCGTATGCTGGTAGCATAGCTCCTGTGGTGTGCGAAAGACTGGATACATTTTCATATTTCCTCGTTTCGGGTTTCTGGCCAGAGGGAGGTGTGGCCATTCTAGGTGTGAGAGAAATGTCGGTACAACTGTTACTCTGATACATGCTGACACTAAGACATCGGCGCATTTTAGTTAACATTCATCACTCATTCCATACATTTAAAAGCAGAGCAGAATGCACAAAGTCGTAGCCAAATCAAACTAATTATTACTTTGGTTTTTAAGGTGCAATCAGGTCTTGGTCTGAGGTATCTTTGTTATCTCATACATCGCCCTCTCTGCCACTTTGCTATGTCTTCTTCAATCCACTGATAGGCTAGGCTTGACCTCTTCCACCATCAGTTCAATCAGCCTTTCTCTGGTAGTTTTTCCTCATATTATTTTGTCTCAACTCAAATCTTGTCTTTCTCTTGGGATTGCTTGCAATGCATGGGAGAGCTTCTCAAAGATTCTTGCTGAGAGAGGCGCTATATAAATGATCAAATACAACTCTATACAATACAATAGAAGCATATTGCAATAGATTATGATCATTGCAGCTGTAACATGATGCAAATATAGGCCCAACAAGGAGTGGACAGAAATTTGCTAAAACAAACTGCCTGTGAACCATGCAATTTTCGCCATTGTAGTACATACGATTTATGATCTCGTTGGGGAGCCCCAAGATGTTTTCCAAATGATAAACAATTTTACACAGTCACTTATGTATACCAAAGGCAACTTTTCCTCACTCTTAATAGCTGATACGATGGAAAAAAAAATTTTCGATCCACCCTAACCTACAGCTTGGTCGGCATAGGCGCAATCACGTCCTAAAAGTTGAAGGGGAATAAATGAATCACGTCCTAAAAGTTGGGGGACCATAATGATAAAGTCAATGGGACCACTCAAAAGTTGGGGGGACGCGTCCCGTGGGTCCCATAGGG
Source organism: Lumbricus terrestris (assembly GCA_949752735.1). NCBI lineage: Eukaryota > Metazoa > Annelida > Clitellata > Crassiclitellata > Lumbricidae > Lumbricus > Lumbricus terrestris. The sequence continues at coordinate 77,668,513 of OX457037.1, forward strand.
TGGTTGCGCCTATGTTGGTCGGGTAGATTTGAGCTCAGAATTTTTAAAAGAACACCTGCATAACTTCATAATTTTTAAAGATTCGTTCTTATTCATGTGTGACGTGTCTCCAAAATAAACCATCTATTGTATTTAAGAACTATGGTAGAAGTGATTTATTGCTGACTGTTCCACTTTTATATTAATTTTACTCTGATGACTTTGCCTAGCCTATAATAGTTATGTTTTCACAAATGCATTTTAATGTTTACTCTCGAAGGAGATAGGCTAACGTAAGAACGCAGCTTAACCAGCACAAAGATCTGTTGCAGTTTTAAATTCAGTTCCTCTATTCCTTTACTTTTATTCAAAAGCATAAAATGGCATCAATTTGTAAACAGTCGTGCTTTCTTGGTTTAATAGTCATAAATAATAATGGGTTGGACTTACAATATTATAGGTCTATAGCAAACCTAAAAATAGTGGTGAGGTCACTGATGACGTATTTTCTAACTCTTGTTCGTCAATTGAAGAACCCCACGGTCCTCCAAGCTTGAACTTTCAATAAGAACTTGTCAGCAAAATATTTCTATGTAGGCTACAGACTGATTTGTAGCCTGTTGTTCCTTATAAACATAGGGTAAGGTAGCCCATAATGGGCACCCTCCTAATATGGGCACCCCCAAAGAAAGGTATATATAAAGTGTTATTGTAGCGCTATCTCTGGGATTCCAGTAGAACAGCAGTACATCGTTGGATTTACCCAAAAATTTCATCTGAATTGTGACTGTGCAATTTTTTACATCCAGGGTGGTCCATTTTTTCAGCGCATATACTGGAGTGAAATATCTTTAATTTGACGCATAAAGTATAAATAAATTCAAAAAATTGGCGGAGTTATATGCATTCAAAGTTGGTTCATTTATGCTGGACCACCCTGTAATTTAATCAAGAATATATCAAATTTCACGAAAACGTTAACGATTTCCATAGTTCTGTTTTCGTGCACTGTATCAGTATCACGTGCACCGAGTGGATTCTTTCAAGGTAAATTTTTCTGTTTTGACAATTGTTTTGTTATCAGGTTGGTGTGCGTTGACAGGTGATTCCTGTAATGCATTATTTGTATAGCCGACTTTGAAGCGTGTCTATCTATCTATCTATCTATCTATCTATCTATCTATCTATCTATCTATCTATCTATCTATCTATCTATCTATCTATCTATCTATCTATCTATCTATCTATCTATCTATCTATCTATCTATCTATCTATCTATCTATCTATCTATGTAATTTATATAGCGCCCCTTCAAGGACTCTACTCAGAGGCGCTCCCGACCCAGGCCCGGTCAAAAAGAAAAGTCTTAAGCAATCCATAGAATGAGCCAGACATGTTCCAAGGGTGGGAACGCAGGTTGGAGGGAATGTCATTCCAAACGGAAGGGCCAGTGACCGAAAATGCCCTGTTCTGCCTAGTGGCAGTGCGGGCATAAGGAACCATAAAGTCACCTCTAGAGACCGAACGCAGAGATCGGCGACCCACAGCAGTTGAGGTCAAGGTGAAGAACCCACAGAGATAGGAAGGCGCTGTGCCCAAGACGCAGCGCCAAGCAAAAGAAGTAACCCTGAAATAAATGCGTGACTGAACCGGAAGCCAGTGTAAGACATCACGAATATAGTCAGAAATGTGATCAAACTTAGGGACGCCACCCACCAAGCGTGCAGCCGCCCGCAGGACCCCCTCCAAACCACTTAAACGAACCTGAGGAAGGCCAAAGTAGAGAGAAGAACAGTAATCCAATCGATTAGCAATAAAGGCATGTTCCAAGGTGGAAGCGGAAGAGGAAGACAGAGAGCGAGACACGACTCGCAGCTGACGCAAATGGTAGTAACAAGAGCGAGTCAAGACCTTGAGATGATCAACAAAAGACAGCTCCGAGTCCAGGATGATACCCAGATTGCGCACAGAATCTGATGTGGAAAAAACAAAGGTGGGGAATTCAGAGGCTAGAGACCCCAGATGCATACTCGATAGAGAATACAACATTTCAAAGCTCAATTGCAGTCAATGTAACGAATGAATGTGAACAATGATTTTGGAAACCACGGTCTCTATAAATTTAATGCTAAACCGAGTCACAGCTAGACCTATTTTGTAGGCCTACACGTTGAATTAATTTTCAAAAAATGAACAATTAGCTAAGACTCATCAAAACTTCATGCGATCAACAATGGACCGGCCTACTTTGAGAATGGCTCACTAAATTAGCTTTTTTCAATTGAAAAAGATGTTCCATTGTGAAATCATTTCAGATGTCGCATATGCCTACATTAATTTAGGTTAGATTAGGGAAGATTTGCGAAAACATTTGTAAGATAGCACTTTGTCTATAGCATACTCGATAGAGAATACAACATTTCAAAGCTTCAAAAGAAGGAATCGGAAATATGTCAATTATTGGCTTCCTATTTTAGATGCTATATATTCAACTAGTTAAATTGAAAATAGTCCTAGTTATTGTTTTCATATAAAATGCCAGGGTTAATAGCCAGATTTGCACGTGAATGTCCATTAACTTCAATTTTCAACATGGGCGCCTGCAGACATTTTAGTTGGAGGGAGCACAGCACAATGGTAACTTTTTAGCACAAGTTTGAAAATTACAAAGCAGGAAATTAGGCCTAAGAGCATGGGTTGTTCACATAGGTGTCTGAATGTAAATTTTTCCGTTTCACCCTGAAAATCATTAGCCTCGTAAGTGCTTTGGCGCAAAGAAATTTGTCAAAAGTAAAACTTTGGTGTTAAAAATTGGTGCAAATTTTCCAGAGGGCGCCCATGATTTTGCAATACTTAAATAGGTACACATAATTATAGTGTCAATGCTGTATTGACAGGCAATGAACATAGTAAATTTTTGCCTGGAGACTCGCTGCTGTCTTGGGCCCCGCAAACCCTAGGGCCGGGCCTGAACCCTCCCATTGGCTTAGGGAAAAAAAATTTAAAATGGTTATTTATCCACTTAAATAAGAGAAAACAAGACAATTGCTTGTAGTAACAATTATTTTTCTTACTTTATTCTCTTTGTTGCTTTATTCCCTTTTTATTCACTGCAATACTTTTGGGGTTGGTGCCACGAAGGAATCCGGCCAGGCCATAGCCCCCCATCATTAATTCCTGGCTACGCCACTGACACAATTGCTACTAAAAGCCTCGGAAGAACAGCGCATTGGCCTAGCTAACAGGCGAGGAGGCGTAGCCTAGATGTATCTTCATCCACTGAACTTAGTGCTAAACTCCAACTTGAGATAAGTTCGAAACCAGAATCCATGGAAAGAGCCGTCGAAACGGTCATCGTCCGGGGAAGGACCACGCTACTGACGAAGTTTATTACATTGTTAGCCTACTTAATACTTTCGCTCTTGTGCTAAGCAATTTGGGTATTTGCCATGACTCGGCTTTTGAGCATAGCGAACAACCATAGCTAACCAATTTATTAATTTTTGCAACTTTCACTGCACCAGTTCACGAAGCGCAAGTTGTACACACATTGAACAGGTGGTAGGTCTATAGGCCTACCAATGCCAAGACGTTATCAAATAACGGCCATGAAATCAATGGACTTGCAAATAAGCCTACCGAAAATTAATAGGCCCTGAATATCAAATGATTTTTCGGATAAAGCCCACATAATAGTCATTGTGACATTCATAAACGTGATTCGTTTTCAAACTTCATAATTAATTTCGTCTAATTTAGGGAAGATTTTAGAGAGATCCTTGACGTATTCTATAAATTTTGCACACCACCAACAATATGTTCTAGTGTGGCCTTGATTCCTTTTTGTGGGCGTCTTTCGAAACGACTCAGTTGGATGGGCATTTTTAGTAGGCTACCGTGTAGCGGTCTGACAAATATGGAAAACTAGATGTGTTACCCGGCGTTGCACGGGAAATTTAGGGTTTTCAACACTACTCCTCTGGGGTATCCAATGTTAACCGCCAAATTTCGGGTTTTCGCCACCCCTCCACTGCATCCCCGCTTCCCTAAAAAGCGGGTGTGTGTGCTGACTGTGGCGTAATGTGGCGAAATTCGCCTGAGCCGCCTCCGCGGTCTTGTTTACGCCGTCGATTGGCTTCGTGGGCGGTCGATTCGCGTCGTCGTCCGCTCGTGCCTAGAGGTCCCCTCCCCTCCTTTCTTGCCTCCTCGCACCTGGCGGATCTTTTGGCGCGAAGTCCCCCCTGTAGTGCGCATGCGCGGATCTTTTGGCGCGAAGTCCCCCCTGTAGTGCGCATGCGCGGATCTTTTGGCGCGAAGTCCCCTCTGTAGTGCGCATGCGCGGATCTTTTGGCGCGAAGTCCCCCCTGTAGTGCGCATGCGCGGATCTTTTGGCGCGAAGCCCCCTTGCCTCCTCCCTTGCCTCCTCGCACCTGGCGGATCTTTTGGCGCGAAGTCCCCCCTGTAGTGCGCATGCGCGGATCTTTGCCCGCCAGGTCCCCTCGCACCTGTCCGGACCTCTGACGTCGGACCCCCTGTAGTGCGCATGCGCGGATCTTTTGGCGCCAAGTCCCCTGTCCCCTTGGACACGTATAAATAGGACCGCCGCCCGCATGCATGAGCTGAGTTGTCACCGGGAAGTCTGCGGGAGCTCCGTCCGTATTAGAAGTCCAGCTCAGTTCCGGAGTTGTGCCCGAGTTCGTCAGTCGTTGAGCGAGTCGCCGAGTCGTCCGTCGCTGGGAATCGGTCGTTGGGGCTCGGCGTTGCCGCCGCCGCTGAACGTCGCTGCCGCTGCCGTGTAGTTTCCGTGTTCGACGCAGTGTGGCGCCCCCGTTGTCAACCATTGCTGTGGGAGCTGCCGTTGGGTACATGACCGTCCGCTGCTGGGGAACGATAGTTCGCGGTATATCACGTGCATGCCTGCTGCTGACGTGTGGAGTTGTGATTGACAATATATCGTCTGAAAACGTCTGTTGTCTTCGTGTCTTCGTGCGGTCGACGAACACTGTTAAGCCCTTCGAAAGACGACGGAGGCCGGACTTGCGCCCACCTGGAGCGACACGCAAGCCTTACCACCTGGTGGGAGAGATCGTCATCCACTCTCCCGTCAGCCGCTAGAGGGCGCGGGCGGTTTCCGTTACACTGGTACCAGAAGTGGGGTACGCAGTTGTTCCAGCCGACGAATAGACGAGTCTACCGAAGATGATGGACGACGACGAGGTAACGTTCCGGCAGCCGAGACTTTTCGAGTTCAGCACGCCTGCTGATGTCTCTCCGCCTGCTGTGGGAAGAACGACGATGGAGAAGCAGCCGAGCCGTGGCCGACTGATCGAGCTCATTTCTGACGATGGTGAGGAGCTGGTGGAGACGAGTCCCCGTGTGAAGACGGAGACAACGGATTCGTCGAAGGAGTTGTTGGAGAACTTCGGAAGTCTCCTGCGGAACCGACCGACGCCAATGAAGCCGGGTCGATTCGACGGGACTGGGTCCCTGGAATCCTTTCTAGTACAATTCGAGGTATGCGCTCGTCACAATCGATGGACAGACGCGGACAAAGTGGATCATCTACGCTGCGCGCTAGAGAAGGCTGCGACGCAACTTCTTTGGGATTTCGGCGCGCAAGCTGACGTAAGTTACGCCCAACTGGTGGAGCGTCTCCGACAGAGATATGGGACGGACGGACAAGCTGAGACGTTCCGTAGTCAGCTGTATTTTCGACGTCAAGGGGCCGGAGAAAGTTTGAGCGACTTATTACACGAGATTCGCAGACTCGTTGTATTGGCCTATCCTGTCCCGTCCAACGAGACGACGCAGATTATCGCAAGAGACTCGTTCCTGGAAGCTTTGCGAGACAGGGAGCTTTCGTTGAAAGTTAGGGAGCGTGAGCCGAAGACTCTGGATGAGGCTTATCGGACCGCTCTACGCTTAGAGGCCTACCAGAGAGCCTCTGAGAACGACGATCATCGGAGACCGTCGAACCGTGTCCGTGGAACGCAAGAAGTCGAGCCGACCGACCAGCTCCAGTCGACCCTGGACCGCTTCTTGACGACACAGCGTGACGATCAGCGTCGTTGGCAGCGAGAAATGGAACGGAAGATGGACGAACAGCTCCGGGAGCTACGGAACCAGTCTACGATCGACGACGATGGATCGAGACGAGATCAACGGCCTGGGGACCGCCGATTGGGAGATCGCCAGCCGGAGACTACGAGGAGAACCGTGACCTGTTATGGATGCGGTAGAGCCGGTCACGTGGTCCGAGATTGCCGTCAGCCGCGCCGTTTCCGGAACCGGCCGAGTGACGAGGAAACGACAGGAGGAGACGCACCTGCGCCATCGACATCCGTGGTGGTGAACCACACGACACGTCCGAAGCTGCCCGACCGTGCCAGCAGTAATGCCGTTTACGTTCGTGGAAGGATCAACGACCGACTGCAGATGTCTCTCATCGACACCGGATCCGAAGTGAGCCTGGTTCCGTCTTCAGCAGTGGAAGAGTTAGAACTCCGTTCTTGTACACGCTTGTTGATGGCTGCTAATGGCTCGAATATTAATGTTTTGGGCGAGGTCCGGTTACCCCTTAGATTTTGGGATGGTTTTGAGGTCCATGCTAACTTTTTAGTCTCTGACCAGATTTCCGAACCGATGTTAGGAATGGATTTCTTGAGGGAACAGCGTTGTCGCTTGAGTTTTGGTAACGGGGCTCTGTTTATTGGTCGCAAACGTGTCCCCCTGGTGAGAGGGAATGGCTCAATGTGGTGCCGGCGTGTAATGGTCGCCGAGGAAATAGAGTTACAGCCCAAATGCCAAAGTGAGGTGCCTGTGAAAACCGTATACGGAGATTTGACCTCGGTGGCTCCCGCGTGGATGACGGAGGCTCACGAGATCCGTCCTGGAGTTCACCTTGCCCGTGTAGTGTTAGGCGATGAGACTAATGCGCACGAGAGAATAGTAGACTTGAATGATCGTCCGGTGGAAGATGAGCCGATAGATGTAGGGAAGATTAGTGGGAATAAGGACGTTTCGCCTAGTGAGTTAATGTTAACAGAGGATGTGTCGCCGGGTATCCAGGAACGGATCGGAAGTTCGTTAGAAAAGACGTCGGTGTGTACACATAAGGTTGAGACAGGAGATGCCTATCCGGTGAGACAAAGGTTGAGACGTGACCCGCTGCCGCATAGGATTGTTATTGATAACCAGTTGGACAGTATGCTTGCTGATGAAATTGTGGAACCAGTAGTTAAACGAGAGCAGTCTCTCGAGGTAGCACATGTAGAGGTAACTTGTGGACATTTGGGTGTGTGCCGGACTAGGTGGCAGTTTAGACGCAGGGCCTACTGGTTTGGTTGGTCGGGGACCGTAAAGAGGTTTAGTCAGCGATGCTCTCCCTCTGCCCAATACCACCGAAGTCAACTGCCTTGGCAGGGTCCTTTGAAACCCTTGCCCTGTGGAGAGCCGTGGGAACGGCTTAGCATTGATATTACTGGCCCCCACCCGCGTAGTCGTAGGGGTCATGTCTACATTTTGACGGTAATGGACGGGTTCGCTAAATTTGTAGACGCCATTCCACTGGCTGATTATAAGGTTAATTCTGTGGCTTGGGTTGAGACAAGTTTCGACGGGATCCTTTTTGGGGAAAATCATAAGCAGCCATCAGAGTGTGACATTGCCACTCGTCCGCATAACGAGTCCGCCGATGTTGATGCTTCGTCGCCGGTGACTGTGAATTTCCAGGATGGCCGACCAAAGCGTATGGTCCGTCGTCCGTCTCGCTACGAATAGACGTTTTATGTGAAGAGAGACTTGAACTCTGAGACTTTTTGGTGCAATAGACTATGGACATTGTTGATCGCTCTAGTCGTACTTTGATATGTGTGGCCGTTGGCCGGTTCTCATTGTTGAAATGTGTATAACTCGTGCTTTTTCGTCAGTTTGGCCCGTTGGCCGTGTCTCGTTACGATGAAACTTAGCGTAAAGTGTTGTGGCTCGTTGGCCCATTTTTATGGACTCTTTGCATAATGAACGATGGACATTTCGTGGACGTTGGTCCTTTCTTTTGTTTGGTTCCGCTTCTGTTGTTACGACTTGCAAGTCGTTCGAGGGCAGAATTGTTGCCATTGGCCCGTTGGCCGGTTACTGTATAATGCGGACGGTCTAGGGGGTTCCTTGTTTCCGGGAGGGTGTGTGGGCCCTGACCCCTCGAAATAGGGACATTTCGAATCGTGGTGGGAGGAAGATGTGGCGAAATTCGCCTGAGCCGCCTCCGCGGTCTTGTTTACGCCGTCGATTGGCTTCGTGGGCGGTCGATTCGCGTCGTCGTCCGCTCGTGCCTAGAGGTCCCCTCCCCTCCTCCCTTGCCTCCTCGCACCTGGCGGATCTTTTGGCGCGAAGTCCCCCCTGTAGTGCGCATGCGCGGATCTTTTGGCGCGAAGTCCCCCCTGTAGTGCGCATGCGCGGATCTTTTGGCGCGAAGTCCCCCCCTGTAGTGCGCATGCGCGGATCTTTTGGCGCGAAGTCCCCCCTGTAGTGCGCATGCGCGGATCTTTTGGCGCGAAGCCCCCTTGCCTCCTCCCTTGCCTCCTCGCACCTGGCGGATCTTTTGGCGCGAAGTCCCCCCTGTAGTGCGCATGCGCGGATCTTTGCCCGCCAGGTCCCCTCGCACCTGTCCGGACCTCTGACGTCGGACCCCCTGTAGTGCGCATGCGCGGATCTTTTGGCGCCAAGTCCCCTGTCCCCTTGGACACGTATAAATAGGACCGCCGCCCGCATGCATGAGCTGAGTTGTCACCGGGAAGTCTGCGGGAGCTCCGTCCGTATTAGAAGTCCAGCTCAGTTCCGGAGTTGTGCCCGAGTTCGTCAGTCGTTGAGCGAGTCGCCGAGTCGTCCGTCGCTGGGAATCGGTCGTTGGGGCTCGGCGTTGCCGCCGCCGCTGAACGTCGCTGCCGCTGCCGTGTAGTTTCCGTGTTCGACGCAGTGTGGCGCCCCCGTTGTCAGCCATTGCTGTGGGAGCTGCCGTTGGGTACATGACCGTCCGCTGCTGGGGAACGATAGTTCGCGGTATATCACGTGCATGCCTGCTGCTGACGTGTGGAGTTGTGGTTGACAATATATCGTCTGAAAACGTCTGTTGTCTTCGTGTCTTCGTGCGGTCGACGAACACTGTTAAGCCCTTCGAAAGACGACGGAGGCCGGACTTGCGCCCACCTGGAGCGACACGCAAGCCTTACCACCTGGTGGGAGAGATCGTCATCCACTCTCCCGTCAGCCGCTAGAGGGCGCGGGCGGTTTCCGTTACAGTAATACAATTATTATTGCAGGCTGTCTGTTCTGTTAGTAGGCCTATAATTAATATTTCTGTGATCTGCGTTCTTGTGCATAATTGTACACTGCAACCGGTTTCGGCTTGTCAACCGGATTGTTACGGAAATTATTATTGGGTGAGAATGACGTCATGCGGATCGTCGACTCTTTAGTAATGTGGCACGTGGCTGAATAAAGTTGTCTTAAAACTCTAATAACTCTGATTTTAAAGTGAATTAGGCTAAGAGCTGAAAATAGTCGCGTTGACCTTAAAGTTTGGGTCAATTGCAAAAAAATTCTTAAACCGACGCTCTGTCGGAGCCTTTTAACCGAGCCTTTTAACCGAGCCTTTTCTGGGACGAAGAGTCAAAATAGAAAGGAAAAACTTTTCGGCTTATAATATAGATGTTGTCTGGCGCTTCTGATTCAGATTGGCTGACCATAATTATACAACACTAGCTGAATTACCCGGCGTTGCCCGAGACATTTCAGATTTTGTTCACAGTCACGTCTGACCACGCTCCCACGCCTGGAAAATTTCGGTTTTCGTCCCCCGCCACGCCTGACTCCGCTCCTACACCGCCCTTCTCACCTCGCCTTCTTCCATCGGGCCCAACCCGGTCCAACCACTTTGAGTGCCCGGCGTTGCCCGTGAAATTTATGTTTTCGGTCCAACCCAGCTGCCACCCGCCAATGTTTACGCTATAGTCAGCATTTTTGCGAAATCGCATGCCAAAAGATCTGCCCTCGGTGACAAATGAGGTTAAAAATCTATTGGTTCATTGAAAACCGATCGGCCAAAATTATTGCGTCTTAAATAGGCTTTTGATACATACGACACGCTATAGATATTAATTAACTGATAAAGCGCTATAATTTTAAAATTGGCCATGACGTCATTAATGTACAGGTTTCAATCATCAATAATTATATCACCGATGGTCTGTTGATAATGATGGTTGTATGCAAATAAATGGCGTCGTATATTAAACACACGCGTTAGCACTTCGATAGAAAATTTAAAAAAATCAAGCTCGAGAAAAGGTAAGATTTTTGGATCGCGAATCCCGATAGTGTTTTTCGTGTGTGCTAAGAAGTTGTTTTGTAAATTATTTGAAAAAATCGGTCGCGTGGATGAGTAGATTTTTTATTAACCTCCCGTTGCAACTTGTATTTTATAGTTTTAGATACGGTGTGAGATAATATCGATTTAAAAACCAAACACATTGATGCATTACACGACTGTATCGTGCTTTATTTGGGAACAACTTAAATTATTTAATAATTATTATTCAGAGTTAGTTTCAACATGTAGGCTCCATCTTAGCCTAATCCAGTGACAATTCTGCTTTTTTCTGCAATGTGAATGTTTATGGAATATCGTTTTCCGCTAGACAGTGACACGGTAGCGGTAAAGGAAAATTAGCCTTTATACGGACTGTCCGACTGTCATTGCAACAAAGTTCGTAATTTTATTTTATTAAGCGCGTAAGGAATTGATTTTAAATCAAATGAATGCTTAGTTATAACAACGTTCAGGTCTGCTGGCTATGACTCTTTTGTGATGTGCAAGTTCAATGCTTATTTTTGTTCTTTTTTCTACATAAGCCTAAAGGTCGATGATGGTAAGGCAGCTTAGGCCTATGCTGTTATTAAAATTTAAATAGAAAAATGGCAAAGTACGGTCTACGCTTAGTAAATGAAAAGATTAGGCTAAGCGTTGTTTGGCCTCAGTTTTAGCCATTGGAGATATTACGGTAATTTTTGTCCGCACACCAGATTTTATTTTAGGACTATGCCTGGGAATCTCCAAATGTATATCTCGGGACGAGATCATTGGGTTTAAGACACAATAAGTAGCGCAGGATCGTTTTGTTAAACGTCAAAGAAAAATAAGACATGTCTGCCTTTTCGAGTCATTATGATACGCAGGATAATTATTATTATTCTGATAGAAGACGTGCATTTTGAGATGCTTGACACGCATCTTCGTAGAGTAGCCTAATTTAAAATTTAAAATATAGAAATGTTTATTTGTCTGATTTTAGTTTTTGGATAAAGATCTTTGAAGCGTGCGGCATGCATATCCATCGCGAAGGACGGGTGAAGAGATGGGAAGAAGTGACTGCAAGGACTGGACTGAAATGGTTAAAATTTAAAATAAGGTGAGATGAGGTCATATTTCATTTCTCGTGTCACTGTCTAGTTCGTGCAGATGTGGATGTCGTTTGAAGTGGTTCAGCATGTACATTCATGGCTATCACCGCAGTCGCAACCTCCTGAACAGCAGTCGTCACCTCTGCTACACGGATCTCCAGGACCACCGCAAGGATCTCTTTTGAAGTTGTTCAGGAATCTGAAATATGTAAACAACGAAAACATGGATCAACAAAGAATCGCATTGACAGACTCGCTCACTGAACATAATGTATTTCTGACAATTTGACTGACTGACGGAAGACCATCTGACATCCTCTTAAAATGATTTCCTGAATGACTAACCTATTCAGTGACTCATTCGCTCATTCATTCAATCATTTCCTAAGCTATTCAGTCACTCATTCGCTCATTCATTCAGTTACTTCCTAGGCTATTCAGTCACTCATTTACTCAGTCAACTACTCGCAATCACGCATGCATAGAATGCTGTATGTTAGTTTGAATCGAAAAGGAAGCAGTTACATTCAATACAATGTGGCCAATGAACTTAGGCAAGGTCGTGCTGGAGAACAATAGGAATGTGTCACATAATATCGGTTTTGGTTAATTATCCTGTTTGAAAATGCTCTTTAGAACAAATGGATACTTTGAAGAAGACTACATCAGATAACTGAGAGTTTGAGCAAGAGAAAGACTGGATGTAAGTAGCAGTTATCTGAGGCATCACTATAGAATAATGCGATCCATTTGATTTTCGGTCATTTCTACAGAGATGGCCAACATATGATGCAAGTCATTTGGCAATTTTGAGCGGCATCAGAGAACGGCCATCTAGTTTTATACCAGTCAGCTTCCTTGTGAAAGGTGTAAAGATAGCATAGAAAATTACTATAGGCTATATATTTCCTATTGTTATGAATATGACATTCTTCTTTGCATTTCCAGGGCGTGACATTAGAAATAGCCGGCATGAAAGTCAAACCATCGAGACATAAGTATTTTTCCTCAGTTCTACACAGTCCATACTGCACCGAGCACATCGCTGAGAGAGAGAGAGAGAGAGACGCTAATGGGAAGTTTTGGCTACCAATGAACGAATATGTCCTACCTCGCTGCACTCTTCGGATCACGGACAACGATGCCTTCTATTTCTCCACCATTAGATGCTTTTTTAAAATCCGATTCTGTGAACACAAAAAACACGTTTTGATTAAATCTGAATAGGAAAAAAACTGTTTATATTGGTCTATGCGTTCAGTTTGGAATCGATTCTGATGAAAATGTGAGGTCACCAATGAAATTACTCTGCTCAGTTCCATGACATTTCCTATCTTCTCTCACTTTGCAATGTGCAGCTCCCGTTCAAGTCATACCCTAACTAATCTCACATTGCATTCTTCTGATGTGACTTGTGTAAATTTAGCATGACGTAAACTTCTGCAACTTTATAATAAAATTACAGTGCCCGTTCGAGGGTGCCTACTCAGGAGCGTTTCCGGTTCAATTCCGGTCTTAGTAGAAGTGAAAACTGAAACAAAGACAACAATAGGCATTTGAGGGAGAGTAATAGGGTGCGGATTCCAGGTCGAAGGATCAGCGACCTGGAATGGAAGGAGTGGCGCTGATGATGCAGTCCGTGTGATTTACCTTGGCTACCTAAACGTGTTATCTCACCTTAGCTAAATAATGTACCATGTACTCATGCAATATGTCAAGATATATGTTTTGGATTATTTGACCATCGCATTGTTATTTTACTTTCTAAGGATTTCAACTATGACTAATAAGTGAATTAAATGAAAAGAACGAGATAAGGAAAAAATGCGAAAACTGAGAAATCTATTCAATTAGGCTATGCTTCATATTAGAACAAATTATGAAATGCTATATATGAATTTCGAAAGCGATAAATATTTTACTCACTCTCGACTGGTTTCATTACCACAAGTCGTGAGAAGGCAACATGCAGAACACACGCAATCACCAAAAAATAGGACGTCCTCATCGTTCAAAATGAACCTGTAACCTAGAGAATAGAGGCAAATTCCTTGCTTTAAATACAGTTTTAAAGCTATTGTGTCGAATCTCAATGAGAAGACGATTTGCTTCAATATGCTATGCGTCTACGCTCCCCAGGAACAAAATATTAACCAAACGGTTAATGTTTGCTGAATGTGTGGTCCAATGCTATTCATAATTCATACAAACACATAGCAGGCAGATGAACAACTAGTTGGGCAATGCTGGTTTTTAAGAGCAGCCCCTGGCAGAGATGCCATTGAATTTTCGGGCATGAAATTTCTGACGACTTTTTTTAGTCTTTCGGGCTCCGAAAAATTTATTTTTCTCCTCTCAAATTTGCTGATGACCTTTTTTTAGTCATTCGCTGAAAAATCAGAAATTTTCCTTAAATCTTCCTTCTTTTTATTTGCTACTGGGGGGCCCGGTAGAGTAATGGTTAACACGCTGGCCAAGAGTGCGAGAGGTAGCAGGTTCGAGCCCCCGTTGGGCGGATATGCTTTGTAGGCTGCTATTAGCGCCGTTGTAATTGCAAAGCTGTCTGTTCAGTTAGTAGTTAAGTTTAATTAAGATTACTGCATAACTTGTAAATGTAAAGCACAGTGCGTCTTGCAGGCGCTCAATTAAAGAAAAGATTATTATTATTATTATTATTATTATTATATATATATATTTTTTTGCCCTGAGGTACTTCATTCCCCCAGGGACTTATGGACTATTATTAATTGAAGAAAATGTCTGGTGGGTCAGGCCTCGTCTTCAGGGTGTGAGGTAAAAGAACCTTTGAAAGCGATCAGGTTGTGGCGTTGAATACAAACGGACAGACGCTGAAAAAGGAAGAAGGCTTCACGTCTGTCACCACTGATAGAAGAGATGCGGCTGCCAATTTCATTTATGAAGTCTGAGGCCGACGGGTTGAGTGGGCCCAATGTCTCTATGGCCACCGGCTGGAAGATGTGCGAAGTGGGCAGGCCTCCGTATTTTTGTTCTTTGCGGATGGCCGCCTGCACTGATGCAGGCCCGACCAAACCGTTCGGGTGGGTTATGTATTATTATTATTATTATTATTATTATTATTATTATTATTATTATTATTATTATTATTATTATTATTATTATTATTATTATTATTATTATTATTATTATTACTGTTTCGTGCATTTCCTCTGAAAAATGTCTGCAGGCCCTATTTCGAAAAAATGTCGGAATATTCGCTGTGACAAAACCCTAAATCTCGAAAAAAAACCTAGAAACCTAGATTAGGCCGAAAAACCTAGATCTAGGTGGGAATAGCTATGAGTGGCATCCCTTGGTCCTTTGTAACGGTTTTCTTTTCTATTCCCCGGCATATAAGCTTAAAGGCGGACGACAAGACATTCATTCATTCATTCATTTTAGACATTTATATACCGCCTCTTCAAGAGTATCTACTCAGAAGCGCTCTAGTCTATCACTACTTCGTCTCGCCATAAAAATGTGCAATCATTTTAATAGGAGGAGAGAGTGAATCAGAATTCTCGACATGGCGCTTTGCCATGAATCGGCCACAACCTCTGCGTTGATATAGTAGCACCATTAACACAAAGCTACTGCTTGCAGCGCAGCCTGCGATCCTATAAGATGAATTGATATGTAACTTGAATCTAATACTCAACTGAACGATCAGTGAGTCAGAGAATGATCAAGACCATTGACGAAGAAAATTCAGTTTAAAAAGCAACTAAGAGCAACACAGCAATCGGTTAAGACTCTGTTCGTGTCTGACCTTTCTGAAGAATAAGAATTCTTGTCCGTAGATGCTGTTCGTGGTGCACTCTCTGTCTGAAGATCTTGAAGAAGCTGAAGATGATCTTTGAATGCCGTTGGAAGTGCGGGTCTTTTATAGTCATCAAGCAACAGCTGCTTGTGCAATAGTGCCGTGTGCAAAAACGTTTGACATATTGCTATGAACTCACATTACAGCTTCGTCAGATTTGTTTTGCTCCGATGTTATCATGTTTTCACTAGGGGAAAGTACCCTAAGATGGGACACCTAACAGCTTCTGCCGATTTTTTCGTAGCAAAAAGCACCATGTTAACCTAAACCGCACTGATATAGGCTACGGCATATGCATTTAACTTTCAAATGGTGGTTGTAAAATTTAAACACCTATCCAAAAATGTAGTATTGTTGTCATTTTTAAAAAGTAGCCTACCAAAGTGTCCCATCTTAAGCACCCATGCTCCTAAGATGGGACAACAATTTTCATGACGCCGGATTGTGAAAATTTCAATATGCAGTCAATGCAGTAACAATAGAATGACTCATATGTGGTCCTGTTATTCAAATTTTTAAACAACAGAGAAAATTGTTGAGTCTTATAATTTTTAAGACTTTAAGCACCCATGCGAAATTGTGAAAATTTCAATATGCAGTCAATGCAATAACAATAGAATGACTCATATGTGGTCCTGTTATTCAAATTTTTAAGCAACAGAGAAAATTGTTGAGTCTTATAATTTTTAAGACTTTAAGCACCCATGTCCTAAGATGGGACAACAATTTCCATGATGTCAGATTGCACAAATTTTTGTTGCTCATTCCATGAGACAAGACTTTCTGCAATAAGTCATTACCAACAATCAAGAAATAAAATCAATGCCATTAACAATTTGTAAACATTGTATTTATTTTGCACAAATAGATCATAATTATGACACAACATCGTAGCCTAAACAGTGGTGTCCCATCTTATGGCATCTTACGGTGTCCCATCTTATGGCACCCCGTTGAAGAACATTCAACAGCAAATATTTCCTTTATTACTGAACCTACAGCAGCTGCTATGTAGAATAAATAATTAACAATTATAATGAAGTTATTATTAGCATATACCATAAAGTGATAGATATGTATGAAGTTTATCTTGTTGTGTGGAAAAATCGACAAAAATGAAATAACATCAGCGGGCATGAAAATTTTCAACAATCATTGAAATCAAGGCAACAGCATCGTTAGTAGTAATAGTTGGTTTGCGGAATCTAAATATCGGGGATACAACATTTGAAACTCTAAATAGTGGCATCCTCTGCTGAATAGCAATAATAATGGGTGTGTCCCATCTTAGGAACCGTCCCATCTTAGGGCACTTTCCCCTAGTAGACAAATTTTTTACTTTTGAGCTGATCGTGAAACGCATTGGGGGGCGTTATCTGATTGTTGTGTGCAGGAGGGAGAGCTAATCACAAGTCACAACAATTGATTGTCTTGTTTCGGAACGAGCGCACACTATCGAATAATTTACGGATTTGTTTTTAGACTGTGTTCAACTACATGTAGGCTCTAAAGTCATTCTTCATGTTGCACCACAGTTGAAGTAGATAAGCTACTGAAAACAACGGCATTAGTCGCGGGTCAACTAAGAGAATACCTACAGCTTGGTCGGGTAGAGTTGAGTTCAGATTTTTTCAAAGAACACCTGCATGACTTCAGAATTTTTTTAGATTCGTACTTAGGCCTATTTGTGTGTGTCGTGTCTCCAAAATAAACAATCTATTGTAGGGGAAAGGCTTGTAATATAGGCTAGTGTGTAATATGGGCCTCGACTGTTTCTCCCACCTACCATGTCTGCAGAGAGCTCTTACTGTGGGATACAATCCATCCACCGATTTCAACTTCCTGTTTTGAATGTGTCCCTATGCTCATAACCTCCGCACGAAACTATTCAATGTTTTAGTTTTTATGTAGATGTCTTATAAAAAATTTCGAACTTCAGCAGCTGTTGTGTGGCTTAATATTTGAGTTATGCTATACCTTTTGGTCTCAGAAAATAGGGAATTTCTTCATCATGTAAAAACGCAACTATCTTGATATTTAAAACTTTCGTTGATCACGCTATAACGGATTTTCCTAAGCATACCAATCAATCAATCAATCAAATGTTTTATTTGCAACCGAAGTATAACAGGTTTACACATCTTGAACAATGGTTACAAAAAGGGGGCCCTAAAGGGATAAAATAATCCCGCTGTCTAGGGACACCAACTAATATAATGAATTGACGATGTGAGGTGGCCATGACAAAATCGTGCAAAAAAATCAACACTGTGATTAACAAAAACTGACAAAACAGAATCAGGCAACTTATGCTAAGAGACGGAGAAAGAAGCAAACACACACAAAAACACACACAAAAATGTAAACTGAAAAACTCAACGCTGTTGAGATAGGCCTATAAACACTTATGAAAAAGAAAAAAGAACAAAAGCTTAACTACAGAACAGAGACCTATACTGCAATGCAAAGAATGAGCGAACAGCGCTCTACCTTTATTAGGTACCTTCTATTAAAAAGGCGCTAAATTTCTTCTTAAAAACCCAAACACTAGGGCACAATCGTATTTCTTTTGGAATTTTTTCCCAAGTGGTGATACCAGTAGATTTAATGGAAAAAAGGCGAGTGTTAGTGCGAGCATAAGTACGGCGATACGAGAAAGAGTATCTTGTAAAATGAGAATGAACCTGGGATGAGAGCTGAAAATAATTTTTGTATAAGGATGGCAGGAGGCTTCGGTCAAACCGGTACATAAATTCTCCTATTTGGAAAGTTCTTATCTGGTTGAGTTTTAAAATTTTAAGATTTAAGAATATGCGGGCAGTGTGAGAGCCATATGGAGCTCCCACAATAAGACGAACAGCTCTTTTTTGTAAAATATTAACTCTATGCAATCTTGTGACATAAGTAGAAGCCCACACCATGTTACAATAAGAGAGATATGGATGTACTAAAGAATAGTATAGTTTAATCCTAATACTAGATGGTAAAATGTAAGCAGTTCGAGCCATTACTCCAATATTTTTTGCTATTTTTGAAGCGACATGAGCAATATGATTATTCCATGTTAAATGGCTATCAACGTAGACTCCTAGAAATTTTGTAGATTTTACAGAAGTGAGAGTTATGCCGTTAATTTGTAATTTGAATTTTCCAACTGGGATTTTTTTCCTATGTGATTTAAACAGGATGTAATTAGTTTTTTCCAAATTTAATGACAATCTGTTAGCTTTAAACCAATCGGAAACGAGTTCAAGTTCCACGTTTATGATTTGAAATAGCGTGTGTATGCAAGAGTGCGAATAAAAAACGTTCGTATCATCTGCAAAAAGGATGAAGAACAAGCGGTTGGAGACGTTCGGGAGATCATTGATATAGAGGAGAAACAACAGGGGTCCTAGATTGGATCCCTGTGGGACACCATAAGGGATCCTTTTTAAAGTGGAGCGTTTGCCGTTATTTTCAACGCATTGCTGACGTCCATCCAAATAACTGGCAAACCAACTGAGTTGTAAACCACGTATACCATAAGTTTCTAATTTTTGTAGTAAGATTTTATGATTTACAGTGTCAAATGCTTTCGCCAAGTCGAAAAAAATACCCAAGGAGAATTCATTATTATCTATTGCATTAGAGATTCTATCTTGCATAGATAACAGGGACATATATGGGGAGTGACCCGATTGAAAGCCGTGCTGCGATGGGAAAAGTATGTCGGTTTTTGTAACAAATTCATATAGCCTACTATACATTGTTTTCTCAAATATTTTAGAAAAGTAAGGAAGGATAGAAATCGGACGATAATTGGTCAAGTTGTCTCTTTCGCCTTTTTTAAAGATAGGAATGACCTTTGCAATTTTTAATGGGTGCGGGAAGATGCCTGTAGTGAAAGAGCAGTTAATCAGTTCTGCCAAAAGGCTGGGCAATGCAATCAATATTAGGACCCGCGATACACGGGTCAATGTCGTCCATACCCTTACTGTGAGTAGTACGTATGGACTGACTTAGGTTCAAAACCTCACTAGAGGAAGTTGAAATTAAACCAAAGGACCTCAATGGAGGGGGCTTCATATATTTCATAAATGAATCCAAGGAGCCGGGTATTTTGTCGTCTAAAACTTGGGCAATGCTCACAAAATAATTATTTAGTTTATTAGCTATGGCTTCAGCATCTTCAATCTTAGCACCGTTGACATTTAGCGATTCTATGGTTGTATCGCGTGGTCCCATATTAGTTATCGACCTTATTAGGTTCCAAGTTTTTTTTTAGATCGCCTTTATACTTGTCAAATTCAGTGGCATAATAGTATTTTTCGGCTTTTATTCTAACTGTTTTAAATTTATTCCGGTACATTACAAATTTATTTCTGTTGACTTCAGTCGGATTTTTTTTATAAATTTCAAATATAACTGCTCCTTCTTTTTACTAGATTTAAGTAGGCCCCGCGTCATCCAGGGATTTTTTATAGTTTGTTTACTTCGAATCTTCCTTGCACTTACTGGAAAGGATTTGTCATAAACACTTTTATACTGTGTAATGAATGCATTATACGCCCCATTAACATCGCCGTTATTACATTGCTCTGTAACGGCAGTCCAGTCCTGTCCAGAAAGTAGTTCACGAAAGTTTTTAATAGTTCACGAAAGTTTTTTCGTGAACCAGTGTGTGTAATATGGGCCAGTGATCGAATGTGTAATATGGGCTTCTGCCATTCATACAAGCACACAAAGTCGTGTAATATGGGCCACTTTCTGTACTAAGAAAAAATGTTTTCAAATTTACCATGGCGGTCCATATTACACACAGGGTTGTGTAATATGGTCCATTTTTCGTATTTACAAAAAAAAAATTAAAAATTTATTTGAACAGATTAAAGAATAATTTCTTCATATTTGATCACAATTCACGCCAAGTAGTGCCAGGAATAAACGAAACGACGCATTCAACTACATCTGTACTGTAAAATAGTAAAGTTCCTTAGGGGGCCCATATTAGAAGCCTATCTCCTATTTATGAATTATGGTAGAAGGATGGGCCTATAGCGATCGAAGTGAATCATTGTTGACTGTTCCGATTTTATATTAATTTTACTTTGATGACTTTGCCTATAGGCCTAGTTATGTTTTCACAAACGCATTTTAATTTTGACTCTCGAAGGAGATGCCTGCAGCTAACGTACGAACGCAGCTTAGCCTAAGCAGCACAAAGATCTGATGCAGTTTTAAATTCAGTTCTTCTATTCTTTTACTTTTATTCAAACGCGTAAACAGTTGTGCTTTCTTGGTTTAGTAATCTGGTTTGACGAAAATTATTTTTTCTCAAATAAAGGTGGGATTGATGAAACGATTCGTGATTATTTAGAAGCTGGATTGATGGCAAATAATTGTTATTTAAATAGAAATTGGATTGATGAAAAAGCAATACTTGTGGCTCCAATAACAGCTGGATTGATTAAAATGATTCATGCTAAGGTAGAAGTTGAATTGATGAAAATATTATTGATGCACGGGGGAATAATCGAACATTACAGCAGTAGATTGTTCATCTATTTATTTGCTTCCGTTTGACGAACAGCCACATACCGAGATGACGGTGGGGATGTCCGGGGAGAATTGTCCCGGGGAAAGAGAAGTCCGACGGAAACGTCCGAGGGGAAATGTCCTAGATTCATCGTTTCTTTTTAAGTATCCCCTCCATCTTTGCCTGCTACTTCTTATTCAGCACTCAGTTCTTCTCTTTCATCCCACTCTTCTTCTTTTATTTACCATCTCGTTTGTATCTACTAGAGATGCAGAGCCAGCAGGCACATTTATTGCATGCATTAGAAGAACAAAAATGTTCTGCAAAGCTAAAGCATCAAGCGTTTACTTTGCGCATCGATTATAATCACTATTCGTGCAGGCCTATGGCAAAAAAATTCCATGGATAAATTCTTAGTCTTCCTAAAGTGCTAAGTGGATATTGTTCACAATGTTCAGATTTGCATGTTAACTGACTCTTGAAAATCAGTATTCTTTCGACGGTTTCAGATTAAAATAAAACCTGTTGTGAATTAGGCTATATTGATGTTGTGTTATGCCTGTATTTTATTTTTATGCCTTTCTTGAAGCCATTACAGGTTTCAACCAATTGAATGTCAATTGTCTAAGAGTGGCTTGCAACGAGTTAGGCTACATATTACTATTATTATGTTGACAATGTCATAATCGAGCTCTGTTGCTTAAATCTGCATTTCTGCATTAAATACAGAAATACTCACTAATTGACATTGGGAACCAAACATACGAAACAGTTTCCAATGTCAAATAGTGAGCAAGTATTCTCGCTAATAAGACTGACAGTGAGTTTGCAATATTAGTTTGCACGCCCCTTGTGGAATTTTGAAAGTCAAACACATAACGTTTTCCGTTATTTGATCTGGTAAAGGACGAATCCAATGATCCTGGAAATGGGGGGGGAGAGGGGGCTAGGGCGTTGTACAACTTGCCGATTTCACTGTTAGTATAAGCCGACTCCAAATCCTACTCCGTGGAAACCAAATTTAAAGTAGCCAAAACATGATTTCAAAGCGGACTTTTATAATTTGAATTTGAGCAAATGTATTTTGTGTACGCATAGTAAACAATCTATTTCTGTTACTGCCATTTTTGGAGATTTTGGGATCCATCACAGAGGCTGCCGTTTTAGCCACAGCAAACTAGGTCTACGATCGAATCAATTATTGTGGGTTTTGTAATGGCATCGTTGTAGGCTTACGTATCAATAATTGTGGCATCTAAATAATTTTATTTAATGCTAACGATTTTTTAAGCTCTACCTTTATGGCTCAATTTGCGTAGCTTCGGTTCAATTGTTCGGGTCGGATAGCAAAAGATTAATCGTTACAAAGCAAGAGTCAAGCTTCCAATTCCCGCTCAAAATTGGGAAACTCTGGCTTTAAGCAAATCTTGACTTTCCACACTCAAGATGGAACTCGATATACGACTTAAGTCTGTACTTTTTTGACCACTTTCATTGGTTGCTACGAAGGAAGGGACATTGTTACAATGCTTACCTCATTGCTACTGAGGGCTACACAGTGTTACCTATTCTATATCCAATTATCCATTGACCTTTGGTAGAGAATATCAGATGGGTCCAAAATTAATATTGTTCTGCTTCCCTGGTCAGGACCGTTTCAAGGGTCACAGAATTGGGAATTCGGACCACTTCAATGATGATGATTATTAAATTTTAACGTGGCAGATACGACACTCTACAGTAGCTAGTAAGGCTATAATTGCTGTATAACAGTAGTGCTAGCTTTTGCCTTCATTAACTTTAATAAATTAGTTGTTTTTCATGGGCAAATAGGTCCTTTTATAGGATCATGAGAAAATAGGATACAAAGAGACCCGTGTCTGCTGGCCTTTGAAATGTTGACATGGAGATGAATAGAGATAATCAGATCGGTTGCGGTCTGTCAACAGGATTGCTGAATAATATTGCAATTTATTAAATGATAATTGTAGCCTACTGCCAAAGAACGATCATCGAAAAAAAAATTAATGGGAAGCAAAAAAGAAAGGCCACGACAGATGATACTAGACTGAATGACGACAGGCGGATACAATAATAATAATAATAACAACAATAATAATAATAATAATAATAATAATAATAATAATAATAATAATAATAATAATAAGCCGTTCCAGAATACAATTTTTTATGTCTCCGGATAATTTTTTGAAATCCCGAGGGATCTGAGATACCTCGGGTAAAAAAAAAAAAAATAATAATAATAATAATAACCAATTTTGATAAAAATGAGATCAAATCTGCGTGTTGGCTACTTGGATGATCTGACATTGGGTGGTAGCAGGGAGACAGTGGCCGCCGATGTTCTTCTGATTGCAGAAGAAGCGCAGGACCTGGGGTTGATTTTGAACCGCACCAAATGCGAAATTGCCTGCAACAACAATCAGATGCAATTCGACGACCCGGCGTTTGAAGGTTTTACGAGCATGGCCTTTGAGGAGATGACCTTGCTGGGTGCACCCCTGTTGCCAGGTCCAGCTGTGGAGATGGTCGTCGGTTCAAAGGCCAACGATCTAGAAAGGGCAATCGCAAGACTGTCCTTGCTTTTCACACATGACGCTCTTGTGTTGCTCAAAAACAGCTTGAGCGTTCCGAAGCTGCTCTACAGCATGCGCACAGCTGTCTGTGCTGATTGCCCTAGCCTGGCTCGATTCGACCTTTTATTGAGAGAAGGTCTGTCAACCATCATGAACGTGGACCTTGACGACGACCGCTGGCTTCAGGCTTCTTTGCCTGTCAGAGATGGTGGCCTCGGAGTTCGTTGTGCATCAACGCTGGCACTTTCTGCCTTTCTGGCTTCTGCCGCTAGCACGAGCGAACTTCAGGCTTGCATCCTACCTACAGAGTTAGCTGATGCTCCATATGTTCTTGCAGACTCAGCTCTCAACGCATGGATAACCCTGACAGGCGCAGATCCACCAACTGGAGCAACATCTCACAGCCAGAAAGAGTGGGATCGCCGCTTTACAGAAAAGGTTTGGACGGGCCTGCTTGAGTCTACCAGCGTCCCATGCGACCGTGCTCGCCTGCTAGCCTCGCGAGCCCCTCATTCTGGAGACTGGATGTTGGCTCCCTCTGTGTCTGCTCTGGGCCTGCGTCTCTCAGACGAAGAAATACGATTCGCAGTCGGGGTTAGACTGGGCACCTCGCTGTGTCAACCACATCTTTGCCACCACTGCCGAGAGAGTGTCGACGCAAGAGGGCTGCATGGGCTGGTGTGCAGAGGAGGAAGCGGAAAACATCAAAGGCACAGTATGATCAACGACATCGTCTGGAGAGCTCTCGGCAGAGCGCGGATCCCTTCTCACAAAGAACCCCACGGTCTGATTAGAGAAGATGGAAAGCGTCCAGACGGCGTAACTCTCATCCCTTGGTCTCGTGGTCGATGTCTGGCATGGGATGTGACAGTGCCCGACACTTACGCCATGTCCCATCTTCCACATACATCCCTCATAGCTGGCGAAGCCGCCGAACGAGCAGCGACGTCCAAGTTGATCAAATATGCCACCATCACCAGAACCCACGCTTTTGTGGCGGTCGCCCTGGAGACCGGCGGAGCTTGGTGTTCTGAAGGACAGAAATTCATTTCCGAGTTGGGGAACCGAATAACGGCCGCAACCCATGATCCGATGGAGACATCATACCTGTTCCAGCGGATCTCAGTGGCTCTTCAACGAGGGAATGCTATCTGCCTCTCGGGAACAATGCCACTGCTCCCCGAGCTGTGAATGACATTCAGCTGAACGACTTTTCCACCTGTTGAAGTGATAATAATAATAATAATATTAATAACAATAATAATAATAATAATAATAATAATAATAATAATAATAATAATAATAATAATAATAATAATAATAATAGTAATAATAACGACAATTTATATGGCGTAGTAACACAGCCATTCCGTTACAGAGTCGCTTTACAAAGCAGCTAACATGCGGGATAAGCTCCAGCGAACGACAGCAGAGATAGCTTGCATATGCTACAAGTTCTTTCTCGACTGGCTGGAATACAGAGATCCAAATAATAATATGATGATTATGGGAAGCTTAACCAAATTGGTCAGTAAAGTTACGTATTTGCACACCTGGGGTCCGCCTGGACCCCAAATCCTGGAGGTTTTTTGAGTGATTACAGTCTTCCAACACCAAAAATGTAATAAATCTTTCCCTGCCCGTTATTGATCAAATTTTCCATTAAGTTACATGTCTTACAAAGGCATATTTATGATTTTTTAAAAGAAAACGTAGGTTAGCACTGCCTTGAAATAAATAACGGTCACTGCTGCGGTAAAGATCTACTTGCCATATTTGATATTCACTTTACCGCATGTCACGCCGAGAGCCAGATGCCTCTAGTCTATTATTTGGCTCTCTGTGTTCCAGCCAGTCGTGTGAGAACTAGTAGCATATGTTAGCTATCTCTTCTGTCGAATTCGGATTCCGCTTCTTGGTAATATCTGGTTTAGTAAAATAATTATTCATTTGGAGATGATTATCTGTGGTTCTGGAATGTGTTTCATTGGTCATTGTGTCCATCATAACAGGTATAAAAAACAGATAAAGTCCGTCTAGTTGCGATGCTACTTTCTCATCTCCACTAATTCCAGGAGGAAGGCACACAAATCTTGCGAGTCATGTCTCATGGACAACTGCGCAATAGTCAGTCATTTGCAGCTTCTTCAGCTAGCAATCCCGGATGATTGGTTTTACCAGTGGTCCAGCGTGCAATAATAACGCACTATTCTGAGTCATATTTGTTGGAAAGTGTCTATAGCATTAATGTTCTATTTAAGTGTGCCAAGGTTTTCTATAAATTTGTGTTTATTATAATATTTTGCATCTTATTTTATTAGTTCTATGCTTGTGGGGTCCAATTGGACTCCAACTGAAATATCTAAATTTTTATATGTGTGAAATTTTATACCCACCTATAAAATCTTAGAGTTGTTCTACGTTGCAAACAAAAGTTGCACCTATGACAATACACCTGGGCTCCGCCTGGACCCCAGGAATGTGGAGGATGGTTAAGGAAGAGGCCCAACATCGAGACGAATGGTGATTTCGGTCATTTTAATCTGTCCTGGGGTAGAGAACCAAACGAAGAAGACGATTGCTGGGTTTTAAAACTTAGCGATCCCAGACTTTTTCGCTGTCCACTCACCGCATGACAAAATTGACATGAAAAATATTGCCTGACGATTTCGATAGGCTACAGATTTACGACCATACTGTGCTAAATTATTATACTAACAACCTAAAGAAAGTGAAACACATTGACGCATTTCAAGACAGTGTCGTGCTTTATTTCAGATTAACTTTCATACATGCAAGTCTAACAGATATTGCGTTCCAGTCAGCATGCACATCGTAGGCCAGTGGCTCTTCTTCACTGTCAATGTAAATAATTTATCGCTTTGCGCTAGAGACCAGAGAGTGACCGCAGCTTCAGTCTGTCCTCAACTGTGCTGCACGACCTACATGAATGCTCGCATAATATTATATCAACATTATATATTATGCGTAACACGTCGCGGACATAATAACATTCAATATAATTATCATAGGAAGAACATCGATGGCTGGTCTGCCTCAGAGTAGGCCTACATCAGGGAGATCAGTGTTCCTGTCTCCAACCAATTAGGTCGACGATCCTTGCACTCTATAGCTCGTGGGGAATTGATAGTCCCGCGCTCTCGTACATCGATGCGGGCCCACCGCGCCACCTCATTGCATTGGACCTGCATATACACTGGAACTGTTTTCCAGTAACAATTCGTGATCATGCACTGCGTGTATCTCGCGAAACATTCTCAAAGTCACATAAGTCGCACTTGTTCAGAACTGTTACAGTTAGACTTTAAGCTCGCCTTTGTGAGGCTATTGTTAAGGCGCTATAGAAATGTCCATTTGCATAGGCCTACATGGAGATTGTTAGTGCAGAGCTATCGAAGCAACCCTAATAATGGTTATGGAGACGAATGTAGAACGAAATTCCAATAATGGTACAGTAAATTGCATGATAAAAGTTGAGGGGCATTCCAGCTGTCATGGGAACAAGATTCAAGTTTTCATTTTATTAAACAAGAAAAAATATTCATTTTCAATAACTTAAGGGCCTAAATGCTTTCAGAATTTTCCTAAATCATTGTCGTTAATTATTTTGTCGCGAATAGGTTTATTATTTTAGAATTACGTGCTGATTAGTGTTTCTGTTGGTAGATTATGGACAGTATTGTGAAAGCGCCTCATGGGTCCTTTACTGTACAACAGTGTACATCATAATAGGCTACAGTAGTACAGCTGGTATTAGTTCCTTGTTGTCTACATGTGGTCTCCTGCACCAACTCTATGCTGATGACGTGCAGGCTTATTCTCACTGCTTTGCCGCTGATGCATTGTCCACTATTTCTTTAATGTCCGTTGGCATTGATGCTCTCTCATGGATGGCATCTAATCGCTTGCTACTAAATCCCTCTAAAACTCAGTTCATCTGGTTTGGTACTCGCAGGCAATTGGCGTCCATTGACCTGCACTTAATAACAGCAGCTTTCCCTGATATCTCGTTCTCTCTCACAGTGCGAGATCTTGGAATTACTTTGGATCAAGAGCTCAATTTCTCAAAGCATATCAATTGGTCACTCGTAGTTGCTACTACCAGCTTCGTCAACTCCGAGTTGTCTCAAGATCCCTCTCTCATAGTGCTACTAACTATGACTCTTGTGCATGCCTTTGTCACTAGTAGAATTGATTACTGCAGTTCGGTACTTGTGGGTCTGCCACTTGGACTAATTGGGCACCTTGAACGAGTTCTTCGTTCGTCTGCTTGCCTCATTGGCCGCATTCCTAAATATGCCCCCGTCTCTGCTTACATGCGTGACGTTCTTCGCTGGCCCCCTGTTTCACAGCGCATCTCCTACCAAGTTGCTGCACTTGTTTGGCGATGCCGTCTTTCTTGTGCTCCGTCGTACTTGTCTAGCCCTTGTCGACCTGTCTCAGACCTTGCAGCCCGTCGAGCTCTTCGCTCGGCGGCAACGGGTGAGCTTTTGGTGCCGCGAGCTCGCACTTCTACCAGACAGCGCCGAGTTTTTTCTGTTGTGGGTCCCGCTATCTGGAATGGCCTCCCACTAACCTTGCGACTGATGCCTAGGCTAAATTCTCCTGCATTTTTTAAGTATCTCAAATCCTACTTTTTTAGCTGTGGCTAGGCTGGGAGCCCCTCTGAGTAGGTTTCTTGAAGAGGCCCTATATAAATTCTTGAAATGAATGAGTGAATGAATGGTGTAGGTATATACATTGTAGAAGAAAAAAGACAATGCCGTTTAGTAAATACAAGGATCAAACGACTTTGGCCACAGTTTTATCTATTGTGAAATGCGTACGTTTGTGAGCACGCTAAAACTTTTTTGTATGCTATGGACTCCTCAAATGTTAACAGCGCAGAACCGTTCCACTATTAGCCAAAATCAATCAGCTGACTCGTGGTAGGTACAACCAAATTTGTCAGCTACATGACATCCATTGCTTGCTCCCTATCTCAGGATGCTGCTGCTACCTTTGTCCATGATTTTGTCAACAGACAACAGCCGCTTAGACCACTGCAGCTCTATAATTCTGGTTGGTTTGCCTCTAGCATTCATAGCCCGACTTGACCGTGTTCTTCGCTCTGCAAACCGGCAAATGGGTCGCATTCATAAATTTGCCTCTGTTTCATCCTACATGTATGGCACTTTATGCTGACGCATTCATAAACTTGCCTCTGTTTCATCTTACATGTATGGCACTTTATGCTGGCTCCCTGTCTCACAGTGCATCGAATGCAGAATGGCTGCGCTGGTTTGGCGTTGTCTCCTTGCTTGTGCTCCGACCTATCTATGTGAACTCTGCTGTCCAGTATCAATTGACCTAGCTGGCAGACCCCTTCGCTCTGCCTCCAGTGGAGAGCAGGTGATCCTCGTGCTGGGGACATCAACCTGTTAGCGTCACACTCAGTTGTAGGTCCATCTGGAAAACTCGGGTTGAGATCATTGGTTTGAAGAAACATTAAGTAGCGCTGAAACGTTCAACCAAAAGCCAAGAAAAGGAAACATACCTGAATTCTAAATTAAAAAAAGATATACGATGCCTGACAGAAGTCGTTTATTTTCTAGATGCCTCCCATACATCACCGCTATTTAGCCTAATTTTAATTTTATAAAGTCTTGTTTTCTCATTTTAGATTTTTGGTTGTGGGGGAAGTTCGATTGCGTAGCCTACATTTTTCTTCCGATGGACAGGTTTAAATGGTGACAGGTGATTGCGGATACGAAAATGCAAGGGCAATATCTAGAATACAGGTCAGATATGGGTCACATAATGTTTCCAGTGTTACGCTAGGCTAGAAGCCGCAATAGCAGTGCCCGTAGTCGTTTGGGCAATTGCAATTGCGTGTACAGCAGTCAGGATTTGAGCCACATCGCTCTCCTCGGTTAATACAGTTTACAGGTTCTTTCAATAAGTTCATCAACCTACAAAATACAAACAACGAAAACATAGACTGGCCGAGCAACACATTCACTGGCTCATTTATTTAACAACTGGTCGGCTTCGTGAAAGTCTGACTGACTACGTGATTGAGTGCTGACTGACTGACTGGCTGACTGACTGACTGACTGACTGACTGGCTCACTATAATTATGTGATTGAGTGCTGACTGGATGACTGCCTGCATCACTGATTGTCTTGACTCGGGTATTAAGTCACTCACTCAATGATCTTAATCACTCATTCGCTCGTCCATTCACCGACTAATTCACACATTCTGCCACTCGCAATCAATCATTCATTCGGACATTAGCGTAAGAGACAGGGGATTCAGATGGGGCAAGTGCCTGCCGAATTTCGGGCGGTTCAGTTTTTTCGAGCATTGGCAAAAACCGCAGCAAATTCACGAGCTGTTATTTGCCCGAAAATCGCGACAATTCGTTGCATTTGGGAGAATTCACAGTAGCCTATCCACCTAGGCCTATACAAAATCACGGAATGCACGATTAGGCTACTATGACTTGGAAGAATTAATTTTAATCATAAACCATTGAGCAAGATAATTATATACATGTAGGCATACACAATTACAATTAATCGTGCCGTTATCAACATTCAAAGAAGCAGTTACACTTGGAGTTCTGCAACTGTAGAAAAACACCCTTATTGAGGATTTTGGTAGGCGCAAACAGAACCGATTGAGAAATTCCTGGCCACTAGGCAAAGCTGTCACGGATCCCTATAATCAGGGCTGTACTGGTAAATTTTGAGGTGAGTATACGCTGACCAGGAGAAAAACCGACTTTTTCTGGAAAAAAATTTCTGGCGGCTGTCATCCGGCAAAAATTTCCCCATTTTCCCGTCCGAAAAATCTGATGACCTTTTTTTTTTTTTTTTAGTCATTTGCTTTGGGTTTTTTTTGTTCAAAAATACACCTGAAAATAGCCTTTACCTTTCTCTCGCGTATACCCACACGCCCTTTGTGAGGTGAGTATACGCTGTATACCCGCGTATACCCTGGTTTTTCGCGGTGAGTATACGATGCCGTTTTTTCCCGGAGGTCAGTATACGCCGTATACCCGCGTATACCCTTGATTACAGCCTTGCCTATAATCTACCTCAAGGTTTATTATGAGGAAACAATAATATAGAAACAAATCGAAATAATAAAATTGCTTACGATATAGAAGGTTATTTTTGTACAATAATCATGAATATAAGTCGGTAGATCCAAGAACAGAAACTCAGCTTTTGTTGAGACATCGGGGACTAGACCGATAGGAGTAGACCTCAACGCAATTATTTGAGATTTTTCGGGCAGAAGCAAAATCTTGATTCCACTACTGAAACTGGCCTACTCCTACGACTAGGCCTATACATTCGGAGAATGCTATGCATAGATTTGAACTGAATCGGTAGCATTGGCATTTTTTACAATGGGCAATCCACAAACTTTGGCAGGGTTATCGCACTCTAAAGAATAACAGGAAAGTAATTTTAGTTTCTTATGGTTCTTCGTCCTCATTGAAATAACCCATTCAATGAAATGGGTGCGAAGCACTTGCCATGGAAAGAGATTCGATTAAGAACTTGAGAGTTTCAGTGTAAGAACGATTGGGTGTCGGAAGCTTAAGGTTTGCGCAGAATAACGTAGTCACTGTAACATCCTTACTATAAATGCGAGACACAGATTGGAACAGAGTGTAAAATTGAGAACCTAAAAAATGGTAGGATAATATGAGGCCTATAATACCAGTTAGTTTATTCATGAACTACTCAAGGATGATGTATTATAAAAAAATTACTTTTGCGAAAATGACAAAAAAATGTTTACCGAATTTGACATCAGATGCCACAAGCGTCGTAATTGTAGTCCCCAAATTTCTAAAGCGCTACTCGAAAGCCAAGCGCGAAGCACCAGCTTATTCACGAGCGCTGCGTTGAGTCAAAAGTGTTGTCCGTAGGAGTAGTAAATGACGGCACGAATCGAGGAAAAGCGAGAACCGAGCATAAAGGAGGATAAAAAAACCAGGGAGATCTATTATTATTCTCACTTCCACACAGTCCCCACTGCACTGATCACATCTCTATAAAAGAAGTTAATGGCATGGTATATTTTGCTACCAATGAATGAATGTGGCCTACCAAACTGCTGCACTCGAATCGTCGGCAAGAACACCTCGTATTTCCTCGCCTCTAAAGGCTTCCTTCATGTCTGATTCTGTTAACACCAGGAAAACAAGCGCTTTTCGAATGAATTTATCAGAAAGGAAATGTTTAAAACGGCCTAATATGTTTATAGTTGGGACTCCATTCTGAATGACATATGACGTCATCAATGCACTTATTCTGTTCTTTTCCGGTAGGCCTATAATCCCTCATCGTCACTCTTTTGGCACTAGCACCTCCTTATCCAACCCCAAGGCCGTAGCCAAGATTTGATCTCGGGGGATGTTTCCCGCCCGAAAAACTGATGACCTTTTTTAGTCATCCGGCCAAATTCGTCAGAAAATGTCACCAATTAATTTCAATTTTTTACATTTTCCATTTCGGTGGATGTTCTTTATATCTCGTATGTTCTCAGAGTCTCTGAGTCAGAGACTTGGCCAAACTTGGCTCAGCTTGATTACCTTGACATAGTCTACTTTAACTAACCCTACTCTTTTACCACCACTCGAATTTGCACACCTATGTTCCTTTACCATTCGAAGATTTATCTCAGCCACTACCCACCATTGCTTTACCTTTTCTCACTATATTATAGGCTACCTAAATCAGGGGCGGATCCAGGGGGCCAAAACGGCCATGGCCGCCATTTAAAAATCCCATGGGACGTGGCCCCCCCATTTGTTTCAACAAGCCATGAAATAAATGCAGCCGGTGAGTAAAACAGGATGCGAGGCCTCCATTAAAGAAATCGCATGAGACTTGGCCCCCATTTGATTTACCAAACACTCAACTACGATGATGATCGACGACTAAAAAAGTCATCAACTTTTTGGCGGCTGACTTGGTATCTTAAAGGTCATCAACTTTTTGGGCGGACGAACAACACGAAAGTTTTCCCCTGTCCCACCAACCAACAAGACCGAAAATTTTGGCCCCCCTTCGAAACGTTCTGGATCCGCCACTGACCTAAATGTATATTCGTACCTTGACTAATGTGCTCGTGCAAAATATCATAATCGCTTTTTTCACTATTTCATCCCATCAGGCCTATGGTTTTTTACCATTCACAGATTTTAAACTATGATCAAAGCGCACAAGAAATGAAAAGAATGAGATGAAGAAAAACTGCACCAACCGAGAAATCTACTCATAGATGGTTGAAATTTGAAAAACATTTACTAAATGCCAAGAATTTCGAAAGCGATAAATATTTTACTCACTCTCGACTGGTTTTATTATCAGCATTCGTGCGAAGGCAACTTGCAGAACGCACGCAATAACCAAGAAACAGGAAGTCCTCATCTTGTCAAAATGTATCTGCGTTGAATATAGACAAAATTTCTTGCTGAAACTCCAGTTTTAAAGTTACTGTGTCAAATCTTAATCACACTTGAACAATATAACCTGTTACGCATCTACAGGAACAAGATGACATGATAAAATTTTAACCAAGCTGTTAATGTGGCTGAATGTACATGTATATAGTCTTATGCCGTAACTATTTATTTTATGAAGACATAGATTTTATAATAGCATAAGTAGGAGCAATCACGTAGGCTAGATGACGATGATGATGATGGTGGTGGACTGGTGTGGGTGGTGGTGGTTTTGGTGGTCGTGACGACGACGATGATGACGACGATGATGATCAGTTTTCCGCTCGAAGGTTGGTTCAATGGTTTTATGCCTCTAGAGGTGAGTTAGACTAGGCTGGTCCTAAAAGCAGCCATTGGTATCGATTTTATTTTCTTTGCCCCGGCATATAGGCTACATGTAAAGGCGGACGACAATTCCTCACTACTTCGTCTCGCGATAAAAAAAGTGCTATGATTTAATATGAGGAGAGAGTAGATCAGAAATCTCGTAGTGTACATGCGGAATTGTAAATGTGCCGTATTGCTAGGTATACCAATCTCTCGTCCTCTGAATTAACATAGAAGCAGCATTAACAACATGTTAGGCCTTCTGCTCGCAGTCTGCAATCCTTTAAGAACGAATGATGATTATGTAACATGAATCTATACTTCCGCTGAACGATCAGTCAGCCAGAGAATGAACAAGAAAATGGATGAAGATAAATCAGTCAAAAAAATAAGATCGACCGAGTGAATCGGTTTTGACTCTGTTCGTCTCTTACCTTTCTGAAGAAGAGAATTCTTGTCCGCAGAATGATGCTCCTCGTGGTGTACCTCTGTCTGAAGAAGCTGAAGAAGACCGCCGTTCACTTCCGTTGAAAATACGAAACTTTTATAGTCATCAAGCAACAGCTATTTCTACAATAGTGCTGTGTGCAAAAGCGCGTGACATATTGCTGTGAATTCATAACAAATTTGTTTTACCCCGATGATATCATGTTTCCACTACTAGACAAATTGTTTTGTTTTTCAGCTGAACTGGAAACACATTGTGGGCGTTACCTGATTGATCGGATTGACGCACACCATCGAATAATTTACGGCTTTGTTTTCAGACTGTGTGTAACTACTAAAGTCGTTCTTCATGTTGCACCACGATTCGTACCGGTAGCTTATTAGCATTCTCTAGGCGATTTCGTAAGCCGGCTATAGAGAAATACAATGATTACATTGTGGAAGACGCGAAGACCATATAGGGGGGAGAAGGTTGTAGAGTACAATTTCTGACCATCCCTTTCTAAACTGTCAACACGTGCGCGTCGGCAGGCTCTCGCGATTTTACACGAATTGCAATGTAAAACGTTTCAAATTTCTTACAAATAATTACCCTACGTATGGAGGAACATTTGGACAGGTAATTGTGTCACTTTACGGCTCTTTATAGGTAAATTTAAGCATGGTGTCGTTCGCGTATAGGGTAAGGTTTCGCGTCGTGAGGGTCGGTTAGGCTTAGTATTAGTGTTAGTGTCGTCATTAGATTCTTAAGATTTTTCCGTTGGTTCTTTAGCAGTTGTTAGTGAAGCTAATATGCCTACAGCTTCACCAATAACTGCTAACATCAACTACCTTCTACCCACTATGGTCTTCGCTTCTTCCACAATGTAATCATTCTATTCCTCTGACCGGCTTACGAAATCGCCTAGAGAATGCTAATATGCGTACCGGTAATATAGGACTAAAGGCTATCATTGCAAACAACGACATTAATCGCGGGCCAACTAATAGGCCTATACTTTCAGCTAGGTCGTGCAGAACGGCGTTCGGTATTTTTAGATAAACACCTGCGCGACTTGGATTTTGGTCATGTTTTTGTGACTTCTGATTGCTTTATTTTGTAGCTGAACTTGACGCAAAAAAGATGATAAAATTATCAGTGTCATAAATTAGCTAGCGTAGGCCTAGCCTACTTGTAAACTTATAATTATTTGCATTTGCATTGCAGAGCCGAAACTTATATTTCTACTTGCATTTGCCTTGCAGAGCTGAAAATCAGCTCTGTGCGACACAAAAGTAGGCCCAATCAGAGCTCTGCGCCGGCCGCCACCGACGGCATTTTGTGGGCGCCGCCGCCGCCGATTATTTTTAGCCTGCGCTCCGACGCCGACGCCGACGCCGAAGCCGACGCCGCCGAAAATTTGTCGGCGCCCCGCCAATGCCCCGCGGATTCGTTTATTTTTTTTCGTTGCATTTTTCATCCCTTGCATGACTTCGCGAAAAAATTGTTGCGTCAGTGCAAAATAGAATCTTTCTCCTATCTACTTCGATTTTTCCTGGCAACACCGTTTTTGCATCAATGCTATGAAAAATATGATGCAACCTATTCCTTTGGAATTTTAGAACAGTGCGACAACTGGTCTACAGACAACTGGTACACCGCGTGAAAATGGAAGCTGGATGAAACTTTTTACAGGTGAAATGGTGGTTGGATTGATGAAAAACGCAAGAGAAATGGAATCTGGGTGAAGGTTCTTTTACAGGTGAAAGAGAAGCTGGGTTGACACAAATAACGGGCTAGAATCGGGCCTAGAAGGTATTTTAAGATCTGAAGCAGAAGCTGGATTCATGTTGAAATACATGAATGAAAAATCATCAATCCAGCTTCCATTTAAGCTAAAAAACCATTCACTTTTTTCATTAATCCAGCTTCTATTTCATCAATACGATTCGTCTGTAGACCAATTGTCGTTAGACCAATTGTCTGGGGATCACTTGTCGTTAGACGAGTTGTCTGTAGACCAATTGTCGTGGAACCCTGCAATAGGCTACACGGCGCTAATAGCAGTTTACAAAGCACGTCCACCATAAGGGACTCAAACTCCGGTCCGCTTATCTCTATTTCAGTGTGTTATTCGATGCACTTCCTGAACCCGACAAAATAATTTTATAGCAGAAAGTCATGTATTCAGCTAATGCATTGCTCAAACTGCGTTCCTACTTTACCACACGTGAGAGCAAAAAATTTAATCGTATTTGAGAAAACATAGCATTCAAACATCAAAGTCAATAATAATTATTCTAAGAACGAAAACAACCAGCCAGTTACTCACTTCGATCGTTGTAGGCTATTCCACCTATGGTTGTGTAATAAGCTACACATTGCTTGTTATGGAAACAAGTCACATAAGTCTTCGAGAATTCTGCGAAAGCAGGCAGGTGTTCATTTCAAAAAACCCTACGCAGTTCTTCACGACCAAAGTACAGGAAGCCAATATTAGACTTGTTCAATGCCAATGATGTTTGTCATTTTACGTCATCTATTTCAAACTGGAGTGCAGCATGAAACTCTGCTATGGCCTAGTAGGCTATGTACTAGAATGTAGCTAAACACCGTCTAAAAACACAGTCATAAAGCCTTTGATAAGACGCGATCTATCAAAAACAAGTCATTAGAAATCGCTCCCTCTTGTGTAGGCCTTACATTACTCAACTTACGCCAACAATAGCCTACGTATTTTCAAGTTGAGCTACAAAACAATATATAATAATTATATTTTCTAGAAAACATGATAACATCGGAGCAAAACAAATCTATCGAAGCAGTTGCATGAGTTCGAAGCAATAATACTGTATGTCACGCGGTTCTGCACACGGCACTATAATTGCAGAATTAGCTATTGCTTAAAGACTATAAAAGTCTTCTGTTCCAAATTTTAGTCAGTGGTCATCTTCGCTTCTTCAGGCTCCACAGATTGAAAGTCTTCTGCCGGCAGCTTCTTCGGTCAAGAATTCTTCTTCTTCAGAAAGGTTTGACACAGAGAGAATCTATTCTTATTCACTCTGTTATCTTGTAGTTGTCTTTGGACGGAGTCCCTCCGTTGTTCTTGTTCGTTCTCAACAGTTCTTACACGATTGAAAGCAAGAGTCAGTATTTTAAGGGTGCTATGTTGCTAACTCAGAGGTCTGAGGTTGGACTACCGGTTACCCTATGGGGCAACAAGACATTTTGGGAGCTCTGCTCTCTCTCTCCCTCTCTCTCTCTCTCTCTCTCTCTCTCTCTCTCTCTCTCTCTCTCTCTCTCTCTCTCTCTCTCTCTCTCTCTCTTCTCTCTCTCTTTGCTCTCTCTCTCTCTATCTATCTCTCTCTCTCTCTCTCTCTCTCTGTCTCTCTCTCCTCTCTCTCTCTCTCTGTCTCTCTCTGTCTCTCTCTCTCTTTCCTTCTCTCTCCTTCTCTCTCCTTCTCTCACCTCTCTCTCTCCTTCTCTCTCCTTCTCTCTCTCCTCTCTCTCTCTCTCTCTCTCTCTCTCTGTCTCTGTCTCTGTCTCTCTCTCTCTCTCTCGCTCTCTCTCTCTCTCTCTCTCTCTCTCTCTCTCTCTCTCTCTCTCTCTCTCTCTCTCTCTATCTCTCTCTCTCTCCCTCTCTCTGTCTCTCTCTCTGTCTCTCTCTGTCTCTCTCTCTTTCCTTCTCTCTCTTTCTCTCTCCTTCTCTCACCTCTCTCTCTCTCTCTCTCTCTCTCTCTCTCTCTCTCTCTCTCTCTCTCTCTCTCTCTCTCTCTCTATCTATCTATCTCTCTCTCTCTCTCTCTCTCTCTCTCTCTCTTTCGTTCTAACGGAACCATACTTAATTTTATTGCCTGACCAATTGATTCGTAATCGTAATCTCGATATTTCTAATGCGCCACTCTAAAGCCAAGCGCTAATCGCCAGCTTATTCACAAGCCATCTGTCTAGTCAGAAAGGTTGTTCAAAAGATTGGAAGGAGGTCGTTAGCATAATTATTGTCTGAATAGCGTGTTTGATGGCAAAGCCACATGACGAGACAGGATGTCCGCAGTGGCGGTGCTAGTGGGGCTAGGGTCTAAGCCCCCAAATAAAAAACTAAGCCACCATAAAAAAGGTGTCCGGTTTATTAACATGCAAA
The DNA here is from genome assembly GCA_949752735.1 of Lumbricus terrestris. Taxonomy (NCBI): domain Eukaryota; kingdom Metazoa; phylum Annelida; class Clitellata; order Crassiclitellata; family Lumbricidae; genus Lumbricus; species Lumbricus terrestris. Next base: position 77,706,328 of record OX457037.1, read on the forward strand.
GCTGAAATATTTCTACGATTTTCGAGAGGATGACTAAAAAAAGAAAGATAAAACGAAGAAAATGGAAAATTTCCGCGAGATTTCGGCCGGATGACTAAAAAAGGTCGTCAGAAATTTTGGCGGATGAAAATGTCAAAATGGAAAATTTCCTTCGCGAGGACTCAGCCTCCCCCCCAAATAACTTGAATCCTGGCGCCGCCACTGGATGTCCTCCTTTAGTCCTATGATCTGAGGCTTTAGAAATCATTACCTATAACTGCTGATTTTAAGCATTAGCATGATTGTCTGAGTCTTCATTTCTGCATCTTTGAATATGCTAGATAGGATCGGATTATTGTATTTATTATACCTAAGCACAAATTGAAACCACTGTTCAGATTCATGTCTGTCTAGTAGGGTGGAGTGAAAAAAATGAAAATCAGAAATTCGAAAAGTAATAGCAACCAAAAGTTGCCCGATGACATGGGGTCAAGAAATGTGAAAAAGTTTTTAAAAATATTAATGTCTTCCGACCGCATAAGTGAGCCAAAGTTCCCCAAAATTGCATTTTTTAGAGAAAATTGCAGGTTTTCTTATGAAATATTCTTAGTGTATGTAACGTCTCCGTTTTTATGCTTATTTTAGCGGGTAATTGAAAATGTACTGCATTTAAATGATCTGTTCAAAGAGACACCAATTCTTTATAAATGTATGATATAATTGAAACTATTAAATACACAATACAATTACGCAATATTCCTATTTACTTATTTGGCGTATCACTAATTATAATTATCTTTTAGCTTATCTGTGCTCCACAGTTGAGATATATGACATGTCGTTTCTGTAGTGTAAACGGTCTTGAAATAGTTCTGTAGATTCTCTGTTGATTCACTGAATGAAGATAAGCAACCCCGTGCTATATTTGAAGAAATAGTTCTGCTGATTCTCTGTTGATTCACTGAATGAAGATAAGCAACCCCGTGCTATATTTGAAGAAATAGTTCTGCTGATTCTCCGTAGATTCACTGAATGAAGATAAGCAACCTCGTGCTATATTTGAAGAAGGATAATGAGATACTGTCAAGCTGTGGAATCCAGATCGAATACCAGACAAGACAATATTCAATACTTCCGTAGCATCAAATTATCACACTCCAATCAATGAGAATTTCCTTCCCAATTGAAAATGACCTTGAAATGTCAACCAGAGACAACGAGCCCAAAATCGTTTCTCAACACACGAATATCGTCTCACCAACCGTCACGATCACAATGTAGACTTCACGGACGTTAGAGTTCGCAACTTCGAATTTCTAAATCGCCTCTACTCTCACACGAATGCCTCGTACTGTTTTACGACCAGATACGAGCATAATCATCATCCTCACCATTGAATAAACTTCAAATGAATTGCCAGCCACAACTGAACAACCATCTTTCTCAATGTTCAAGCAAGGAATCAACCGTTTATGTCGAATTTCAATGACGTGGCTGTTTCCATTCAATTCCCACCGTTACGCTCATTTCGATGCTTTTTATTGGTTGCGCGTCGATGCAAATGTTTTCACTTACGTAAGCGTCCGTAGTAACCGCTTGACGTCACCATGACTGCCTCGCTCATGTACGCAAGATTCGTGGTCTCCTAGTTACTAATCCACTAGACGCCAAATTATTAATCTAGATACGCCGACTAAATTATCTAGCTTAACTCCTACTTAGAATTAACATATAATATCAGACAAGTTAGTTTGATAGATAATAGCGATTTAATACGCTACAGTGTAAAATAATTTGCTGGAGTTCAATATACCGTTGGAAAGAGCTCCTTAAACTGAATAAAATGATGTATCATTTTTGAGAACAGTCTCATATTTGTAGAAGATATTAATTTTTTGCCAAATCTCCTCCTCGCGACATGTCGCGAAGCTTAAAAACAGTAAAACACCAATAACTTTTTTATCCTTTGAGATATTTGAACACATAATATACCATTCGCTTCAGTTTAGGACCAGCTTTCAAGAGGTACATTGAAATATGAGATTGTTTCTTGCTTGTATGATATTTTGTGATGATATCTAATATAGGCCTACACTTTAGCACTTCCAACAAGCATCTGTGAAATCATATTGCCTTCAGGGTAGTTTAAAGTTACAAATCAATTAACAAATTGGCTTAAGACTCGCATGAATCGTCATTTCAATCAACAAGTTGTCATCAATATGATTCTAAAGAGTTTCTGTTAAGCACTGTCACTTTGAGTGGCAGCAGTAGGCCTAGTTCTTTTTGGTTTCAAATATCGGCATTAGTTCTCGTGATTGTAACCGTGCTCAAATAAAACCATCTGTATTGTGTCTGCACCACATACGGATGCAGCCGCTTCAGCCACTATTTTGACACACCTTTCAACACTCTGAGTGTGACATGGAAAATTCTCAAACTCTTTTGCTGGTGGAGAATGACCAGCAACAAGAACTTTCAGCTGTTCTTCCGATATGTCGGTTAACAATGGTGGAACGGTGACTCTGCACCCATTCCCTTTTATTAAGTCAACGTACATAATCTGTCGAGTCGAAATTCATAAGTGGAATTTGAAAGCACCGCGGAAATGGCTTTCTTTTATCCATTTTAGCATTCAGTATTCTTCTAATTCCAAGTTCTCCTACATGAGGGCGCTCATCAACGATCATGCACAATAGCAGATTGTCTGGATGTGCAAAGTAGCCTAAGCATTTCGCTGAATGACGGGGTCCAATACTGCTTTCAGTGAATCACAAAGATACCTTGAGAAGTGTATCACCTGCCAAACATGAAGGCCTCCATATCTGCACGACGGCTTCGTTTTTATACAAAACCACATTCTGGCAAATACTTTGACTACAAATTCCGCGAGAAGTTTCATTGTGTTGTTGGCTTTAAAGTTGCCACATAAAGTCTAAGTAGCCTACTCGATTAACCATTGTCAGCCACCGTGCATGAGACATCTTCCCAGGCTCTTTATGTACAAGATCTTCAGAACAGTGACCGTATCGGATGTTGGATTCGAATCCATTGAATGCGAAATGCCAGACGTTGACTGTAGCGGTCTAAGTACCGATCAGAAAATATCTGCTTGACATAATTATTATGCAACGCAGTTCGATCCTGTCACTGTTTTGAAGATCTTGCTGTTGTGCATGTTCGTTGATGAGCGCCCTCATGCAAGAGAACTTGGACTTAGAAGAATATTGAAAGCTAAAATGGATGAAAGAAAGCCATTTCTGCGGTGCTTCCAAATTCCACTTATGAATTTCGACTCGACAGATTATGTACGTTGACTTAATAAAAGGGAATGGGTGCAGAGTCACCGTTCCACCATTGTTAACCGACATATCGGAAGAACAGCTGAAAATTCTTGTTGCTGGTCATTCTCCACCAGCAAAAGAGTTTGAGAATTTTCCATGTCACACTCAGAGTGTTGAAAGGTGTGTCAAAATAGTGACTGAAGCGGCTGCATCCGTATGTGGTGCAGACACAATACAGATGGTTTTATTTGAGCACGGTTACAATCACGAGAACTAATGCCGATATTTGAAACCAAAAAGAACTAGGCCTACTGCTGCCACTCAAAGTGACAGTGCTTAACAGAAACTCTTTAGAATCATATTGATGACAACTTGTTGATTGAAATGACGATTCATGCGAGTCTTAAGCCAATTTGTTAATTGATTTGACTTTAAACTACCCTGAAGGCAATATGATTTCACAGATGCTTGTTGGAAGTGTTAAAGTGTAGGCCTATATTAGATATCATCACAAAATATCATACAAGCAAGAAACAATCTCATGTTTCAATGTACCTCTTGAAAGTTGGTCCTAAACTGAAGCGAATGGTATATTATGTGTTCAAATATCTCAAAGGATAAAAAAGTTATTGGTGTTTTACTGTTTTTAAGCTTCGCGACATGTCGCGAAGAGGAGATTAGGCAAAAAATTAATATCTTCTACAAATAAGGGAATATTCTCAAAAATGATATATCGTTCTATTCAGTTTAAAGAGCTCTTTCCAACGGTATATTGAACTGCAGCAAATTATTTTACACTAAGAATATTTCATAAGAAAACCTGCAATTTTCTCTAAAAAATGCAATTTTGGGGAACTTTGGCCCACTTATGCGGTCGGAAGACATTAATATTTTTAAAAACCTTTTTCATATTTCTTGACCCCATGTCATCGGGCAACTTTTGGTTGCTATTACTTTTCGAATTTCTGGTTTTCGTTTTTTTCACTCCACTCTACTGTCTAGGCTTTTTGTTCCTGCATTGTTAGCAAAAATGTTTAAGATTCAACACAATAACTTTCAAAGTTACCGAATTCAAATCAAGAAATTTGCTTGTATTTTACGCAGAGCAGTTTCCAAGATGAAGATGTCGCATCTTTTGTTGGTGGTTTCGTTCGTTCTGCAAGTCGCCTTCGCTCTAGCATTCGTGGCGGATACATGGGAATGTGAGCAAAATATTTATCGCCTTATAGAATGTTAGTGGTTTTTTAATTGCACATTTAAATCGACACTAAATTTGATTCCACACTTCCGTACGCACAGTCCTGTATTATCTCATACATTTCATTTTCTATGTGACTTGATAATAATAGGATGACGTGACCGCTCATCCAGTCGGGGCTTCCGACTGTCCTGAATAGAGAGACGACTTCCGTCCCTGATAAGTTGTTTAAGGAGGTTAAGTTCACTATTAGGCATTTGTCCTTAGGCCTACGTGTAGCTCCAATGACAACATCGAAATAAGGTCTGGTATAATAGGTAACCTGTAATTTTGAGAAGGGCGTTCTTTGAATCCTTTGTTTCCACGTGGGTCTGACACTTTGGGTTCCATGTCATAATTGCTCATTTATTCATGCAGAAGGTTTTCTCTTGAATTTTGTAGGTCTATCCATTTTTGCTTGATATGTTGTGAATGTGATTATATAGTCTTACATACATGCAAAAGGTATTTTTAGTCTCTTACCAATGGTTATTGGGAAAAGTAAGTGGAATTTCATATTTTTTATTGATGCTCACAGCGCCAGAGTTTGATACAGACAATGCAGGTGTGGAAGCTGGCGAAGTCGAGTTCAACAAAAGGATGAAGGATGAGAGGTAGGAGATTACAATAATGATACGTAAGCTGTGCATTGTCTACACGGCTTATTAATAGTGTCTATTCAGTTGCGCCCAGTGCAATGGCAGACTTTGTGTAAAAGTTCTAAAATAATAATACGATGCAATCTACGTGATATCACTTGCTATTGAGAAATCGACATCCGCTGTCGGTTAGACCTACTGCTAATGTTTACAGAGTCTCTTAGTATGCAAGCGAACGACAATTAGGTCAGAACGCGAGCAAGCAAATGAGTGAACGCGTATCCATCTGGCAAATCATTCACCCGTCCATGCAACAAGTAAGTCTCGCTTATCAGCACCAGTGGACATTGTAAGGTTATCTTTGTAATGTCATATTCTATGTTATGACGACCATTCATTTTTTTCTCTCACAGTTTGAACACCATGAAACGACATGGACGGGATGGATCTGAATATCGAGATGTGTCCTCAACCAATTGACAGTTGTTGTCGAAGAGGTGCAATGAAACTCTATTGTGTTGCCCAGAATTTGACTGCACTTGCGCAGATGGCGGTCAGCGTTGTACCCAAAGTTTCTGCAGAAATAAGCCTAAATAATTAATTTGGTGTTGAAGCTGTTATGGAAATATACTATAAATTGCTAATCAAGTAACATTTAATTCATATAACACTTGAAAAATTGGCAAAATTATATTATAGATTGCAGACCGTGTTGCATTTTCTGCACGTCTTTTATGGTTCCACGACAATGATTGGGCCACAGACAACAGCAAAGAATATTATTATTAGGCCTATTGTTGTTGTTGTTGTTCTTATTATTATTATTATTATTATTATTATTATTATTATTATTATTATTATTATTATTATTATTATTATTAATTATTATTATTATTTTTGCCCTGTGGTAGGATACTTCAATCCCCCCAGGGACTTAGGGACCATTATTATTATTACTATTTTCCCCCCGAGCTAAACATGATCCCTCGGGGACTTCAACACTCTCGATAAAAGCAGATTTGTCTGGAATGGACCCTATTCGTCAAGGTCCCAGTTGGAAAAGGTACCCCTAAAAGCAGTGGCGTAGGCAAGGGGGGTTTCGGGGGTTAAACCCCCCCCCCATTGGCTCCGGGAAAAGGTTTTTTAAGGTTATTTTTCCATTTAAGTAAGAAAAAATAGCAAAAAACAGGGTTTCCGGCCATAAACCCCCCCATCAAAATTCCTGGCTACGCTACTGCCTAAAAGCGACATAGTTGAGGCGCTGAATCGTTAGCGACAGGCGTTGAAACAGATATGACGTTTCGCGGAGTCCCCAGTTGCGGTATTATTATTATTATTATTATTATTATTATTATTATTATTATTATTATTATTATTATTACTATTATTATTATTATTATTATTATTAATGCTTTTCTTCCACTCTCATCCAAAAAGAAACATTGATTTTTAACAGTCCATGCTCCAGTGAATCAATCTCAGTCAAGTTGGATTGTTTTCTGTCAGTCTTAGCGACGTTCTGATGAAACGTGTCAATTTAAAGTTAATCCTGAACTCAACAAGAAGCCAGTTTCCCTCATGGAGAAGGACCGATGAGCTTGTTAGTCGTGGTCCTGACATAACATAACAAATTTTATTTCGGTAAACCAGCATAATACAGGCCGTAATTACATCACATTGTTTCTATATAGTATCAGTTTGCCTAGGAAACCAAAAAGGTCCAGCAAGCCAGGGTCACCTGAGGGCATCAGGTTGAAAGGTGAAGCATGGCAAACTGTATGAAGTGAACAAATGAAGAGTAAAATTCTTAACTATCTTAATTATTCCAAAATTATAAACTGAAAAAACTATAGAAGAAAGAAAAACAGCGCGTACACATTGTAAAGCCACTAAGAAACAGGTACACACTATCGGATATAGGCTGGGGAAAATTAATCTTTATTTGCCAAGCAGGCCTATTTCATTTATTTTTCTGTTAGGGTGTTTGACACTCCTTGTATATGAGAAGATTTCCCGTTCAAATGACTTGAGTGGGGGCAATAAGAGAATTTCTGAAGGAATAGACCTAGGCGTACTGTTCTAGGTTCGCGGTCCGGCACATTTCATAGGTATAAATCTGATATTGGTGCGGGCCAAGGGAGTATGGAATGGGCTCAAACCTAATAGTTCTCGAGCAATGATCATCACAGTTAGCATCTTGTTGAAAGTAATTTCTATTTATTGATGGCAAATGTGTAGGCCTATATCTGTACATGAATGTCCCGATTTGCATCTGCCTAATCTAATATGACTAAGGTATTCTCAGACTAAGAAATTTTGTTTCTGTGACCCGCAGCGAACGCGAGTTTGCCTAATGAGTTTTTGATGCGTAGAGGTCTGTTGCGTTGAGGCTCTGAGATAGTGTACACACAAACGCCGAATTAGCATAGAATTAGAACAGGTAATGGTTTGCGGAAATATTTAGTCTATATTGATGGTTGACGTCAATAATATTCGTAACTTTGTATTCTTGAAAGTGGTCGTGACAGTCACTAGAGACCATAATGACGTAAGCCTTTAATTATTATTGGCCTGATGTGGCAGAAACAAGATTTACAAAATAACGGTTGGTGTGTCCGGTCGGAATACAACCAGAGTTCCTCAAGTGTTTTACAGTCGACCTAAGTCACCTAACTGAAAGTAGCCTGCGACTATTTAGTCAATATTGAAGACAGACGTTAATAACATTCATAACTTCGTATAATCGTTGAAAGTCGTCGTGACAGTCACTATTAACTTTTGGCCGGTTGCTCAAATATTAAACTTTCCAGTAAGTTCAGACACCGATAATTAACGACGGTCTATGCAGGGGATCCAGAGGATGCCAATCCGGCCATGCCCCCCCTCCCATTTAGAAAATTCTTTATTTTTCACCAGCCATTTTGGCGTGGAAAGTGGACGTGCCCCCTTTACAAAAGTAGTCTATGATGACTAAAAAAAACTAAAAAAATCATCAGATTTTCCGGCGACTAAAGATGCCTTGCCCAAGACCGAAAATTCTGCCCACCCCTCGAAACATTCTGGATCCGCCACTGGGTCTGTATTTATCTGAATACCGACCTCGGCGATTCTGATCGATGCATTCACGCTATCCTGCTTAGTATGCTACTTGCGCACGTGGCACAAATTGGTGATGTCATTCACCTTTTGGAGACAGGTAGAAATCTCTCTGAAAGGCAACTCAATCGCAAATTTGTGGTTACGCAATGACGGGGATGCGATCTACAAAAACTGGTCATGTGTCAGGAAGTACAGTTGATCAGTAGCCTAGATGGGGGCTATCTGATACTAGCATGGTTTCGCCTTCTTAGCTCTTGGTCGATATATTAATTTATTTCTTAAATAATATTAGGAGAATAATTATTAAGAAATTTAAGACATTTTATATTGAAATAAAATACGATTTACAAGGAATGTATGCTCGACACATTATTTTGTACAATTGACGTCTATACAATATAGGCCTACATTGGCCCATGTAAAGTAACACAGTCGTTGAGCCCCGCCTTCCAGTTGGAATATGAAGCTGAAATTTTGTCTCAATGATACTATTGATAGGTCTAACAAACTGATAGGGTGTCTTGGTTTCTGGCTTGAACTTAATTTTTTACCATGTATCTGTGAACCACACTAAGCACCGACCTTAATGCGGATAAGTTTGGGACTTAAAGAGATTTTGAGCGTGAAAATATGAGAGTAAAATTATGCGAGTGGTATGTGACACCATCGTCTATCGTCGAGGAGACTGTGAACTATGCTGAGCAACATCCTGGTCCGTGAGGCGCGCCAGCCCGTTGCTCAGAAACTCTCCCTTCTGCTGTCTACTTAACAGTTCTGAGGCAAGTGTGCAATAAGAGAGACAGTCTCAACATTATCAAGCACAAATCTTGCGTGTAGCCTATTACCTTTCAGAAAAAGACAGGTTCTTATCCGGAGAAGTCGTTCGTGTAGCAGGTCTACTTTCTGTCTGGAAACCTGAAGAACTGGAGATACACGTTGATCTCGTCGTTGAACTGCAAGACTTTTATATCCGTCTTCTCATAGTTTCGTATGCAAAACTGCATAATTTGGTGCAATGAACTTAGAGATTCTATAGGCTCTCTCTCTCTCTCTCTCTCTCTCTCTCTCTCTCTCTCTCTCTCTCTCTCTCTCTCTCTCTCTCTCTCTCTCTCTCTCTCTGTCGTTCTGTCTCTTTATGTCTGTCTGTCTGTCTTTCTTTCTCTCTCTCTCTATCTCTCTTTGTCTCTCTCTCTCTCTCTCTCTCTCTCTCTCTCTCTCTCTCTCTCTCTCTCTCTCTCTCTCTCTCTCTCTCTCTCTCTCTCTCTCTCTCTCTCTCTCTCTGTGTGTGTGTGTCTCTCTCAGTGCTCAGTGGCGGGCGCCAGGATTTTCGTTTTGGGGGCTGGATATTCGGAAAAATTTTCCGTTTTCGGTCGCCAAATTTTCTGATGACTTTTTTTAGTCATCGGCCAAAATCTTAAGAAAATTTTCCATTTTCGCCGCAAAAAATTTTGATGATTTTTTTTAGTCGTTCGGTCACATATCTTGGGAAACGGTCTTTTTTCGAAGCCGCCAAACTGTCTGACAAATCTCGTACGTTCCTTTGGTTTAATTGGGGGGGGGGCTAAAGGGGGTTAATCGTCTAAATATCCTATTTTTACATGGTAAACAAAGGGATGGCCATTTTAGGGGGGCTTAGCCCCCCTAACACCCTCTTAGCGCCGCTACTGGTCTCACTGAGATTGGATCATGTTTTTCAAATATGTTAATAGGCCTACATGCTTTTGTAACTGCACTCATAACAAACGAAAAGGGCGCCGGCTATAATTTCAAAACACGCTCAAACTGTTGTTTCACGCACAAATATCTTTATAATATTATTCTGCACCACGCTATGGTGAACTGTTGTAAACTTGTGTGTGCTATTCAGAACTAAGCGTCTTGTTTTAAGTGAATACATAATAACAATATTATCAAAGCATTTATGCGTTTAATTTAATTTGCATTTCAGTCTAAGCAGAACATAGAGACAACGGTTAGCAAGGGCAAAGACCATGGTTGTTTTAAAGGATTTTTTAGAACTGCATAACTTCTTCTTTCCTCTCCCATCATCCATGGTAAATAACTTAAAATCGGGGGGACAATGGCCTTTTTGCTAGTTTTAACTGTGCAGAAGAGCTTCTACAACTGCGCAAACTGTGTACAGCTGCACGTTAAAAAAGTCCTGGCAAAGACATTGCCCCACAGCCCAGGACGCACTGCTACGGTGCGTAACTGGGTAACTCCCGGCAGGTGCGTCCACGTCGCGGGGGCGGATATCGCTTGTCGATAACTAAATCCTACCGGGGACCCAGTCCCTCGGGGTATAACGAGGTCCCATGCCCTGGGTTACGGGTGAAGACCTGAACGGCCAAAGGAGCGGAGGACCCCCTCGGGGGCAACGGTCTGGGGGGCGTGAGTGGCACGGCGAGTCAGTACGTCGCTGGGCGGCTCCTAGCTATGGATGATCCGGCCATCTGACTACCTCGCGTTTACCTAGCAAGTTACCGAGGGAACCTTTTGCTGAAGAGTTTTCCACATGAATAGTTGCAAACGACATTCTCGTGGCAACGAACGGTGGAAACGGCCACGCTCCAGAGAGGGGCACGCCAATGATGATGATGATGATGAAAGACATTGATCAACTAATGCACGTACACACGCACACGCACGCACATACACCTACAGTCCTACACATTGCCTAGTGCCTACACACACACACACACACACACACACACACACACACACACACACACACACACACACACACACGCACGCACGCACGCACACACACACAACTTACACAGATGGCTTGGTCGTTTTGAAATACGTCTTTCTACTCACGTGATTTTTTCACATTAAATATTCCTACAGTAGGCACATTAGTCAAAGAAACAGGTAAAGAATTCCACACACAGGGTCCACGATATGAGATACAAAACTGCCTAGTTTTAGTACGTGCAAAATCTTTATGGTATTTATTACAGGATCTGGTGTAGTGACTGTGAACATCCATATTACAGTGGAAGTATTTAGTAAACGATTCCGGTAATAACTTATGTTTAAATCTATACATAAATGTCCCAATCTGCAACTCAATTATATTTGACAATGACAATATTCTAAGTTTTCTAAAGTATGTAGAGGTACTTTCATTATATTTAAGACCACAAATAATCCGAACAATACGCTTCTGAAGTAGAATTAGTCTGGTCAAGTGAGAGTGATAGTTTGAGGCCCAGATAATATTGCAATAGGAGAAGTAAGGAAGAATAAGAGTGTTATACAGGTTGATCAGGATAGGTCTCTGTAACACATGTCGAATCCGGTAGATGATCCCAACGTTTTTAGCAACTTTTTTAGCTATTATTGAAACATGGTCATTGAAAGTCAAGTGTTCATCAACATAGACACCTAGAAATTTTGTAGTAGCGACTTGGGTAATTTCTTTGCTATCAATTTTGATACCAGTATTAAGGATCGGGAGGATTTTATTTTTGGAACGAAATATAATGTAATTAGTTTTAGATGAGTTTAAGGATAATTTATTGGCCTTAAACCATTCAGAAAGACAATCTAATTCCTTGCCCGCTCCGGCATACAACAATTCAAGAGATTTATCAGATAGAAATGCATTGGTATCATCTGCAAACATTATGAAACGAAAGTTTGATGAAGAATTTGTAATGTCATTTATGTATATCAGAAATAGCAGTGGCCCTAATATCGACCCTTGTGGCACTCCACATCTGATACTCAATTGCTCCGAGAGATGATTATCATATGAGACATATTGTTTTCTGTTATGAAGATAGTCACAGAACCATGCAAGTGCAATCCCTCTGACACCATAGTGCTCAAGTTTACCAATCAGAATCTTATGATCGACAGTGTCGAAGGCTTTGGATAAGTCAAAAAATATCCCGATCAAGAATAGCTTATTATCAATAGCCTCTGTAATTTTTTTATGCATTTCTAATAGCGCCATGAATGTGGAGTAAGCTTACTTAACGGTCTAATCTAGGGTGAGATGCAGAAAGGGCGACTCTGCTGAGTGCTGTCGTTGACCACAGAATGTTCAAATTCATAAATTAAAATAATTGTAGCCTACATGTAATTTAGGCACAACACTTTGAACAGTATCGTCAGTAACTAGCTGCTTCTTGGATGCTTTGCGTGTGATTAGGTCAACTGTCAGCGAAAATCTTTAAAGCTATGCAGCGAGTAGACCTACATTTTAATCTGCCTTTGAAAAGCATGGTGGTTACAAAACTCAAACCTCTGCTAATGTTACAGAAACGGGCTGTTAGAATCATCTCAGCAGGCCTATTTAAAACTCTTGAACTACTAACTATTTATGACTTATTTAAACTCCAACTGGCAGTATTCATGCACCGACATCAGAACCATTTACTACCTAGTATCTTTAAGGACTATTTCACAACCAATGCTTCCATCCACAACTACCGGTATAACACCAGATCGCGCTTCAACATACATCACATAGCATGTAACACTAACACTAAACAATTCACTGTCAGACTCTCAGGTCCCAAACCCTGGAATACCATTGACCCTAACATCCGTTCCATCAACTCCCTCAACTCCTTTAAGTTGGCCTTTAAAAAACAATTGCTTAAAACAGCTGACTCTTTGTAAGCTATAAATAAGTTGATAACTAAACCCTAGCCACGGTGTCGATTCTTGTTTTTCATCTTTGCTTCCCTACTTAGTCTTAAAATGTTGGGGATGACTAGATAAGCGTTAGCTTCTTCTCCTCACGAGTCGATTCTCTTACTCTTTATTGTTCTACTATCAATTGCATATTTTATATGTACTCATAATATGTTTTCTTATTTCTTTGTGTCTGCAAACTTAAAAGTGCATTGTGATCAGTAGTAAGTATACACTGAATCAATTCAATAAATTTTGATTTGATTTGATTTGATTTGAAAAATGCCTGACAGTACTGAAAATCAACATGACGTCCTTAAATCGTCCGGTACAGGGCAGAAGACGTCAGACTCATTGAAGACTGCAGGTAGGCCTATGTTTTTAAAATCTGGTTTGATTTTCCAGCAGGAGTGTGCGCCTGCTAGCTCGCAGAGAAGGTTGATTATGATGACGTTACCTTTTTGTGATCAAATGCCCTAAATTTATTTGACAAAGATTAATTCGCCAGACCTCAACCCTCTTAATTATCACGTCTGGGGTTCTGGGGAGCCATGCTGGGAGCTGCAAGACATTTTCATTCCAAGCTGGAGAAAATTGTCCAGCTGCAGCAAGTCTTGCTGCTAATGTGGGATCAGTTGACGCATGCAGGACCCGATCAGCAAGGCCATACTGAGCTTCACAAAATGAATTCGAGCTCGTGCTAAAGCAACTAGTGGACACTCCCATTATACCTTACAAAAAAACTACAAAACGGAATTCTGAGGTTCGAATGGAACTCTCAGGGATTGTTGGAATTCATTCCACTGCAAAATGGGAAATTTTCACAGAAAATGTTCAATGGGTTGCGAAGATATCACATTTTATCCGCTGGTACAATTTGTTTTAGCCACCCTGTACTAGAAGACGATGTGATACGACCTGTATTATGCTGGTTTACCGAAATAAAATATGTTATGTTATGTAACACGACTAACAAGTTCCTCGGTCCTACTCCAATCAGAGAAAATTGACTTCTTGTTGAGTTCAGGATCAACTTTAAATTGCCATGTTGGCCTAGAAAGTCCAGCACTAGCACATCTGATACCTTCAACCAGTAATGCTTTTCCATTTGCATCCTTCCATGTCCGCCATACGGGGTTCAAACTCTAGGCCGCTTATCTCCATGCCGTGTCTTATCCACACTCCATATCAATGTTTTATCATCCGTTTCTTTGGATTGCTGTTCTCTTTTCTTTTCGGTTTATCGTAGGCCTAAGTCTTGTTTTAAGTTTATACCAGTATATAGGCCCCTACTAAGCGGGACTCGTCCCTTCAGGTGTGCCTATTGCTTCCTAATATATTTTCATAGTCCTTGTTGAATGACTTAGCCTACTATGTTAAATACCAGTTGTGTTATAGGGGTAAGTGGTGCAAAAGTGGCAGGGTAGGGTAAGAGTGGCATCCCCACTCTCGAAGTATGTACTTATTTTCTGAAACCTTTACCTAGTGCGAACATAGACTATCATTAAGTGTTACGTTTTCATAAGCCGAGAGTTTCCAAGAGTTGAATGGTAAAAATTTTATATCATTTTTTCTATTTTTCGCGTTATTTGCAACTCTCGTGATTATCACAAATATGTTGCTCACTTTCAGTATTAAGATCGCACTTGTGAAAGTTTTATTTTGTATTATGCAGGAATGTGTGTTCTTTTAAATGCCAAAAGTTTTAAGAAATTAGGCAACGTAATAATGTTGATGGATACTCGTAATTATAAGCACCCAAATCGGGGCAAAAGTAGCATTGTATGCCACTCTTGCCCCGTTTTACGTGCCACCATTGCCCCATCACTGACACTTTTGCCCCAGCGGTATGGCAGTTTTGCCCCAGCGGTATGCCAGTTCTGCCCCAGCGGTATGCCAGTTTTGCCCACTGGTATCCTACCTGTGTATTAGTTTATTAATTGGTTGGCACTTTTGGCATTGTACATAATGTACTATGTGATTAAACGTTATATAAAAGCGTAAAACTCAGCGAGAAAGTCACACTGACGAAGTATTGTGCCATTCCATAAAAATGGTGTCTATTGGAGATTTTTCGAAATGCCAGGCAATGATAAAGCATGGAATTTCAAGCTATTGACCTACGCCATTGGAATCCTGGCTTTGTGCATGCGTATATGCCTATTGAGTCTATTGACGTTTCAATAAAGCGTCGGGACATATCTGTGACTTGGAGATCTACTAGACCAGTGCAGGATGAAGTGAAGAAGGCAACCAACGTTAGGTTGGAATCGGCCAATAACACAGAACGATCAGACAAACAAAAAGTGAAGAAACCTCAACAGGATATTCATTCATTAAATGCATTTGTATAGCACCTCTTCAAGGAGATTACTCAGAGGCTCACCCAACCTCAGCAAGGCCAAATAAAACTGTCTCAAGAAGCCTGAGAATGACTTTTAGAAAGGGAGCTGGGTGTCAGAGGAAGGCAATTCCAGGTTGATGCATATAGTGGAAGTAGGCAACGAGCAAAGGGGGACCGAGAACAGACTTTTCAGTTGAACGATGGAGCGGAAGTGGCGAGCACTAAGAGTAGGGTTACAGAGCTCTCAAAGGTAGGAAGGAGCAAGACCTAGCAGGTAGTGCCAGACTAGGGTAGAGATCATATTCTCTATTTGTTGCTTGACAGGAAACTATAGTTGAGAACGTCAAGCATATACCTGGAGATAATGGCTGAATTTGGGTATGGGGCCAATATGGCGGACTGCAAAGAGCAGGACGCGATCAAGGCAACTCAGACAGGCACTCTTCCGTGCTCAACCATCGTGCTGCCTTAGGCAAGCATAGAAAGAGCAACAGTAGTCAAGTCTGGTGGTAATGAAAGAATGGACACGGGTAGCAGCAACAGTAGGAGTAAGCGAGCGAGCAACAGTGCATAGTTGATGCAGTTGATAATAACAGACACGGCTGAGTGAGTGAATGTGTGGAGCAAAAGTGATCTCTTGGTCCAGAGCAACACCAAAGTCACGGACTTTGGTTGGGAAGACATAATCAGGAAAGGCAGCACCAATAGCCCATATTATACAGTAGCAACTTTAAAACAGGACACGAAAGTGAAAAGGTTCCAAAAGCTTATGATGAAAAGAAAACTTGGAACATCACCAGAATTCAAAGAATCAATGCAAAGCTCAAATCGCCCCAGAAAACCAGAGCTCCGTGCTCAACCAGCGTGCTGTCTTGGGGAATCTATACGAGCACTAACAACTGAGAAGTCAAAACACAAGATAGTGCAATCAATGTCTTTGAAAAAGTCATATAAGAGTATCAACTGCCCATATTTTCCTTAGACGAAATTGAGATAAGTGATGAGAGAGAAAGAGAGAAACTGTTCCTGTCTGGTCCTTCCAGGAAATATATACAAGGCTACCAATGGGACTTAGCCCATCTTCACCTATGAGGACATTCAGAACAGTGCTGCCACCGACTCCCAGCATATATATGCTCAATGATTGCTCTTGTGCGAAGAAATGCAGTTAGTGATACCGCTGATACTCAGCACATCCTCACCTGTGAGAAATTCAGGCAAGTAAAGCAGCGTTCAGGAATAAAGTGGCTTCATGCAAAGGCTTGACGTCTAGTTATCTTGTTCAGAAAAGCCATCGTCAGGTTCGTCTGCCTACTGCTGCTGGCAAGCGTAAAAGAAGGAGCGAATATTTAGCAATGTTGCATGAAGTCAAGTGCGTGCAAAGCAACTCTATAGAGGAAAACGTGCATAAAATGGAGCAAAGAGGGGGCTACCTTCTGCGATGGTAGGTACCTGAAAATGGAATGACAATGGAAGCCGAGAAACAGAAAATGCATTTAAAACACAGACAATTTTAAAGTCGCAATAGACTTATTTCTTGTGTGCTTTTGTCTTTGTTGTTTACTGACTAAAACTTTTGTCTAAATGTCAGAAAATATTTAACATTGTTGTGATTTTTGTGATTCAAGCTTAATGCAGAGTGCCAATTCTGTAGATTGCTTAGCAAAACCGGTACTTGAGGGATTTCAGGGAAGGTATCTTCTCATCACACTATGCATTGCTGTGTGCAATAGTCTGATTTAATATGTAAAACATAAATTCCTGCTTATTGTAAAGCAAAATTGGTGAAAACGTAGCCTATGTAACTATCTCTGGGGGTACGAAGGGCATGCCAGTCTTGCCCTCAACAAGGGGTAAAAGTGGCATGATACTCATGCCCCACATGGTGGGGCAAGAGTAGCCTTTTGGGTGCCTCCACCTCAATCCAGATTGTGATTAAGAAATCGTATCCAGTAGCAATTTAAGGAATTTTATGGATGCACCGATGATCTACCTACACTACAAAACAAGTTCCATCTTGATATGTCTAATATTGCATATTTTATTCTACATTTTGTGACTTTATGCCACTCTTGCCCCCACCTCCCCTACTGTTCAGTTTATTTTGTTTTTTGTGGGAACAATAAATAATTTTGAATTGAATTGAATTGAATTTACATGTAGTTCCCTCTTCCTATTTTCAGGTCTAATAAAATATAGCATCAGATTTCTTTCGCAGACTCCAGTAGTAGGCCGTAGTACCATAGAGCGTCATGATCTTCTTGTACCAAGGTCTCGGAATGATCGAAGAAGAGTAGAAAAAAATATCGAGAAAAAGAAAGTGGGTAAGACACAGGCTGACGGCAGACTCACTGCGAAGAACGGTGATGAAGGAAAAATGAAGAGGAGAACCAGGTTATGCTGGATCGGATAATAACAAATGGATATGAAAAGTTGACGAAGAGGCTCAACATCGAGATGAATGGCGAAGTGGGACATTTTCAGCCTGCCTCGGAGGCAGAAAACTAGAGAAGAAGATGATAAACTATGATAGGGTTAAGAAATTAAGAGTTAGCCAATAACATAATTGATTCACTGTTTGGATTTGGGACATGAGACTTGAGAAAAGGCAATATAGGACCTCGCTTAATCATAAGAAGACTGGAGACCGTCGAAATGTGGACATGGGGAACAATGAAGAAAATCAACTTTATGGAATATAGGTATGTGTTTGTGCATAGGGCATATAAATAATCATAAGCAACAAATAAAGAAGCTATAGTCGTTCGTTTCTTCTGGCACGTATAATTGTAGACCTACATTTACTAGTGCATGAAACTTTTACTAAGAAACAATTAGCCTATACCATAGGAAAGGTATCATTTAGCTCCACTCATCAGTAAACACGGTAGCCTATAATTATGTGCCTCCATGGTGAATCGGTGGCTGGCAGAAGACTGAGAAGAGGGCCCGCAAGGTCATCACAGCACCCGGGCCCGCACTAGCCTTGATGCGGCCCTGTCTGTGACACACAGCATAACGCGAGTTAAGGAGTTTTTTTTATGCGTTGCGGCCTGTTGCGTTCAGGGTCTGAGAAGACTAAGATAGCCCACACAAACGCCGAATTAGCATAGGTTTAATCAAGGCGAGAGGTATATAACAGTATAACAGGTAGTGGTTTGCGGAAATATAAATTTTAGTCTACATTGATGGTTGACGTCAAGAATAGGGCCTAATCGTAATTTTGTAGCCTACTCTTGAAAGTGGTCGTTACAGTCACTATACATGATTGTATAATAGACCATAATGACGTAGGCCTAAGCCAATAATTATTAACTTTTGCTTGCTTAAGAAGACTTTTGACATGTGTGGGGGCCCTTCTTGGAGTTTCCTTTACCAGGCAGATTGGTCTTGAAACAGTCAGAAATGCTATTAAAAGCTATAAGTTTTATTGATTATTTAAGCAATTAATACCTCGAGCATCAGATTGGAACTTGCAAGTGCTATGCAACGCATCATGAAATGTCGTCATTATAATTATTGCGCACGATGGGAGCTCAGTATACATATATATTGTGGCGAATTGGCATACTCGATGTTGATGATTTAGGCTAGGCCTAGGTATGGGCACCTGCTAATTGAGCGCTGTAGAGAGTGTACACGAGAGTCGTCTGTTGGGGTTGTTGAACCGTGACCAGCTTCGGACCGGGGAATTGTGTACAAAGGAGGCATGTGTGCGTGTGTGTGTTTGTGTGGGTGTGTATATGGGTGGAAGGAGAGAGAGACGAAGGGAGGATGGAAAACAAGTCAGTCGGTGTGGTTGTCAATTGGGAGATTTGAGTGTTGTGTTTGAACGTTTTGAATGGACATTGCGAGTAAATCTTCACCGTCATAGAGTGCTTTGTTCGGACGTTTGCATCTATGTTACGAGTAAATATTCACCGTTAAAGAATGTTTTTGTTCGGACGTTTAAACCTACGTTATGCGAAATGGAACAGTTGAAATATTTCTGGAGGAAATCTGTACAGTTTAAGAGTGTTTTGTTCATTCGTTTGAATCTGCATTGTGTTAAATAAAAGAGTTGAAATATTTCACGAGGAAATCTTCACAATTGGCGAGCCTGCCAGGAGGTTTATTAAAGACGACAAGTTAATACAAGAAAAAAAGGAACAATTATGTCGGCGGTGAAAGACTTGATAGGTACACCGTTTCAAAGAGTGGCCATCGACCTGATTGGGCCAATCACCCCAGCCTCAGACCGTAAGCATCGATTTATATTGACGCTCGTGGACTATGCAACCCGCTATCCGGAGGCGACTCCTATAATGAATGCCGAGACTGAGACTGTGGCGGAAGCCTTAGTAACAATGTTTTCTCGTGTTGGAGTTCCAAATGAGGTATTGAGTGATCAAGGACCACAACTGATGTCACGCGTGATGAAGGAAGTCAGTCGCTTGTTGTCTTTTAGACAGTTGGTGACAACGCCCTATCATCCACAGTGCAACGGGTTGGTTGAGAGATTTAACGGAACCTTAAATGCAATGCTGGTCAAGATGTGTGAGGAACGGCCGACCGATTGGGATCGGTACATCGCTCCACTTCTATTCGCATATAGGGAAGTTCCACAGGAGAGTCTAGGATTTTCTCCGTTCGAACTTCTATACGGGAGAAATATCAGAGGTCCAATGACCATACTAAAGGAACTGTGGACAGAAGAAGAGATTTGTTCAGAGGTGAAGACCACATACCAGTATGTGTTGGATCTCCGGAACAGACTCCAGCAGACCTGTGACCTGGCGCATCAAGAACTGGAACGTGCTCAGAAGAAACAACACAGATACTACAATGTCGGGAAGAGAGCACGCTCCTTCAATCCAGGGGATCAGGTTTTGCTATTACTCACGGCCGAGCGGAACAAACTGCTGATGAAATGGAAGGGCCCGTTCCGCGTGTTGGAGAAAGTTGGGACGGTCGACTATAAAGTACAGCTGCCAAACAGGACGAAAATATTTCACGTGAACCTATTGAAGAGATATTACGATAGAGAAGAGGAACAGAACAGCGACGAAGACAGCGAACCGATGGACATGAGATTATGTGCTGCAGTTCTTGAAACTGATGAAATGAGTGAAGAATCAGATTTGTGTCTTCTGCCATCAAAGGCTGAAGCAACATGGGAAGAGGTGAAGTTTGGAGATACGCTATCAGAACAGCAATTGTGTGAGGCAAAAGCTCTAGTAAAGGAGTTTGCTGCTATTTTCACGGATAAGCCAGGAATTACAAATTTGACGGAGCACACGATTCATCTAACAACGTCGGAGCCTATACGATCTAAGGCGTATTCTGTTCCACATGCTCTGAAGGAACAGGTCGACTCAGAAATAAAGATGATGCTACGCAATGGTATCATTGAACCTTCCGAAGCACCATATGCTTCTCCGATGGTGGTGGTTAGGAAACCGGATGGATCAATTCGAATATGCGTTGATTATCGTAGATTAAACAAGGTGTCTGTTTTTGATCCTGAACCAGTTCCTACCGCGGAAGATATCTTCGCCAAAGTCAAAGAAGATGTAATTTTTTCGAAATTTGACCTGAGCAGAGGCTACTGGCAGATACCGGTTCGGGAATCAGACAAAGATGCCACCACGTTCATAACTCAAGATGGTCTATATCGGTTTAATGTTATGCCGTTTGGAATGATGACGGCCCCTGCGACGTTTTCTCGGATGATGAGAAGGTTACTAGAGAAAATGAGGAATGTCGACAACTACCTGGATGACGTCTTGGTTCATACGAAGATATGGGAAGCTCATTTAAGAACCTTGCGAGAGTTTTTCCAGAGGGTTCGGAACGCTAATCTCACCTTGAACCCAGCAAAATGTGAGATTGGGGTGGGACAAGTCAGATTTTTGGGACATCAGCTTGACAGGATGGGACTTTCACCTGTAAACGAACTGGTTGATAAAATTAGGGAAGCCGGTCCACCCGAAACTGTCAAACAGCTACGGTCTTTTCTTGGTTTAGTTGGATATTACCGCAAGTTTATCCCCAATTTTGCAGAACTGGCTGTTCCTCTAACCGACTTAACAAAAAAAGGTTGTCCTCACAAATTGAAGTGGCAGGAGCCTCAAGACAAGGCTTTTCGGACGTTGAAAGCATACGTGGCTTCTCCTCCGATCCTCAAAGTGCCAGACTTTTCAAAACCCTTCATTTTGCAGACGGATGCCTCGGACGTTGGAATTGGTGCAATTTTGATACAAGAGGGCGAAGATGGGATTCCGCACCCAATTGCTTTTGCTAGCAAGAAGCTACTGGATCGGGAAAAGCGATATTCTACCATTGAGCGGGAGTGCTTGGCGATAGTGTGGGGCATCCAGAAATTTCAGGAGTTTCTCTATGGAAGCCACTTCGTGTTGGAGACTGATCATCAGCCACTTCAATATTTGAATCGCGCTCAGTTTCAAAATGGTCGACTCATGCGCTGGGCACTGGCGCTTCAACCGTACAGACTTACCATTCGAGCCATCAAGGGCCGAGAGAACCGAGGGGCGGATTTCTTGAGCCGGCATTGTTAGGGATTTCTGGGATGCACTTTGTTTGTTTGTTTGCTAATGTTTGCTTGTACACTTATATATTTGAAATGCATTTCTGTAGTGTGGATTGCTCTGACAGATGATTTAGTAACCGAACTTATTTTTGGTTCGTAATTCGCCGAAGTTTATTTAGAGGGAAATGTTTCTGTTGTTTATGTTGAACTACGAATTTCCCTCTCTGGAAATGGGGAGTATTGTGGCGAATTGGCATACTCGATGTTGATGATTTAGGCTAGGCCTAGGTATGGGCACCTGCTAATTGAGCGCTGTAGAGAGTGTACACGAGAGTCGTCTGTTGGGGTTGTTGAACCGTGACCAGCTTCGGACCGGGGAATTGTGTACAAAGGAGGCATGTGTGCGTGTGTGTGTTTGTGTGGGTGTGTATATGGGTGGAAGGAGAGAGAGACGAAGGGAGGATGGAAAACAAGTCAGTCGGTGTGGTTGTCAATTGGGAGATTTGAGTGTTGTGTTTGAACGTTTTGAATGGACATTGCGAGTAAATCTTCACCGTCATAGAGTGCTTTGTTCGGACGTTTGCATCTATGTTACGAGTAAATATTCACCGTTAAAGAATGTTTTTGTTCGGACGTTTAAACCTACGTTATGCGAAATGGAACAGTTGAAATATTTCTGGAGGAAATCTGTACAGTTTAAGAGTGTTTTGTTCATTCGTTTGAATCTGCATTGTGTTAAATAAAAGAGTTGAAATATTTCACGAGGAAATCGTCACAATAATTATTGCGCACGATGGGAGCTCAGTATACAGTATACTCTCCGTTTTTATTAATTCAAACAATCAATCGCATAATTTATATTGCGCCCATTTAAGAATTCTACCCAGAGGCGCTCTTAACCCAGGCCTGGTCAAAAAGAAAAGGCTTAAGAAGAGGAAAGAAGGCCTTCAATGTCAAGGGGACGCCGCGGAAGCCAGGGGAGACCCACAGGATGGCTATTCCGGATACCTGGACCCACTACCAGGAATGCTCTTCGCTGCAAGGTGACAGCAAGAGAAAAAGTGGCAAGAACGTCTCCACGGGTAGCTGAGCTCAGTGAAAGGTGGCCCATGCAGAGAGACAGACCCCGGGGTGAAAAGTTCACATTGGAAGGATGGAGCTTGAGCCAGGGTCCATATTTGTTGGTTTGTAACATTTGTTTGTTTGTTATAAGTGGTGGTGCTACACAGGAAAAAAATGCCCTGGTACAAAAACTCTTGCCTGCAAAAAATTCCAGAAATTGTCTCTGCCATATCTGCCAAGAATTTGTTTGGGGCATAAAATCGCTTCTCCACTGTTTGCTTGCACCAGCGCACTGGCTATGCTCTGGTTACAAAAAGTCTGACCATTAAACACTTTAATAATTATCGTCAAAAACAGTATAAAGACTGGAATACCGGGTAGCCTACTAAAAGACATATTGCTCAATATTCTAAAAAGAGGAGTAGCCTACGTGTAGGCTAATGAATTAATAATCGATGAATGTTGATTCGTTGAATAGTCATACAACATGCTTTGTGCATGTGTCGTTTTGTCCTCCTGTAAAGTTGAAGCCTCCACATTTCTACTGAACAGGGCCCCAACATTTGTTGGTGGGGCAGAAACTAGATTTACAAAGTAATGGTTGGTGTGTGCGGCTGGAATACAACCAGAGTTACCCAAATGTTTGACAGTTGACCTAACTGATAGCAGCCTGCCAGTCGCTGCGACTATTTAGTCAATATTGAAGACAGACGTTAATAACATTCGTAACTTTGTATAATCGTTGAAAGTGGTCGTGGCAGTCACCACTAACTTTTGGCCTATTGCTGAAATATTTAACTTTCCAGTAAGTTCAGACACCGATAATTATTAACGACGGCCTACATAATTATCTGAACAGTGATCTCGGCCATTCTCATCGATGCATTCACGCCATCCTGCTTAGTATGCTACTTACGCACGTGGCACAAATTGGTGATGTCATTCGCCTTTTGGAGACTGCTAGAAACCTCTCTGAAAGGCATCTCAATCACAAATTTTTGGTCAAGCAATGACGGGGATGCGATCTACACAAACTGGTCATGTGTCAGAAAGTAGGCTACAGTTGATCAGTAGCCTAGATGAGGACTATCTGATAGGCTTCTAACATGGTTTCGCTTCCTTAACTATTGTCGATATATCAATTTATTCCTTTCTTACATAATATTAGGAGAATAGGCTAATTATTAAAGAATTTAAGACATTTTATGCATGTTATATATAATTTCGCAATCAAAATGCTGTGTGTTCTGGAGCAATAATGATCATTTATAGAGTCTCTTAGAAACAGCTTCAATATGTGGAACTGGTGTTCATGCCAATATCGTCAGGTATCACTGCATCTTTCACGGTAGTTTTCACATCGCGACTAATCAGGATACAGAAAATGTTTCCCTTGGCTGCGAGAAGAAACACGAATCGTCTTTATTACATGGCACATAATTTTTTCAAGATAAGAATTATAAATTTCAAGGCTATGTTACAGTAAGGATGAATTTGAATTGAATTTCTCTTTCCGATTTCCCTTGCTTTCTTTTCCAGTGAATTGACAAAGCGGGTTTCACTGAATGTGACGATCGATTGATATCTTTGGCAATAATATGGTAACGGCGCTATAGAAATAGTTGGATTAGATTTCAATTGGCCAACTTGCAGACTTTCTGGCTGACTGGTTTACTCAGCGAAATACTGTTGACTAAAGCCTGTGAGTAACTAAGGCACACGCTGTAGAAATCTACACTCATCGCATTCGCGCACTAATCACTCGATAAGTTACTCAGGTAAATATAATTATCTGATAGGCCTATTATACATATATATATATATATATGCGAATTGTCTTTAAGCCTCTAATATTTCATTTCGAAATTCTTACTTCCGGCCTAGATATTGGCCAGAATAATTAAATTGTTCTTTTTTCCTTTATGTTGCGTCGCGTTTTTGAATCGTCAAAAAACGGTGGGTCGCCTCACTAAAAGTGATATAAGCTATTCAGTCACTCATTTGCTAATTAATTCAGTTAATTCCTAGGCTATCTATTCACCTCATTTACTCACTCAACTATTCGCAATCACTCATTCACAGAATGCTGTATATTGATTTGAATCGAAAAGGAAGCAGTTATATTCAATACAATGTGGCCACTGAACTTAGGCAACTCAAATTTTCTCAACACGATTTGAAGAAGATGACCGCTGACTTGTCCCTTAAGGGCGGACGACTGAAGAGAGGGAATTATTTCATTTTATTGGATCATTGACAGGTCGCGAGTGGTTAATAAGACGTTCCTTGACAAATGTTTCGTACTGCTCTTGTCCAGTTTTCTTAAGGTTGCACAATGGCGTTTATGACTGCTTGATCGGCCAGATCTCTGGTATCCAGGACAAGTAGGTCATTGCTGTCGATGGCAGAGATATTGAAAAATCCGTATTCTGGTTGGACATTTTGGAAAATGACCACCAATAAAACCATGGGAAACATTTTCAATGGCTCTGTTGGAATCTTCGCCCCTAACTATGTATGTTTAGACATCAAGATGACGTTTCTATGTGTACTGGAAGCTGAGATATAGAAAAATCAGTATTTTGGTCGGCCTTTTTGGAAAATGGCCGCTATTAAAGCCATTGTGAACATCTGTAATGGCTCCTCTGGAATCCTCGCCCCTAACTATGTATGTTTAGGGACCAAGATGACGATTCTAAGTGTGCTGGAAGCTGAGATAATTTAAAATCTGTAAACCGGGGCCATTTTGAAAAATGGCTGCCATTGGGGCCAGGGGTCAAATATGCGAAGGCCCTATAGCCAAATCTCTTTCTTATGACATGTTCGTAGAATGCACCAAATTTCATGCTTGTATCACAAAGTGAACAATTTTTAACCAGGCCTCTGTACTAGCAGCCCGATATTCAATGCAAAAAAGCACGAAAACCCAAAATTTTGAACCCCATTTTGGGGGTGACCCCATGGTCGGATTTTGTCGGAATTTGGATATGTTATTCAGCAGAAAATTCTGTGCAGGAAACCGTCTTAAAAGCTTGTGTTGCAATTCTCCCCAGGTGAAACTGTTTCTTTCCTGGACTACTACTGTTCATTGAAATTGAAGGAAGACAAGTAGGTGTCAATTTTCCAGGCAAGGGCGAGTTCCCTTCTTGCGCCTATCATGTGCGGTCGCTCATTATTCACAACTAAGGATAGTCATCGATTGAAAAATGAAGGGGAAGCGAACAAAATGAAGACACCGATGACATTGGACTGGATGATGAGAGCTGGATATGTGAAGCTTAAGGCAGAGACCCAGCAGCGAGTGGAATGTCGACGCCGAATATTTTAATCTGGAATTTAGATTCAGAGGCAGAGAACAATACGAAGAAGATTGCGAGGTTTTAAGACTTAGCCATCGAAGATTTGTGCCCGATGCCTGGCGATTCTGATACAATTTAGCCTACATTTAAAATCTATAATGAACTAAAGGGTGATTATGCACGACACGACAGTGTCATGCATTTTTTCCGTCGAACCTTTATAATAAGTCTTAGGCTCATAGATAGACCCTACAGACTATAGAGTTCAAGTCAACATATAAATGTCGGCCTATTCCTACATCGTGAGCCATGGTTTTTCTGCACTGTTCATGTAGGCCTACATAATTATGCAAGTCGTTAATCGCTTCGCGCTAGAGAGTGGCATGAGAATTATTGTTAGTTGTCCCGTGGGAATTGAGAAGAATTTTGAAGGCAATTATTGTGATAATGGGGCAGTAAACAGAGAACTTAAAATTTAAAATTTTACCTCACATTTAATGTGAGGCTTACACCCACATTAGGGTGGTCGTATGTGTAATGGCAAATTTTCAACTTGTTTTTTTCTTTCCCCAACCCACCATTTGGTGCGAATTGGTAAAAAACTGATATAGCCAAAAAATTATTAGGATTCAAAAATATTTAGGACTAGCACAACGCGTCTGAAGTTTTGAATTTTATAAAATACTAGCTGTACCCGGCCACGCGTTGCTGTGGCTGAAAAGACCGTACATCCCTCCCTACCTCCCTTCCCCTACCTACCTCCCTCCGTCCCCCCTCCCTCCGTCCCTCCCACCGTCCCTCCGTCCCTCCCTCCATCCCGTCCGCTTGAATGAATTAAAATTTAAATATCTCCGATGTGTAATCTGCGACTTAATGCTGGTTTAGGTGTGTGAGAAATGGCGCTATAAAAACGCGCGCAACGAATGCAAGGTTGTATGAGTTAAGATTTAGCGCATTGCGTTTTTTGCCAAAAAGCATAAGACTTATACAAACCCGCTCGTATGTAAGGTTTGAAAGTAATCGGTGAAGAAGGATCACGCTATTCGAATGAAGCCCACTCTGAAAGCAATCGGTGAAGACGCTTTGAAAGAAGAAACCGTTTATTTGAAAGGGATTTGAATTGTGTACGCGCGCCTTCGAATGGAACGTGCAAAAGATGGCGCTAGATACGAATGAAAATTGTTGGTGAAAACGGCCGCACTCGGGCGAAAAATTGAAATCGGAATTAGAAATTGTGTTTTTTGGTTTGAACCCGCTCGTATTTTTGTGTGAAAAGGAAATAAATAGACACGAAACTAATATTTCATTGCTTGATATCGAATGGAACGGTTTGCGAAAATTTTAAAAAGGAAGAAAGAAATAGATACGAAACTAATAATACGAAACTAAATGCGAGTGATGAACAGCACTACGCTCTGAAGAAATAAATACAATGGCGGACTGCGTGAAAGTTGAAATCGGATTGGAATTTAAAGTTGTGTTTTTTGGTCGAAAAGATTGCGCTTTTCCCCAAAAGGCATTATAACAACACGCTTTTGTTCGAATGGAACGGTTTGCGAAAAATTTGAACAGAATCGGTGAAGAACTTATCGAGTTCTGAGGCCACAAAAACTGACGTTTTACATTTTTATTTATATACATGTAGATTATCGTCATTTCGAGTATTGGTATATTTAAGTCACATTTTTGGACCTATCACAAGTTTTGGAGGAAAGGCTGCATAATTTTACTTATTTATTTATTTATCCATTTCTATAGCACCCCTTCAATCTCTCTACTCAGAAGCGCTTCCGACTACAGCGCGGACACTGCATCGGAGTTTCACGCCAAAAGCGCCCAACTGACTCATGCACAACTGACAAGTAAATTCTACAATTTTGATGATAGTTTATAAAAAAAATAATGGTATTCGACACCACAAATCTATACAGTCATGTACTAGGAAGTCAACACATTATACGGTTTTTTTTATAGGTTTACTTTGGATCTACAGCGCGCAAACGAATTTTTTTCCTGCAACAGAGGCTATTATTTTGTTACAGACTTCACTTTAAAACAGATTCTGATAAAAAAAATATGGATCAGGGACCCCAGTATCAGTTGAACTACAGAAAAATAGTGATGATATTATCGTTTATTATAGCAATCAGAGTAGGATGACTCACCACATCACAGATAACATCTATCAAGAGCTACTGTAAGGAAATGAATTATGTAAATAAATGTTGAAATCATTGAAATCATATATAATTATAACTAGGGAGGTAGGCTACCCATTACCACATAAAGTCAAACAGCAGTTCTTTACCCAACTCCTAAAGATAGCATCGTAAATTAATTATTGCATGGTGTAGCCTTTACTCACATTAGTTGACTATTTCACAAGATAGAAGTAATCCAATTAAAAGTATACTTTTAGAGTAGAACGAATGAACATATAGACAAGCAATTGGCACAGAAAATGCTCCTAAGAGTGGACAGAAATTACACTGCCTTAATTAGTTATTTAACTAACTACTGTAAATCAACATGAAAGGTGGTGGTATCAAACACGTATGCTATGTGCATCATGTTCAGCAATGGATCCAGCCGAAACTGCTGTGGCCATCAAGGGCATCTCAGGCGATCAAGCAATCCAAAAGAATAAGCAGGCCTAAAGTAGCCTCCAGTCGACACTCAAGAGAGTCAACACCCATTGCTAGATAGAACTCCTAAATTGATTATATTTATGGCAGGATGCCTGATTTTTGCGGATTTGTATTATAGTAGAGGCATCAATTAATATAAATGGTGATGGTCTTCAAGGTGTAACACACAGTCAACAAAGTGATCTTTGTTGATTCCATGATTATGAAAAGATCAGGATTCGAAAGTTTGCCACTTCTCCACTCACGATGTCAGATGATCACCTTCTTTGGACAACATGCAAGATATGTCACTTCGATGAAATATATGTAACTTCGATGAAATATATTGCACTTTTTAGTAAAGTGCAGATGAAAGCAGCATAGCTCAAAGACCAAATGCAATTTGCCTAGCAAGAAGGAGTAGTAATTCTTTAGATTTTAAACATGATATTATTACCTCTGAGAGAAACATTTCCATGTAAAATTGGTCACTACTTTTTAATATTACATCATTCTCTTGTACCCAATTAGCCCTGCCCCAGGAACAATAAGTGTACAAAAAGAAATATTTATGAAAAAATCAGACCTCATTAGGAATATTGGTGACTTTGCAGAAAAAATCAATTACACGCAGGACACAGATTAAAACGCAAAACAATTTCTATTTATCCCTATTTATTTATGATATATTACTGTTCCCTAACTACTACAGTCCAAGAATTATTAGACTATTATTATCAGTCAAGACAACGGACCAAAACATATAGTTTTGTAAAAAAAGATATATGCTAGATGTTATCTGTGATGCAGTGTTCATACAGGTTTGTACACTCTGAGTTTTTCTGAAGCGGCGCTATATAAATTCATGACTATGACTACAATAACATCATTGTGGTGTAACCTAGACCTACTACAAGTAGTTAAATTGATTCCTGCTTCGAAGATTCCTGGTTGATTACAACTATCATGCCTACTGTTCGAAAGCTCTTAGATTTGTTAAGTGGTAAAACTTTGATGGCGTTGTGCTAGTCCTAAATATTAATATTTTCCTATAAAACTTTTTGTGTGATGTTTCTGGGTGAAATGGAACCAAATGGCACCTTGGGGAACAGTATCCTACAACTTTCGTTTTTAACGACCACCCTAACCCACATTCATGGTAACAAAGTTCGCACTTGTGTTTTATTGCGGTTTAATAATAATTCAACTTTAATAACGGATTTTTGTAAATCATTGTCGCTTATTAGTCAGTCACGGATAAATACATTGTAGGTCGCATAATTATTTCTCGAATGCTATGATGAGTCATGCTCTTTTGCTACATTGTAGATTATGATCAATAATATGCACCATATCATGGTGTAGGTAGTTAGTTCAACAGACAAGCTGTTCAGTTGACCTTTTATAATGCTCAGATCAATAGATGTTTGGCTACAGTTCGAACCATTGGGAATTTGAACATTTGTGATGACGCTATACAGGGTGCGCAAAAAACCCTAGGTTTTCTGCCAATATCTTGGCCAAAAGTAAGAATTTCGAAATGAAATATTACAATCTTAAAGACAATTCATATTTACACATGGTGGCCAGATTTCATCAAAATATTTCAAACAGAATAAAAATTATACAACTTTTATGGAGGCCACACACCGTTTTTTGACAATTCAAAAACGTAACGCAACAAAAAGGAAAAAAGTGATTTTATCAAGTCATATCTCAAATAACTGCTTGGAAATGAACTTGATAGTGATTCGCAACTTGTGTTCAATGTGCCCACCACCAGTGCCAAAACTTCTTTTGAGTCTCTTTGCAAAGTTCTTGATGGCGTTGACGCGTTCCAAAGGCAAATCTTCCCATATCAACTCCAATGCGCCAATCAATTCTCCCATAGGATATGATTTCGCTTGCTTGCCACTAGTTTTCTATTGGTCTGTTTAGTGTTTCTTAGTGTTTGCCCTAACCGAATTTCATGGTCAACCATGTCTAACACTGCAGAAACGTCAAAGAGAGCCAAAAGAGTAATTTGAGATTTGTCAACAGCAGACTATATATAATTATATATAATTATATTATCGGAGAGCAAAGGTGGGAGCTGTCTGCTTGTTGCGGCTAGCCCTATAAGCAAACCGGAGGGATGAAAGAAGAAAAGAACTAAAATATATGATACCTTCACATGATTATAATGAGCTTAATTTACTGTTAATATTTGTACGCTACAACCGCCATTTTTACTAAATAATGGCTTCTCTCCGGTGAGTCATCTTTCAAGTTTCAAACTGTCAAATTTCAGAGGAGGGAACTGGATTAAACACAGGAAGACATGTGATTACGGAGACGGATCTACAATGGTTGAAATTGAAGTGCAAGTTTCTGTTCCCGTATCTCCCGAGTTCGTGCAGATTCGGAGCCATGACTAGATTTGATTGCCGCATATGCATTCGAAGTCAGCGTCATCACAGTCGCAATTGTGTGAGCAGCAGTCTTCGTTTGAGCCACATCGATCACCATAATCGCTGCACGGTCTTAGTTCGAATAAGTTCATCATGAACCTACAAATGCAAATAACGAAAACATAGACTTATCGTTGATAATATTTACTTGCTCACTTATTGATCAACTGCCTGACTTTGTGAAAATCCGACTTGCTGACTGACTGACTGACTGACTGACTGACTGACTGCCTCCGTGGGCACCCTGTCATTACCGCGCAGGACGTTTGCGCGCCGTCATTTGCGCGCCTTCAGTTGAGCGCAGCAATAAATGCCCGTCATGTGCGCGCCGTCATGTGCGCGCCGTCATTTGCGCGCGAGCGCAGCGTAGACTTGTACTATTATATCTACTACTAGCTGGGGTACCCGGCGTTGCCCGGGAATTTTGGGATTCGGTCGTTCCCTGCCAATCCCTCCCTTCCTCAAGCCCCAATTTTTTTCTTCTCCCTCCAATCCCCCCATCCCCACCCCTACCACCACACGACACTCCACCACACTCTAACTTCCACCGGTAGGCCACCCGTGAAATAGAGATTTTCGGGGAAAATGTTCTTTCCCCCACACCCCCCTACCCCCACACTACCAACCCCCACACGACACCCCACGACACCCACCACACTCCAACCTCCACGGGTACGCCACTCGTAAAATTTAGATTTCCGGAAAAATTTTCTCCCCCCCCAACCCCACACACGACACCCCACGACACCCACCACATTCCAACCATCACCGGAACGCCACCCGTGAAATTTTGATTTTCGTGAGAGAAAAACTCCCCTCAACCCCCCGAATCCAGCCCTCACCCACCCCCACCACAGCCCACGACATCCACCACACTCTGACCTCCACCGGTAAGCCACCCTTGAAATTTTGGTTTTCGTGAAAAAAATTCTCCCACCCATCCCCCCCCCCACCTCAGCCCTCGACCACTCACCTCCCCCCACCACAGCCCACGACACCCACCACATTCCAATCTCCACCTGTACGCCACCCATGACATTTTGGTTTCCGTGAAAAAAATTCTCTCACACCCACCTACCCCAATCACCAGAGCCCTCACCCGGTACGCCACCCGTGAAATTTAGATTTTCGGAAAAATTCTTCCTCCACCCCCCCCCTCCCTACCCCCCCACTTCACACGACACCCCACAACACGCACCACACTCCAACCTCCACCGGTACGCCACCCGTAAAATTGTGGGTTTCGGGAAAAAATTCTCCCATCCCCCTAGCTGGGGTGCCCGGCGTTGCCCGAAAATTTTGGAATTCGGTCGTTCCCGGCCAATCCCTCCCTTCCTCAACCTCAATTTTTTTCTTCCCCCTTCAATCCTCCCATCCCCACCCCGACCACCACACGACAACCCACCACACTCCGACCTCCACCGGTACGCCACCCGTGAAATAGAGATTTTCGGGGAAAATTTTCTTCCCCCACACTCCCCAAACCCCACACTGCCCCACACAACACCCCACGACACCCACCACACTCCAACCTACACGGGTACGCCACCCGTGAAATTTAGGTTTTCGAGAAAAAAATTACCCCGCCCTTCACTCTCCCCCACTTTCCCATTCCACACCACCCCACCCTCCACCACCACATTCCACCACACGACCCGTGAAATCCGAACTGGCAAAAGCGCTGGCCTTTTCGCCCCACCCCCTTCCCGCACACCACACCCCACCACACTCCAACCTCCACCGGCACGCCACCTGTGAAATTTTGGTTTTCGTGAAAAAAATTCTCCCACCCCCATCCAGCCCTCATCCACCCCCCACCACAGCCCACGACACCCCCCACATTCCAACCTCCACGGGTACGCCACCCATAAAATGTTGGTTTTTCCGAAAAAAATTACTCCCCACCTCCACCCTACTCACACCCCCCCACCCTCACACGACACCCCACGACACCCATCACACTCCAACCTCCACCGGTTCGCCACCCGTGAAATTTTGGTTTTCGTGAAAAAGATTCTCCTCCCCCACGCCCCCCACCACAGCACCCCAGCCCTCAGCCACCCCCTCACCACAGCCCACGACACCCACCACATTCCGACCTCCACCGGTAAGCCACCCATAAAATTTTGGTTTTCGGAAAAAAACTTCCCCCACCCCCCCCCCCACCGCTCCACTTCAAACACACACACTGCGGGCCGAGGTGTGTGTTTGGTGGAGGCGAGGTGGCCCGTGTAAAAATCTGTGCAGTTGCAACGTTTCAGGTGATTAAGTGTGAAACCATGCATGGCAACGGCTGAAAAAGTAGGGAAAATGAGGGGTTTTGCTTCCCCACCCTGGTCCCCATGGTGGCAGAGATTCGCCGACCCCCCCCCCTCCAATAACCTGTGTCCGACCCCCCTGCGAGGGATTGGAGTCGATTGCTTCAAAACTGTGGCCGTGCATAGCTAACAAACAATCAAACATACAAACACACAGACTTACTAAAATATATATAAGATTATATCTGCCGTCTTCGTAAGGTCAAACAGCGAACTCCTGTGTGATGGGTATGATAATGAACACAGTTAACAAACTCGCACAAACATAATTATGTTGCACTGTTATGTAGGAACTACGTAGAAAACATTTAGCCTAATCCTAACGCTCATTACGCAGATCATTATTTTATTCCCAACGCTCATTACGTAGAACATTTATTCCTAACGATTAGCCTATTACTTTAAGAGTAAAATTAAAGATTTTCTGTCATATGTTTCATACGTGATTTTGTTTATATTTTGGGAGTAAACACTATTTTGAGAGTAAACATTTTCGCTGTGCGCAAATGACGGCGCGCAAGTGTCCGGCGCGCAAATGACGCAGCGCGCAAACGACGGCGCGCAAATTACGGCGCGCAAATGTCCTGCGAGGTAATGGCTGGACACCGCCTCCGTGGATGTCTGACTTAGCTAGTTATTAGTCTTCTTACTTTTAATTCGGTTCCGAGACAGTTACGCCAAAGTATAACATTTTGGTCGACCTGAAAAATGACCAGCAAGTGCTCTTATACCAGTTAGATTACTCATGAACTATGTAAAGATGGCGTGGACACATTTTCCACTATTATGAAAATGACAACCCTGTTATTTAGCACAATCTGGGCCAGCGTAAAACAAGCGCAAACCATGGAGACATAACTATAATAATTAATTGTTCTCAATATTATTACACACGGTTCCTATAACGCACCGATCACATGTTTAAGAAAGAAGTTGGTGGCAAGTTTTGGCTACCAATGAACGAACGTGGCCTACCTCTCTGCACTCTTTGGATCGCTGACAACGATGCCTTCTATTTGCCCACCGTTAGATACTTTTTGCATGTCCGCTTCTGTGAAAATCAGAAATACAAACGTGTCAAGAACATTTTTGTCGGAAAGAAACTGTTTAGATTGGTCCATATTTACAGTTTGGAATCGATTCTGATGGAAATGTTACGTAGCCTAACCATGCATTTATTTTGTTCTGCTTCATTTGAATAGTCTATATCTTATCCTCACCTATTGAAAATAGCCTGCTGTAGGCCTAGTCATAATTTGTTCAATAGAATCTATGCCTTCATTACTGGTTTGTTGTCAATTTCGACTTGAATTTGTTCAATTGCAGTTTTTGATTTAATTATTATGTACAACAATTTTAAACACATTTAATTTTGCTCCATGATCAAATGATCAGTGATCGGATATGTTAAGCAAAACGTAGAAAAAACTATAGCACGCATAAAAAAGCACCACCGTCATAATCGGATAGTAGCCTATAACACATAATTTGGGAATCTTGCGCTCAAATTAGGGAACCCAGCTGCCCAAATTAGAGCACCGTGTCCTAATATTTGGGCACTTTGAGGGTATGTCATTTTTTCTTCCTAACTGAAATAGCCTAAATATCGTTACACAAGTCATTCTATTGCACGAATTCAAAATGTTTTCATTTCCTAATGTTTCAGTGGGCTTAATAACGCCAAACAAGAAGTAGGCTATAACAAAATATGTGTAATACGAGTCTTTTATTCTTAAGGTGTCCAATGCCCACTTATCCAACGAAACCAACGGTTCAGTAATTCAATCATTAAATCACTCACTCGCTCAATTAAAGTCTCATTCACTCAGCTCACTCTCATACACACACTTAAACAACAACTCGCTCACTTTCTATATTTTTCTCACTCAATTTATTCATTCAATTTGATTACTGAATTTGCCAACTCAATAGCCCTACACTCGACCACTCCAAGTTGCAAAGGGAACATAAAGTTCCGCTTGTGTAGGCGAGCGAAGAGAGCAGCGGGCTGGACGCGCGTGGTGGATCAGCCGAACTCCTGCAAGTACATAAAGGTTAAACCCACAAAAACAGCGCCGGGCCAAAACAGAAATTCGACAAAGAATACGCTTTGGGTAAGTGAGACGGCAGAGTACATCAGGCATGTAATCAGAGAGTCGGCCAAACTTGGTTTAGCTTGATTACCCTGACATAGGGCCTACTTTACACTGCACTTTTCCACCACCAGAATTTACACACCTTTGGTCCTTTGACATGCGAAGATTTATCTCAGTTCCTACCACCATTGCTTTACCTTTCCTCACTATATCATAGGCTACAAAATGTATACTCTTACCTTGACTAAATGTTCCCTTGGAAAAATCATAATTTTTTTATATTTTGGTTTTGTTTTTTGAACATTAAAAATGATCAAAGCGAACTAGAAATGAACAAAATTAGATAAAGAAGAACTGCGCCAACTGAGAAATCTACTCAGTGATGGTTGAAATTTGAAAAAAATTGCCAAATGCAAGATTCGAAATTGAATAGGCCCTAATGTTTCACTCACTCTCGAATGTTTTTATTATCAGCATTCGTGCGAAGGCAACTTGCAGAACGCACGCAATCACCAAGAAACAGGAAGTCCTCATCTTTTCAAAATGAATCTGTATCGAATATAAACAAATTTCTTGCTGACACTCCAGTTTTAAAGTTAATGTGTCGAATCTTAACCAGAAGACATTAATAATTATAACCTATTACGCATCTAAAGGAACAAGGTGACAAAATAAAATATTAACCAAGCTGTTAATGTGTGCATAGGCGCTGAATGTATGGTCTTATGCCATAACTAATTTATGTGAACAAGTAGCATAAATAGAAACATCACTTAGGTTAGACGATGATGATGATGATGATGATGATGATGATGATGATGATGATGATGATTTTGATTATGATGATGATGATGATGATGATGATGATGATGATGATGATGATGATGATGATGATGATGTGGTGGTGGTGGTGGTGGTGGTGACGACGACGACGATGATGATGATTATGGTGGTGGTGGTGGCAGTGATGGTGCTGATGATGATGATGATGATGATGATCAGTATTCTGGCCGAAGGCAGGTTCAATGGCTTTATGTCTCTGGATTTGAGTCAGACTAGGCTGGTCCTTAAAAGCAGCCATAATTGGCAGCGATTTTCTTTTCTTTGTCCCGGCATATACACGTAGATTTCTGACTTTCATTGAGCATCATTTGTAGGCTATCACAAATGCTTTAATGCCGAAGAAATCGTTAAATACCCAAAAGTAGTAGTTACAAAAATAAATGTCAATTTTCCAGGTGGCGTGTCCCCTCTTGCCCTTCTGTGCGGGCGCCCACGATAATTATGTGACATGAATCCAAACTTTCGCTAAACGAAAGTGCAAAAAAGTTTCTGTCAGAACTTCGTAAAAATATCCATCAATTTTATATCTTTTGGTAGGTAGATAAGTTAGCCTAACCTGAGATCGAACAAGAAAATGTGCAAAAACATGTAAGATCGACCGAGTGAATCGGTTATGACTCTGTTCGTCTCATGCCTTTCTGAGGAGGATAATTCTCGTCGGAAGAAGTTCTTCGTGGTGTACCTCTGTCTGAAGAAGCTGAAGATGACCGTTGATGATCGGTGGAAATACGGAACTTTTATAGTCATCAAGCAACAGATATTTCTACAATAGTGACGTGTGCAGAGCCGTCTGACATATTGCTGTGAATTCATAACAACAGATTCGGCAGATTTGTTTTACCCCGATGATATCATGTTTCCACTACTAGACAAATTGTTTGTTTTTCAGTTGAACTGGAAACACATTGTGGACGTTACCTGATTGATCGGATTGACGCACACCATCGAATAAATTATTTACGGCTTTGTTTTTAGACTGTGTAACTACTAAAGTTGTTCTTCATGTTGCACCACAATTCGTACCGGTAATATGGAACTTAGGGCTCTCATTGCAAACAACGACATTAATCGCGGGCCAACTAATAGGCCTATACTTTCAGCTAGGTCTTGCAGAACTGCGTTCGGTATTTTTTAGATAAACACCTGCGCGACTTGGATTTTGGTCATGTTTTTGTGACTTCTGATTGCTTTATTTTGTAGCTGAACTTGACGCGAAAAAGATGATAAAATTATCAGTGTCATATAATATTGTTAGCTAGCGTAGGCCTACTTGTAAACTTATAATTATTTGCATTTGCCTTGCAGAGCTGAAACTTATATTTGTATTTGCATTTGCCTTGCAGAGCTGAAAATCAGCTCTGTGCGACACAAAAGTAGGCCCAATCAGAGCTCTGCGCCGGCCGCCGCCGACGGGATTTTGTGGGCGCCGCCGCCGCCGATTTTTTTTAGCCAGCGCTCCGACGCCGAAGCCGACGCCGCCGAAAATTTGTCGGGGGCCCGCCAATGCCACGCGGATTCGTTTATTTCTTTTCGCTGCATTTTCATTCCTTGCATGACTTCGCAAAAAAATTATTGCGTCAGTGCAAAATAGAATTTTTCTCCTATCTACTTCGATTTTTCCTGGCAACACCGTTTTTGCATCAATGCTATGAAAAATATGATGCAACCTATTCCTTTGGATTTTTAGAACATTGCGACAACTGGTCTACAGACAACTGGTACACCGCGTGAAAATGGAAGCTTGATGAAACTTTTTACAGGTGAAATGGTGGTTGGATTGATGAAAAAGGCAAGAGAAATGGAATCTGGGTGAAGGTTCTTTTACAGGTGAAAGAGAAGCTGGGTTGACAAAAATAACGGGCTAGAATAGGGCCTAGAAGGTATTTTAAGAACTGAAGCAGAAGCTGGATTCATGTTGAAATACATGAATGAAAAATCATCAATCCAGTTTCCATTTAAGCTAGAAAACCATTCACTTTTTTCATTAATCCAGCTTCTATTTCATCAATACGATTCGTCTGTAAACCAATTGTCGTTAGACCAATTGTCTGGGGTCACTTGTCGTTAGACGAGTTGTCTGTAGACCAATTGTCGTGGAACCCTGCAATAGGCTACACGGCGCTAATAGCAGTTTACAAAGCACGTCCACCATAAGGGACTCAAACTCCGGTCCGCTTATCTCTATTTCAGTGTGTTATTCGATGCTCTTCCTGACCCCGAGGAAATAATTTTATAGCAGAAAGTCATGTATTCAGCTAATGCATTGCTCAAACTGCGTTCCTACTTTACCACACGTGAGAGCAAAAAATTTAATCGTATTTGAGAAAACATAGCATTAAAACATCAAAGTCAATAATAATTATTCTAAGAACGAAAACAACCAGCCAGTTACTCACTTGGATCGTTGTAGGCTATTCCACCTATGGTTGTGTAATAAGCTACACATTGCTTGTTATGGAAACAAGTCACATAAGTCTTCGAGAATTCTGCGAAAGCAGGCAGGTGTTCATTTCAAAAATACCCTACGCAGTTCTTCACGACCAAAGTACAGGAAGCCAATATTAGACTTGTTCAATGCCAATGATGTTTGTCAATTTACGTCATCTATTTCAAACTGGAGTGCAGCATGAAACTCTGCTATGGCCTAGTAGGCTATGTACTAGAATGTAGCTAAACACCGTCTAAAAACACAGTCATAAAGCCTTTGATAAGACGCGATCTATCGAAAACAAGTCATTAGAAATCGCTCCCTCTTGTGTAGGCCTTACATTACTCAACTTACGCCAACAATAGCCTACGTATTTTCAAGTTGAGCTACAAAACAATATATAATAATTATATTTTCTAGAAAACATGATAACATCGGAGCAAAACAAATCTATCGAAGCAGTTGCATGAGTTCGAAGCAATAATACTGTATGTCACGCGGTTCTGCACACGGCACTATAATTGTAGAATTAGCTATTGCTTAAAGACTATAAAAGTCTTCTGTTTCCAAATTTTTAGTCATCGGTCATCTTCGCTTCTTCAGGCTCTACAGATTGAAAGTCTTCTGCCGACAGCTTCTTCGGTCAAGAATTCTTCTTCTTCAGAAAGGTTTGACGCAGAGAGAATCTAATCTTATTCACTCTATTCTCTTGTAGTTGTCTTTGGACGGAGTCCCTCCGTTGTTCTTGTTCGTTCTCACCAGTTCTCATACGATTGAAGGCAAGAATCAGTATTTTAAGGGTGCTAGGTTGTGAACTCAGAGGTCTGAGGTTGGACTACCTACCCTATGGGGCAAGAAGACATTTTGGGAGCTCTCTCTCTCTCTGTCTCTCTGTCTCTGTCTCTGTCTCTGCCTCTGCCTCTGCCTCTGCCTCTGCCTTTGCCTCTGCCTCTGCCTCTGCCTCTGTTTCTGTCTCTGTCTCTCTCTCTCTGTCTGTCTGTCTGTCTCTCTCTCTGTCTCTCTGTCTCTGTCGCTCTCTCTGTCTCTCTGTCTCTCTGTCTCTCTCTCCCTCCCTCCCTCCCTCCCCCCCCCCCCTCTCTCTCTCTCTCTCTCTCTCTCTCTCTCTCTCTCTCTCTCTCTCTCTCTCTCTCTCTCTCTCTATCTTTCCTTCTAGCGGACTCATACTAAATTATTGCCCGGGTAACTGATTCGTAATCGTAATCTCGATATTTCTAATGCGTAGGCCTAACTCTAAAGCCAAGCGAAAAGCGCCAGCTTATACACAAGCGCTCTGTCCAGTCAGAAGGGTTGCTCAAAAGAGTAGGCATAGTCCGAAAGAGGTCGTTAGCATAATTGTCTGACTAGCGTGTTTGATGGCAAAGCCACATGACGCGACAGGATGCCCGCAGTGGCGGCGCAAGTGGGGCTAAGGTCTAAGCCCCCATATAAAAAGCTAAGCCCCCATAAAGAGGTCGTCCGGTTTATTAACATTCAAAACTGAAATATTTCTACGATTTTCGAGCGGATGACTAAAAAAGAAAGAAAACAGGAAGAAAATGGAAAATTTCCGCGAGATTTCGGCCGGATGACTAAAAAGGTCGTCAGAAATTTTGGCGGATGAAAATGTCAAAATGGAAAATTTTATCCGCGAGGACTCAACCCCCCCCCCAAAAAAAATCCCCTTGAATCCTGGCGCCGTCACTGGATGTCCTCCTTTAGTCCTATGATCTGAGGCTATAGAAATCATTAGGCTACCTATATTTGCTGATTTTAAGCATTAGCATGAGATTCAACACAGTAACTTTCAAAGTTACCGAATTCAAAGCATGAAATTTGCTTGTATTTTACACAGAGCCGTTTCCAAGATGAAGATGTCGCATCTTTTGTTGGTGGTTTCGTTCGTTCTGCAAGTCGCCTTCGCTCTAGCATTCGTGGCGGATACATGGGAATGTGAGCAAAATATTTATCGCCTTATAGAATTTTAGTGGGTTTTTAATTGCACATTGGAATCGTCACTAAATTTGACTCCACAGTACCGTACGCACAGTCCTGTATTATCTCATACATTTCATTTTCTGTGTGGCTTGATAATAATTAATTGGATGACGTGACCGTTGGCCCAGTCGAGGCTTCAGACTGTTCTGAATAGAGAGACGACTTCCGTCCCTGATAAGTTGTTTAAGGCGGTTAAGTTCTAGTGTAGGACATTTCCCCCTGGACAACCACCCCCGGACAAACACCCCCTAGGGCTGCCAACCGTCCCGGATTCGCCGGGACAGTCCCGGAATCGACCCTGTGCGTCCCGTGTCCCGGATTGATATCAAATTGTCCCGGAATTTGGTACAGATATCCACTTAGCACAAGTATTGTTCCTATTAATTTTTGCTTACTAAACTCAGCCATTTGTACGATGATTTTTACGTTATGCTCTAGATTAGACCTATGCATTACGTTGTTGGCTGAACATCGGGAGCTAAAGTCTTCAAAACTTTACAAATCACTGACACTCGGTTTTCAGTTTAGCATATTGTGTCCAGTTGTAATGCTTTTTTGCGAGAGAGCGTTCAGCATTATGAACGATGTTGTCTAACAATCGCAATTACCTGAGCACCGTGAGTTCACCGATCTTATTAAAGCACAACAGTAGCCTAGTTAGCATGACATGTGCTGATATCTGCGACTTTGTGACCGGTGTTCTGGAACTGCTTAACGCACATAAGTAGACCCTGTAATATTATTAAGTATTATAGGCCCTAAGTTTAATATAAATTCTGCTCCCCGGTCGCAGATACTTACGAACTTCCCTCAATCTTGGCTATCGTCTTACTCTGATAAGCCTAGGTGACTGCAGTTTGAAATGCTTCTTATTGAGGTTGCTTCTTGTCCTAAATTTAGGCTATAAAATTGTGTCTTTTGATGATTTGTCTGAAAT
The DNA here is from genome assembly GCA_949752735.1 of Lumbricus terrestris. Classification (NCBI taxonomy): domain Eukaryota; kingdom Metazoa; phylum Annelida; class Clitellata; order Crassiclitellata; family Lumbricidae; genus Lumbricus; species Lumbricus terrestris. The sequence goes on from OX457037.1 coordinate 77,748,104, forward strand.
TATTAAGGACTTTTTAGTAGATTGTAGATGTAGATTCTATACTGGGCTGACACAACATTTGCTGCCTCATGCGCTTCTGTGGATTGTGTAAATTGGTAATGGCACATCGAGTGGCTGAAGGCGTCCCGGAATGGCAAAATCAAAAGTTGGCAGCCCTAACACCCCCGGACAATAACCCCCGGACAATTCCCCCTGATTTAGCATAGGACATTAACCCCCGGACAATTCCCCCTTTGCTGCGCATAACCTATTTCTGTAGGTATAATTTGCTCAAACTTAGGCAAATTATCCAGTTCGCGGTGCTGTGTAAACACTGTCGCCGTCATTCAGGCGTGAACTTATAGCTTGTCAGTGTCGTTCAGTCACTTCGATATGAAGCTAATACCTGCTGGTGTAATTTAGGACAGAATGAATCATATCATCAAGCCAGCTTCCATTTAGGCAAAAATTTGTGTCATACAACTTCTATTTAAATAACAATTATTTTCATCAATCCAGCTCCAATTTATATTATTTAAGCAAGAATATTTTCATCAATCCAGCTCCAATTTAAGCAGGGATATTTTCATCAATTCAGTTTCCATTTAAGTAACATTTATTTTGTATCAATCCGGCTTCAATTTAGCGAGAATTCTTTTCATCAATCAAATTTGCGTACTTAGGACCGCCGTTTTATTGTAATACCACTTACACGCAATATGTTCTACCAGGATTTTTTGTCCTACCCTTGGGGGAATTGTCCGCGGGTTTATTGTCCGGGGGGTTTTGTCCGGGGGTTTGTCCAGGGGGAAAATGTCCGCGCCCTGGTTAAGTTCACTATTAGGCATTAAGTTCACTATTAGGCATTAAACGCCTAATAGTGAACTCAACCAATGTTGTCACTAGGCCTACGTGTAGCTCCAATGGCAACATCGAAATAAGATCTGGTATGGATAACCTGTAATCTTGAGGAGGGCGTCCTTTGAATTTTTTTAGGGCTGTTGTTCGATTAAAAATTTTAATCGAAATTAATCGCGCGATCAATTTTTTTAATCGCAATTAACTGCAAATTAATCGCAATACATTTCCTTCAAATATATTAATCTTACAATTTTATAAGGACCCCTGAAGCATAGAATTTTAATGACTGAATGCATTCTTTCTATTGCAAGCATAATTATTCAATAACCTTTGGCTTAGGGCCTTAGGCCTATTCAATTTCTGCATTTAGTTTATTGAACAGGTTTGTAGCCTATGACAGACAGAATTGAAACACTGTTCAGATTAAGCTTAGTCAACTGCTCAAAATCCGTTAATTTTTTTTTGAGCCACTTTTAATTAAAATGACATAGGGCCTAGGCCAAAATGTGAAAATTAGACAACCGTTTTCTGACTATCAAAATTAATTATTTATTCAGCAAACTGTAGCCTATTGGCAGACCAGTTTATTTACATTGGTCAGGTTAAGGGATGCTCTTATTAATTAACAATAGCAGGTCTAACTATTGAACCTCATTATGTAGGCTAGTCACAGTTTTTCACAAGAGGTTGCGGTTCTTGCCAAACCTCATTTCAGCTGTCCTTCTGTAAACATTTAACATTATTTTGAAACCTAAAATCCATTGGTCATCTCCTGGAGTTCAACCAACGTAGTCTGACTGGGTGAGAAAACAACCTTAGTAGGCCTAGACGATGCCATGAGACCGATGTCGACGCTAGCGTTAAATGCATGTTTTGGTTCGCATGCAGGCGAAAATTGAGCGACGAATTACTACGATAATACTCAAATTCTTTTTGGGAATAGTTGCCAAAGAATTTATCACTAGCTTTAAGTATGAACCTTGCGTTTAAAACGAGTTTTTCTGTCTCTGACTCCATTTTAATCAGATCTAATTAACGCGTACGAATAATGCGCTAAAATTTTTAATCGCAACATTTTTTAACGCGTTAATCGCACGCGTTAACGCGATTAAATCAACAGTCCTAAATTTTTTGTTTCCACGTGGGTCTGACACTGCGGCTTCCATGTCGTAATTGCTCCTTTATTCATGCAGAAGGGTTTCTCTTGAATTTTGTAGACCTATCCATTTTTGCTTGATATGTTGTGAATGTGATTATATAGGCTTACGTATACATGCAAAGTTATTTTTAGTCTCTTACCAATGGTTATTGGGAAAAGTAAGTGGAATTTCATATTTTTTATTGATGCTCACAGCGCCAGAGTTTGATACAGACAATGCAGGTGTGGAAGCTGGCGAAGTCGAGTTCAACAAAAGGATGAAGGATGAGAGGTAGGAGATTACAATAATGATACGTAAGCTCTGCATTGTCTACACGGCTTAATAGTGTCTATTCAGTTGCGCCCAGTGCAATGGCAGACTTTGTGTTAAAGTTCTAAAATAATATTACGATGCAATCTACGTGATATCACTTGCTATTGAGAAATCGACATCTGCTGTCGGTTAGACCTACTGCTAATGTTTACAGAGTCTCTTAGTATGCAAGCGAACGACAATTAGGTCAGAACGCGAGCAAGCAAATGAGTGAACGCGTAGGGCCTATCCACCTGGCAAACCATTCACCCGTCCATGCAATAAGTAAGTCTCGCTTATCAGCACCAGTGGACATTGTAAGGTTACCTTTGAAATGTCATATTCTATGTTGTGACGACCATTCATTTTTTCTCTCTCACAGTTTGAACACCATGAAACGACATGTACGGGATGGATCTGAATAACGAGATGTGTCCTCAACCAATTGCCAGTTGATGTCGCAGAGGTGCAATGAAACTCTATTGTGTTGCCTAGAATTTGACTGCACTTGCGGAGATGGCGGCCAGCGTTGTACCCAAAGCTTCTGCAGAAATAAGCCTAAATAATTAATTTGGTGTTGAAGCTGTCATGGAAAGATACTATAAATTGCTAATCAAGTAACATTTAATTCATATAACACTTGAAAAATTGGCAAAATTATATTATAGATTGCAGACCTTGTTGCATTTTCTGCACGTCTTTTATGGTTCCACGACAATTATTGGTCCACAGACAACAGCAAAGAATATTATTATTATTGTTGTTATTATTATTATTATTATTATTATTATTATTATTATTATTATTATTATTATTATTATTATTATTATTATTATTATTATTATTATTATTATTATTTTTGCCCTGAGGTACTTCAATCCCCCAGGGACTTAGTGACCATCATTATTATTACTATTTTTTCCCTGAGCTAAACATGATCCCTCGGGGACTTCAATACTCTCGATAAAAGCAGATTTGTCTGGAATGGACCCTATTCGTCAAGGTCCCAGTTGGAAAAAGTACCCCTAAAAGCAGTGGCGTAGGCAAGGGGGGTTTCGGGGGTTAAAACCCCCCCATTGGCTCCGGGAAAAGTTTTTTAAGGTTATTTTTCCATTTAAGTAAGAAAAAATAGCAAAAAACAGGGTTTCCGGCCATAAACCCCCCCATCAAAAATTCCTGGCTACGCTACTGCCTAAAAGCGACATAGTTGAAGCGCTGAATCGTTAGCGACAGGCGTTGAAACAGATATGACGTTTCGCGGACGTCTTCAGTTGCGGTATTATTATTATTATTAATGCTTTTCTTCCACCCTCATCCAAAAAGAAACATTGATTTTTAACAGTCCATGCTCCAGTGAATCAATCTCAGTCAAGTTGGATTGTTTTCTGTCAGTCTTAGCGACGTTCCGATGAAACATGTCAATTTAAAGTTAACCCTGAATTCAACAAGAAGCCAATTTCCCTCATGGAGAAGGACCGATGAGCTTGTTAGTCGTGGGACATAACAAATTTTATTTCGGTAAACCAGCATAATACAGGCCGTAATTACATCACATTGTTTCTATATAGTATCAGTTTACCTAGGAGACCAAAAAGGTACAGCAAGCCAGGGTCACCTGAGGGCATCAGGTTGAAAGGTGAAGCATGGCAAACTGTATGAAGTGAACAAATTCCAAGTAGCCTAAAATTCTTAATGATCTTAATTATTCCAAAATTTTAAACTGAAAAACACTATAGAAGAAAAACAGCGCGTACACATTGTAAAGCCACTAAGAAACAGGTTCACACTATCGGATATAGGCTGGGGAAAATTAATCTTTATTTGCCAAGCAGGCCTATTTCATTTATTTTTCTGTTAGGGTGTTTGACACTCCTTGTATATGAGAAGATTTCCCGTTCAAATGACTTGAGTGGGGGCAATAAGAGAATTTCTGAAGGAATAGACCTAGGCGTACTGTTCTAGGTTCGCGGTCCGGCACATTTCATAGGTATAAATCTGATATTGGTGCGGGCCAAGGGAGTATGGAATGGGCTCAAACCTAATAGTTCTCGAGCAATGATCATCACAGTTAGCATCTTGTTGAAAGTAATTTCTATTTATTGATGGCAAATGTGTAGGCCTATATCTGTACATGAATGTCCCGATTTGCATCTGCCTAATCTAATATGACTAAGGTATTCTCAGACTAAGAAATTTTGTTTCTGTGACCCGCAGCGAACGCGAGTTTGCCTAATGAGTTTTTGATGCGTAGAGGTCTGTTGCGTTGAGGCTCTGAGATAGTGTACACACAAACGCCGAATTAGCATAGAATTAGAACAGGTAATGGTTTGCGGAAATATTTAGTCTATATTGATGGTTGACGTCAATAATATTCGTAACTTTGTATTCTTGAAAGTGGTCGTGACAGTCACTAGAGACCATAATGACGTAAGCCTTTAATTATTATTGGCCTGATGTGGCAGAAACAAGATTTACAAAATAACGGTTGGTGTGTCCGGTCGGAATACAACCAGAGTTCGCTAAGTGTTTTACAGTCGACCTAAGTCACCTAACTGATAGTAGCCTGCGACTATTTAGTCAATATTGATGACAGACGTTAATAACATTCATAACTTCGTATAATCGTTGAAAGTCGTCGTGACAGTCACTATTAACTTTTGGCCGGTTGCTCAAATATTAAACTTTCCAGTAAGTTCAGACACCGATAATTAACGACGGTCTATGCAGGGGATCCAGAGGAGGCCAATCCGGCCATGCCCCCCCCCCCCCATATAGAAAATTCTTTATTTTTCACCAGCCATTTTGGCGTGGAAAGTGGGCGTGCCCCCTTTACAAAAGTAGTCTATGATGACTAAAAAAAACTAAAAAAATGATCAGATTTTCCGGCGACTAAAGATGCAATTTATCCTTGCCCAAGACCGAAAATTCTGCCCACCCCTCGAAACATTCTGGATCCGCCACTGGGTCTGTGTTTATTTGAATACCGATCTCGGCGATTCTCATCGATGCATTCACGCTATCCTGCTTAGTAGGCTACTTGCGCACGTGGCACAAATTGGTGATGTCATTCACCTTCTGGAGACAAGTAGAAACCTCTCTGAAAGGCAACTTAATCACAAATTTTTGGTCAAGCAATGACGGGGATGCGATCCACTCAAACTGGTCATGTGTCAGGAAGTACAGTTGATCAGTAGCCTAGATGGGGGCTATCTGATACTAGCATGGTTTCGCTTTCTTAGCTCTTGGTCGATATATTAATGTATTCCTTCCTTGCATAATATTAGGAGAATAATTATTAAAGGATTTAAACATTTTATGCATGCTATATATAATTCGCAATCAAAATGCTGTGTGTTCTGGAGCAATAATGATCATTTTTATAGAATCTCTTAGAAACAGCTTCAATGTGTGGATCTGGTGTTCTCGCCAACATCGTCAGGTAGGCTATCAGTGCATCTTTCACGGTCGTTTTCACATCGCGACTAATCAGGATACAGAAAATGTTTCTCTTTGCTGCGAGAAGAAACACGAATCGTCTTTATTACATGGCACAGAATTTTTTCAAGCTAAGAATTATAAATTTAAAAGCAATGTTACACTAAGGATGAGTTTGAATTCTCTTTCCGAGTCCCTCTGCATTCTTTTCCAATGAATTTACAAAGCGGGTTTCACTTAATGTGACGATCGATTGATGTCTTTGGCATTATTGTTACGGCGCTATAGAAATAGTTGTATTAGATTTCAATTGGCTAAATTTCTGACTGTGTGGCTGACTGGTTTACTCAGCGGAATACTGTTGACTACAGTCTGTGAGTAACTAAGGCACACGCTGTAGAAATCTACACTCATCTGACTGTTCACACACTGACGCGTTGTCGCATTCGCGCACTAATCACAGCACACACGCTAACTCGATAAGTTACTCAGGTAAATATAATTATCTGATAGGCCTATTATACATATATATATATACGAATTGTCTTTAAGCCTCTAATATTTCATTTCGAAATTCTTACTTCCGGCCAAGATATTGGCCAGAATAATTAAATTGTTCTTTTTTTCCTTTATGTTGCGTCGCGTTTTAGAATTGTCAAAAAACGGTGGGTGGCCTCACTAAAAGTGATATAACTTTTGTTCTGTTTGAAATATTTGTTTGTAATTTGACCATTGTACGTAAATATGATTTGCCTTTAAGACTGTAAAGTTTCATTTAAAAATTCGTATGTTTGGCCAAGATATGGACTGAAAACCGTAGGGAATACCTTTTTGGCGCACCCTGTATATAAATATAGCTGCAAAAATTTATGCGGGCGCCCATGCCATCTGACATCCTCTTAGAATGATTTCCTGAATGGCTAACCTAGCTATTCAGTCATTCACTCGCTCATTCACTCAATTTCTTAAGCTATTCAGTCACTCATTCGCTCATTATTTCAGTTACTTCCTAGGCTATCTATTCACCTCATTTACTCACTCAACTATTCGCAATCACTCATTCACAGAATGCTGTATATTGATTTGAATCGAAAAGGACGCAGTTATATTCAATACAATGTGGCCACTGAACTTAGGCAAGGTCGTGCTGGAGAACAATAGGAATATTTTACATATGGGTTTGGTTCATTATCCTGTTTGAAAATGCTCTTTAGAACAAATAGATACGTTGAAGAAGACTACATCGGATAACTGAGAGTTTGAGCAAGAGAAAGACTGGATGTAGGCCTAAGTAACAGCTATCTGAGGCATCACTGTAGAACAATGCGATCCATTTGGTTTTCGGTCATTTCTACGGAGATGGTCTACACAATCATGATCCAAGTCATTTGGCAATTTTGAGCGACATCAGAGAACGGTCATCTAGTTTTATACCAGTCAGCTTCCTTACGAAATGTGTAAAGATGCCATAGAAAATTATTATAGGCTAGGCTATATAATTTATTTCCTATTGCTTTTAAAATGACATCCCTGTTGGCATTTCCAGGGTGTGACATTAGAAACAGCCGGCATGAAATAAGTCAAACCATCTAGACATAAGTAGCGGGATTTCCTCCCTTCTGGGTCTCCATTTGTGTCCACTATTGCACGAGTTTTTTATAACCTCGCATTTCAGGTCTAGGGATAATCGTCCACACTGGTATCACTTAACCTTAGAACCACTAGGTTTAACCAATCCTTACCTAGCCTACTCCTTTGGAGATTATCCCAGTCCTATAGCTATATGTCTGAATAATTTATGTTACCTAATTAAGTTAATGGATTGACAACTTCGTGATACTGGAGATGCTTTGTGTTACTTTGTACCTGACTTGATGTGCTTGTTTTGTTACAAACGGACCAATAAAATTATTTGATTTGATTTGATTTGATTTGAAGTATTTTTCTCAATTCTACACAGTCCATACTGCACCGAGCACATCTCTGAGAGAGAGACGTTGATGGGAAGTTTTGGCTAGCAATGAAAGAACGTGTCCTACCTCGCTGCACTCTTTGGAACGCTGACAACGATGCCCTTTATATCCCCACCATTAAATGCTTTTTCCAAATCCGATTCTGTGAACACAAAAAACCCACACGTGTTGAGAAAATTTGAGTTGGAAAGAAACTGTTTATATTGGTCTATGTGTGCAGTTTGGAATCGATTCTGATGAATATATGAGGTCACCAATGAAATTCATTCATTCATTCAAGAATTTATATAACGCTTCTTCAAGGGGACTACTCAGAAGCGCTCCCAACTCTGGCACGGCAAAAAAGGAAAGTTTTGAGTTTAGTAAAAAATGTTCCAGTAATAACCCCAGCAAGTAGACGTAGCTCCTGTGGAAGCCCATTCCAGACAACTGGGCCGATCACAGAAAAGGCTCTATGCTGCATCGTTGCAGTTCGTGCAAAAGGGACCAATAGCAATCCCTTCTGTGCAGAACGGAGGGGTGGTGGTCTAGGGTACTAGTGGAGCAACAAAGCTCTTGCAAGTAGTGTGGGGCGATTCCAAGCTGGCATTGCCTAACTAGGGCAGTTATCCTAAATTCAATGCGCTGCCGAGTAGGAATCCAGTGTAATGTCTCCAGCATATAGCTGGACACATGATAAAATTTAGGGATATCGACTGTATAGAGGACAAATGGGTTATGTCCATATTTCATTATTTCGAGAAAACTGAATTTCTAATTTCAAATGCTTATGAAAAATATAACAAAGTAACATTATCATACTTTCCTGGTGTCATTGAATAGGTATTTAAACAGGGAACAAAGTAAGCAGAGCGATGAAATCATGTGACATGAGAATAACACGAAAAAAGGAAGTTTGTTGGGCGGGGGAGCCCAAAAATGGACATACGACATTTGTGCTCTATAAAATCTGTGTAACATGGACATATCACATTCGACAGATCATTAATAAGGCATGATTACTGGGCTTGTTTGCTGTCTTGTAGGGCCATAAAAGAGTCAGGTGAACCTGCAAATTAGCAAATTAGTAAAAATGGACATGTAAACTTGTTTTTACATAAGTCACATACTTAAATTCCAATTTTAGGTCACACATAAAATTATTGTTGATTTTGAGCTCATGGAAATTTAGCTATTATAACGATTCATTGGAAAACAGAAGTGCTAGCAAATTGGATTTGATTTTTGTCTAATGGGTTCACGCAATCAAACAAACGGATGAATGGTCAATGATAACAAAAAATGTTGGTGAAAATGTTTGCTCTCTGGCAAAATTAGTGAACGTTAGATAGTCAACCTTCTGAATTGGCCACCTCGAATGAAGAGATAATGTTTTGCAGGAAAACTTTTTACACTCTTTTCCTTCAACCATTCACCATGAACAGCACACATGGGTCATTTTTTTAAATGCTTATCAGATGTTCTGACCAGTAGCCAACAATTCCTGGACAATGTTGCACAGAAACTGCTGACTTCATATTGAAATTTGAAAAACTAAGTCCCCTTTCCCCCCATCCAAAATTGAATCAGCCCTTTTTACAGTCTTTTGATCTTTTCCTTCTTTCAAATCAGTATACTGTGCTCTTATCCTTCTTTTGATTATTGTTTTCCGACCACAGACTCCCTTTGTTGTAAGTATCCTGGAACAATAATGAAAATAATAATTTTAATATAGGATAGAGACTAGACAGTATAAAAATTTCCACTAGTTTTGGGATCTCAAGAGACAAAGCAACAGACAAAATAGAAAAAAAGGAAGACGCAAGAATATACATCGATGACATTAAGCAATCTCTGTTATAAAGTTTACATATGACTTGTGTTCAATTACTCATTTCTGAGAAGGCTTGGCACTGCACATTGCAGGTAAACTCTAAAATATTAAACCTATCCGTTAGCGTGGTAAACGCCTGAGAAATAAATCATAGTCTATTGCCATACCAAAACATAACACAATTTACGATTAAAGGCAATTTACAAACCGCTGCTTGTCAAATATGGAAATACTGATGTAATATTGGGGTCAACTTACAATTGGTATTCACAGTGTGTGAAGTTGAACTCGAGATTAGGGCCATTGACGATGATGACTTCGCAAGTGAAGCGAACATCTGATAATCGCGACTTGACTTTATAAAATCATCTTTGATCACCTTAGACCGACGAGCAGATAATGACGTCCATTTAATATAAACTCTTTATAACAGTAAGCTAATTACTTATTAAAATAACAAACCCGAACCGTTAGCATGCCGACTTGGTCGACGCCATCTTGCTTTGAATTAGCGTAGACAATTATAGCTGATTGGCCGTATTTCTCCGAGCACAAAGGTTGCATGTCCACATATCACATTTGTGCTCTGCGGATTTTTACGAAGAGGACATACGACATTTGTAACTTGTGTATTGTACCATGAAAACGACGTTAGCAGGACATAAGACTATTGTGCCCTGAAGCCTTATGCCATTACCTATTAGAATCGCTAAAAACATGGATTTAGAAAAAATGTGGACATAACCCATTTGTCCTCTATACAGTATGTCCAATTAAACGTGCTGCAGAGCGTAAGACTCTGTTTAAGCACATTATTCGATTGGATGGGAGGCCAGAGTAAAGTGACGAGCAATAGTCAAGACGGGAAGTAATGAAGGAATGGACCAGAGTGCACGGTGAGAGCACTAGATGTCAGTGAAATTACTCTGTTCAGTTACGTGATAGCTCTATCTTCTCTCACTCTGCGATGTGAAGCACCTTTCCAAGTCATACCCAAACTGATCTCATTTTGCCTTCTTCTGACTTGACTTCTGTAAATTTAGCATGCCATATATTTCCGAAACTTTATAACATAGTGCCCGTTCAAGGTTGCCTACTCAGGAGTGTTTCCGGTTCAATCCCGGTCTTAGTAGAAGTGACAACTGAGACAAAGACAACAACAGACATTTGATGGAGAGTAGTAGGGAGCGGATTCCAGGTCGAAGGATCAGCAGCCTGAGATGGAAGGAGCGGCGTTGATGATGCAGTCCGTATGATTTACCTCTTCTCGCTATATTGGCTACCTAAACGTGTTCTCTTACCTTAACTAAATAATGTACCCTACTCGTGCAACATGTCAAAATATCTTTTGTGGACTATTTTCACCATCGTGTTGTTATTTTACTTTCTAAGGATTTAAACTATGACTAAGTGAATTAGAAATGAAAAGAACGAGATAAGGAAAATCTACGCCAGCTGAGAAATCTATTCAATGATTCTTCAAATTAGAACAAATTATCAAATGCTATGAATTTCGAAAGCGATAAATATTTTACTCACTCTCGAGTGGTTTTATTATCAGCAATCGTGCGAAGGCGACTTGCAGAACGCACGCAATCACCAAAAAACAGGAAGTCCTCATCTTGTCAAAATGGATCTGCGTTGAATATTATAGACAACATTTCTTGCTGAAACTCCAGTTTTAAAGTTACTGTGTCAAATCGTAATAAGAACTGAACAATAAAACCTGTTACGCATCTACAACGCATCTACAAGAACAAGATGACATGATAAAATTTTAACCAAGTTGTTAATGTGGCTGAATGTATAGTATTATGCCATAACTAATTATTTTATGTAGACATAATAATAGCATAAATAGGAGCAATCACCCTAGGCTAGATGATGATGATGATGATGATGATGATGATGATGACGATGACGGTGACGATGACGATGGCGATGACGATGACGATGACGATGACGATGAAAGCGTAAAAATAACTTTCTTACAAATCATAGTCAATTTTTTGGATTCATTTCTTACTCTCCGCTATCAATATAAATTTGTGATTTGCTTTGATGTGACCTATCTATGTAATTCTTAATTTGATTCTAGTTAAATGATGAGGAATTTGCCCGTTGCACAAGGTTTTTGCTTAGTGTGTTCAACTCTGCAGCTTAGGAAGACACTAAGCTTCTGCTTATATATAGATAGTTTACCCATGTTTCTGTTTACTTTAATCTCCTCAGTATTTATTTTCAAATTTTATATTGTTATGTAAAGTCACTTCTGGTTAGCATTTAATTCTCATGTTTTTTAATCAATTCTTGCATTCTCTGTTTAACTGCTAAGTTGCTCTTCATTGCGTTTACTTTCTTTATCATTTTGTATCAATTTGATGCCTTATTATTTCCTTACCAGGTTACAGTATGGCTTTTAGTTATATGTTATTTGATTCTCAGTTTAGTATTTTGTGTATTTGCATAAAACTTACTTAGTGTTACCGAGACATCCGGTAATGGTGTGTTTTAGTGTCGCTACTTAAGCTATCATGTTCATCCGCTTTGACTCCTGTTGAGTGTTGTCTGTGTTTACATCCTTTAATTGGGCAGCATAAGGCAGCCACCTGTTCTCTTTGTGAACAGAACTATCATTTATCTTACCTTTCTCTTACATCAAGGTGTTCAATCAGTTCCTCCTCATGGCATTGTCCCGATTGCCTAATGACCCTCTTTCCATTTAATCATATAATTAATGATGATGAATTTGCCCAATGTGCGAGAGATTTGCCTAATGTTAATAACTCTATTTATGCCCTGAACAAAGGCCCAAGACTTGAAGTATTTACAGATGTTCAAGAAAATCGTCCTTTGACTCTTAATTATGATCTGGACCCTGATGAAAACTTTTTTATCAACCGAACTAAGATTTCCAAGTATAGCACTCCTTCTGATCGAATGACTATTTGTGCTTCCAATGAATTTCTTACCTCCATTATGCATATCAACTGCAGAAGCATCATCTCCAAAACATCAGCCATCACTGATCTACTCTGTCAACTGTCTATTGATATTCTTACAATTACGGAGACATGGCTGGATGAAAGCTCGATTAACTCTGTACATATATCAGGTTATAATCTTTTGCATAGAATCAGAAAAACTGGCAATGGAGGAGGTGTTGGATTTGCAATAAAGGACCATATTAAGTATGAGGAAATGGAAATCCCTTTTGACTGTCAGTCACATTGCTCCTATGAGGCTTTATTTTTACGCTTTCCCCAATCTGATCGGTCTTACTTTACTATTGGAGTTATATTTAGGCCCCCTGGCCAGGATGTTCTAACTTTCAACGACGAATTTGCTCAGCTCTTGTCCTCACTCTCAACCAAACCTAAAGACATTTTTATTTTGGGTGACTTTAATATTGACTTGCTAAAGGTTCATAATCATAATCCGACTTCTAATTTCCTAGATGTTATGTCATCCTTCCACTTCCTACCAGCTATTACTCAACCTACACGAATTACTTGCACCTCCTCAACTCTTATTGATAATTTCTTCTCCAATAGAACTTCAAAAAATGTGGACTCATTTATTATTGCATCTGATATATCTGATCATCTTCCAATCCTTGTATGGCTCAAACTTATCCCTGCCAAAGAAGCAACTATTGACTACCACACTAGGGGAGAGTTGCCATGAATGGACCACCTAAGGCAAACTTAGGTGTGCTGCATAAATGCTACTGAATTTCCAAAAGGAAAGTACGCCATATGCTTGGTTGATTGTTCATTTATGTTATTAATAAGCAAAAGACAAAAAAATCGTGGATTTATGAGAAATAAATAAACAAATAGGTACCCCTAAAAAGATTCCAATCAAGTAGGCCATAAGCGATAGGTCTACTATGTGCACGGGCACCCGCAGGATGGTTATAAGCCAATCAATGGTCATTCTTACATTTTTTGCAAGAGCTTGTAAAATGCAAGGCAGCAAATTAAGAGCACGCTTATTTCCATAGAGATTTCTAAACGAAGATTTCTGACTTTCATTGAATATCATTCGTATCACAAATGCTTTAATGCCGAAGAAATTGTTAAATACCCAATAGTAGTAGTTCCACAAATAGATGTCAATTTCCAGGAGGCAAGTGTCCCCCTCTTGCCCTTATGTGCGGGCGCCCATGATAATTATGTGACATGAATCTAAGCTTTCGCTGAACGAAAGTGCAAAAAAGTTTGTGTCAGAACTTCGTAAAATATCCACCAATTTTATATCTTTTGGTAGGTAGGCCTAGATCAGTTAACCTGAGAGCAAACAAGAAAATGTCCAAAAACATGTAAGATCGACCGAGTGAATCGGTTTTGTCTCTCTTCGTCTCTTACCTTTCTGATGAAGAGAATTCTTGTCGGAAGATGCTCCTCGTGGTGTACCTCAGTCTGAAGAAGCTGAAGATGACCGTTGGTGATCGTTGGAAATACGGAACTTTTATAGTCATCAAGCAACTGTACAGCTATTTCTACAATAGTGACGTGTGCAGAGCCGTCTGACATATTGCTGTGAATTCATAACAACAGATTCGGCAGATTTGTTTTACCCCGATGATATCATGTTTCCACTACAAGACAAATTGTTTGTTTTTCAGCTGAACTGGAAACACATTGTGGCCGTCAACTGATTGATCGGATTGACGCACACCATCGAATAATTTACGACTTTGTTTTTAGACTGTTTGTAACTACTAAAGCCGTTCTTCATGTTGCACCGCAATTCATAATACATGTAGATATCAATGCAAACAACGACATTAATCGCGGGCCAACTAATAGGCCTATACCTTCAGCTAGGTCTTGCAGAATTGCGTTCGGTATTTTTAGATAAACACTAGGGTGTCCCACGATTGCACAGAAAAAAATATTTTCTTGAAAATTTAAATGCAGTCCCTCCAAAAAGTTTCCTTATGGTCCTATGATAAAACCTGCAAAATGTTATGAAATTTAAAAAATATTTAGAGGTCCCACAAAGCTCATATAATTTGTATAATTTGTCATAAATTACACACGAGGTCTCCGAGTTAGAAAATTTCGGAGGTCCACACTTTGATCCCACTAGCGTGCTTATATATTGCTTAATACCATTATTATATTGCTCTGAAACATCAAAATTCACCAACATGCAACCTTTTTGTGTTTGTGAATGAGGTTTTTCAAGCATAATGACGACAGCTAAGCTCTCGAGCAAACCAATTATGTAAATCTGTCGTGCACTGGGATTGCAGGCTGCTACCTCTACATGACAATCTTCACTGTAGTGGATATGGATAAGGTTAACAGATTGTCGGTGTGCCAAAGTTGACTTCTGTATCAGGACAGGAATCAACGGTAGCAGTTTTGGACCTTTTGATGTTGTGGCAGTGTGATGCATTATTTTGTTATTGGCATATGCTTTGACACAACGGCCTTGAATAACTGCATATTAAATAGTGCTTGCACCCTTGCATCAGCCATCAGTCGTGGCATCTTGTTGGCATCACGGAAATCTTTTTAAGTCCTGTTGCCTGGTGCTTTCTTTCTGACATTGGTAGAGTTTGTCCATCAATGATCTGTAATTAAGCTGTTCAAGCCATTTAAAGATGAATGGTCCGATCTGGTTCACCGTCAACCAAACCCTCGACCATTGCTACTACAGTCTGCATCTAACAAATCATAGGAATTCATTACTGAACAGCTTCAGCATGGCCATCCTCGAAATATGACTATCAAGAATTTCCTCAATTCTTGGTATTCATGGTTAGATTGAGCAATTCAGCATCAGTTCGCAAGCCTGGTGCCCATCACAGAGCGAGTTGAATGGGTAAGGCAATAAAGGACTGCTAAGTGAAGATCTAATTGCTTTATGATATGGTATAAGAGGGAAACGAATCGCATATACACTGTTGACGACCGTGAATTACTATACTGCGTTCTATGATAGTTTTCTCGATATTTCAGTGAAAGAGTGGCGAGATTGCCAATCGTATAGGATCACATGTGATTTTGTTCTTAGCTTAGTCTGTGTAACTGACCGTCCTGATCATGACGGAGCTCTGATACAGAATTTCAGTTCAACAATAAGGAAGAACGAAGATCAGAGACAATTTCTCGTACAAGTTGTCGAAAAACATAGGCACATGTTTTCTAACTGCAATCCTGACAATCTTGCTGACATAATTATATAAATGCAGAAAGTATAACTGAAGAACAATTTTGATGAGTGTGCACTGTGCAGTGATGTAGAATAAGCAGATCAGTATGAGAATAGTGAAAAAAATAATGGGCTAGACGTTGATTTATGTGTAGCTGGTTGTGCAGTTAAGACTTTACTTTGAGGCCGAGGAAAAATAGGGGTTGAACCCCTCAACCCCCAGAATTTCTTTCCATGAAGCAGACGAAGATATGGAGGAGCTAAAACCATGACTTGTTACATTAAGAGTTTGTACTGACTACTCTCGATGATTAGCTGTGAGTACACTGATACTGTGAAAGTAAAAATTCATGAATTTCTCGATTTTTGCAGTTTTGGAGCATAAGACTATGGCCAAAATATCCATTGTATCCAATAAAGTTAGATACCTATAAATACTACCATTTAAGACCTTTCCAATGGTATTAAATGTGTTGTAATAGGATCAAGGGTTGGGATCTAAAGGCATTTAGAAGTTGGACACATCAGGCTCCAATTACGCCTATATGGGAAAAATTTGGATGCCTTGAGGGACCCCTAAATATTTTTGTAACGTCATAAAAAATTGTAGGTGTTATACTGAGACCATATGGAAACTTTTCAGGGGGACTGCATAGAAGATTTCGGAAAAAATATTTTCTGGGACACCCTAATAAACACCTGCGCGACTTGGATTTTGGTCATGTTTTTGTGACTTCTGATTGCTTTTTCTGTAGCTAAGCTTGACGCGAAACAGATGATCAAAATTATCATTGTCATATAATATTATTAGCTAGCGTAAGTCTACTTGTAAGCCTATAATTATTTGCATTTGCCTTGCAGAGCTGAAACTTATATTTATAATATTATTTGCATTTGCCTTGCAAAGCTGAAACTCAGCTCTGTGCGACACAATGTAGGCCTAAGCCTAATCAGAGCTCTGCGCCGGCCGCCGCCGACGGCATTTTGTGGGCACCGCCGCCGCCGATTTTTGTAGCCGGCGGGCCGACGCCGCCGCCGACGCCGCCGACGCCGCCGACGCCGCCGAAAATTTGTCACGCGGATTCGTTTATTTCTTTTCGTTGCATTTTCATCTCTAGCAAGACTTCGCGAAAAAATTGTTGCGGCAGTGCAAAATATAATCTTTCTCCTATCTACTTAGATTATTCCTGGCAACACCGTTTTTGCATCAATGCTATGAAACCTATGATGCTACCTATTCTTTTGGACTTTGGTACATTGCGAAAACTGGTCTACAGACAACTGGTCCAGCGCGTGAGAAATGGAAGCTGGATGAAACCTTTTACAGGTGAAATGGAGGTTGGATTGATGAAAAACGCAAGAGAAATGGAATCTGGATGAAGGTTCTTTTAGAGGTAAAATAGAAGCTGGGTTGACGAAAATAACGGGCTAGAAATAGAAGGTATTTTTAGATCTGAAGCAGAAGCCGGATTCATGTTGAAATACATGAATGCAAAATCATCAATCCAGCTTCCATTTAAGATAGAAAACCATTTAACATTTATTCATAAATCCGGTTTCTATTTCATCAATACGATTCGTCTGTAGATTAGTTGTCGTTAGACCAATTGTCTGGGGACCACTTGTCGTTAGACGAGTTCTGTTGTCTGTAGACCAATTGTCGTGGAACCCTGCAATACACGGCGCTAATAGCAGTCCGCACAGTGTGTCCACCATAAGGGGATCAAACTTCGGTCCGTTTATCTCTATTTCAGTGTGTTATCCGATGCTCTTCCTGACCCCGACAAAATAATTTTATAGCAGAAAGTCATGTATTCAGCTAAAGCATTGCTCAAACTTCGTTCCTACTTTACCAAACGCGAGAGCAAATTTTTATTTGATTTGAGAAAACATAGCATTAAAACATCAAAGTCAATAATAATTATTATAAGAACGAAAACAACCAGCCAGTTACTCACTTGGATCGTTGTAGGCTATTCCACCTATGGTTGTGTAATAAGCTACACATTGCTTGTTATGGAAACAAGTCACATAAGTCTTCGAGAATTCTGAAAATCATGCAGTTGTTCATTTCAAAAATACCCTACGCAGTTCTTCACGACCAAAGTAGGCCCTACAGGTGGCCAATAATAGTTGATCATTGCCAATGATGTTTGCCATTTTACGTCATTTATTTCAAACTGGAGTGCAGCATGAAGCTGTGCTAAGGCCTAGTAGCTAAACGCCGTCTAAAAACACAGTCATAAAGCCTTTGATAAAACGTGATCTATCGAAAACAAGTCATTAGAAATCGCTTCCTCTTGTGTAGGCCTTACATTACTTAACTTACGCCAACAATAACCTACGTATTTCAAGTTCAGCTACATAACAATATAAATAAATTGTATAGAAAACATGTAAACGTCGGAGCAAAACAAATCTATCGAAGCATTTGCATGAGTTCGAAGCAATAATACTGTATGTCCCGCGGTTCTGCACACGGCACTATAATTGTAGAATTAGATATTGCTTAAAGACTATAAAAGTCTTCTGTTCCAAATTAAGTTAGCGTTCATCTTCGCTTCTTCAGGTTCTGCAGATTGAAAGTCTTCTGCCGGCAGCTTCTTCGGTCAAAAATTCTTCTTCAGAAAGGTTTGACGCAGCTATAGAGAATCTAATCTTATTCACTCTGTTATCTTGTAGTTGTCTTTGGACGGAGTCCCTCCGTTGTTCTTGTTCGTTCTCAGCAATTCATATACGATTGCAGCCAAGAGTCAGTATTTTAAGGGTGCTAGGTTGTGAACTCAGAGGTCTGAGGTTGGGCTGCCTACACTATGGGGCAAGAAGACATTTTGGGAGCTCTCTCTCTGTCTCTCTCACTCTCTGTCTCTGTCTCTGTCTATCTGTCTCTGTCTCTGTCTCTGTCTCTGTCTCTGTCTCTGTCTCTGTCTCTGTCTCTGTCTCTGTCTCTGTCTCTGTCTCTGTCTCTGTCTCTGTCTATCTATCTATCTATCTATCTATCTATCTATCTATCTATCTATCTATCTATCTATCTATCTATCTATCTATCTATCTATCTATCTATCTATCTATCTATCTATCTATCTATCTATCTATTTCTCTCTTCCTCTGTCTCTCTCGCTCTGTCTTTCTCTGTCTCTATCTTTATCTCTCTCTTCTCTCTCCTTCTAGCGGAATCATACTTAATTTTATTGCCTGACTAAGTGATTCGTAATCGTAATCTCGATTTTTTTTAATGCGCCACCCTTAACCAAGCGAAAAGCGCCAGCTTATTCACAAGCACTCTGTCCAGTCAGAAGGGTTGCTCAAAAGAGTAGGCATACTCCGAAGGAGGTCGTTAGCATAATTGTCTGACTAGTGTGTTTGATGGCAAAGCCACATGACGAGACAGGATGTCCGCCTTTAGTCCAATGATCTGAGGCTACAGAAATCATTACCTATACCGGTAATTGCTGATCTTAAGCATTAGCATGATTGTCTGATCCTTCGTGTCTGCATCTGTGAATATGTTAGATAGGATCGGATTATTTTATTTATTATACCTAAGCACAAATTGAAACCACTGTTCATATTCATGTCTATCTACGCTTTTTTGATCCTGCATTGTAAGCAAAAGTCTTTAAGATTCATCACAGTAACTTTCGAAGCTACTGAATTCAAAGCAAGAAATTTTCTTGTATTCAACACAGAGCCATTTTCAAGATGAAGATGTCTTATCTTTCGTTCGTTCTGCAAGTTGCTTTCGCACTAGCATTCATTGGGGATACATGGGAAAGTGAACAAAATATTTATCGCCCTAGCATTTTAGTATTTTTTTAATTGCACATTTAAATCGTCGCTAAATTTTATTCCACAGTACTTACGCAAAGTCCTGTATTATCTCATACATTTCATTTTCTATGTGACTTGATAATTGGATGACGTGACCGCTCACCCAGTCGGGGCTTCCGACTGTTCTGAATAGAGAGACGACTTCAGTCGCTGATAAGTTGTTTAAGGGGGTTAAGTTCACTATTAGGCATTTGTCCCTAGGCCTACGTGTAGCTCCAATGGCAACATCGAAATAAGATCTGGTATAATAGGTAACCTGTAATCTTGAGGAGGGCGTCATTTGAATCCTTTGTTTCTACGTGGGTCTGACACTTCGGGTTCAATGTCATAATTGTTCCTTTCTTCATACCGAAGGTTTTCACTTGAATTTTTAGGCCTATCCATTTTTGCTTGATATGTTGTGAATATTATAGGCTTACATAATTATAGTGATTTTAGTTTCTTACCAAGACAAAAACTGTTAGACTGGATGATGAAAGATGGCTACCAGAAGCTGAAAATGAAAGCGCAGAACAGAGAAGATTGGAGACGTCAAACATTCGAACCTGCCTAAGAGCAGAGCACGAAAAGAAGACCAATGGCTACTGGGAAAAGTAAAAGTGGAATGTTATTTTTGTTTCTTACTTACATGCATAGTGATTTTTAGCTTCTTACCAATGGTTATTGGGAAAAGTAAAAGTGGAATTACATATTTGTTTTTGATGTTCGCAGCGCCAGAGTTTGATACAGAGAATGCAGGCGTGGAAGCTGACGAAGTCGAGTTCAACAAAAGGATGAAGGATGAGAGGTAGGAGATTAGAATGATGATCCATAAGCTCTACAAAAGTCTATATTGTCTACACAATTGGTTCCCAATCTTTTTCGACTCAAGGGCCACTTTTTCTACGTTGGAGCACACGAGGGTCACTTTTTTTTAGTTGAAGGACATTAGGCTGAAATTTCGTTAACTAAAAGCATATAAAATTGTTACAATTGATTCAAAATAGAATGTTTGATGTCATTTATAGACGTCAAGATAAAATAATGTTTGTTATAAAATAATTATATGTTCTGTCATGTCAAAATTGTCAATTTTTCATATATTTTTGTTAATTCTTTGAAAGACGAGGGCCATTTTTAAGGCCTGGCGGGCCACTTT
>OX457037.1:77773752-77843752 GCA_949752735.1 Lumbricus terrestris
ACTCAGTATAATTTATTGCGGTCAATTTATCATCAGCTGAATATATCCAAAGCAAAATATTTGCCATTGACTTTATGTCTTTCATCACAGCTGAAACCACATCACTTTGGTTTATCCTACGCCGTAAGATGACGAAATAGTGCACTAAACATACAACTCCTTACAATGCTCCCAGCCCAGATATCTTCGCGAACTGTTCACCATCCAGCCTACCCGTTCTACCCGATCATCCGCCTGCCTTACACTCTCTCGACCGCCGGTCACAAGTCATCTTAAATTCTCCAACCGAGCCATATCCAACTCAGCACCACGCCTTTGGAATGATCTGCCTGCTGAGTTCCGATCCTTTTCAGTTCCGCCTCCATCATTACTAATCACACACCATCACCCTCCTCAGGCTCCTCTATCCATCACACCTCGGGCCTTTCACTCGAAACTAAAGACACTCCTGTTCAAGAACTCTTATCCTGTTTCATCTGATCCCCCACCCTCCAATTCCCGGCTCAGACGACACCCACCTTAGTAGCTGTTCCACACCTCTGATCATACGGTACCTCGACCCGGACCACCATGGACTACTCTTACGGACAACCCTTTTGACTCAACGCATTTGATCTTGATCCTATGGTAACTCGACCCGGACCACCTCGGACTACTCCCACGGACAACCCTCCTAACTCAACGCAGCGCTCGTGAATAAGCCGGTGCCCCGCGCTTGGCTTTCCAGTGGCGATTTAGAAATTATGAGATTACGATTACGATTAAACAGATGAGAGACTGATTACGCGAGAAAACTTTTGACTGAATGTCAGATGCGATGATCTGTTGGAATCTGCAGAATAATATGCAGAATAATATGCACACTCTTTGATTTCATTTGCTGTCGATAACTTAGGTGCGTTTAAAACTATCTAAGCAAGCTCTTACCCATCAAATGACACGTTATGATGTATAGTTATGTGTATATGTATGTATGTGCACTTGTTATAGCGCCACTTCAAGATTGTCACGCAGAGGCGCGCCCGGCTAAAGCGCGGACACTGAATCGGAGTTTCACGCCGAAGCGCACGAGCAATATTGCGAGTGAAATACTTGCTCAATGATCCAACGAGGCGGCTTAAGATGGAATCGAACCTGATACCCTCCAGCTGCAAGGCAGCGAACATACCTACTGCACCACAGCGCCCCAGATATGACGAGACGTAATCTATTAAATATTATTACTTTCTACATTATCATGCAGCGGCTTAAGGCTCGGTGAGCATTAATTTTAGCAGAAACTGAAATTAAATGCCGCAAGCTTTTAAAAAAATTGACAACCCAGGACAATTGATTATGTTTCTCAATTCTATACAGTTTCCATTTCACTGCACACTCCAAAATATAAACAGTGTCAATGGGCGGAGTTTGGTTTCCGTTTCTGGAGGGGTTAAATTTGTCGTTTGAAGCATTGAAGAAGAGAAAACTAATGGAGGTATAACTATTTTCTCAATTACACACAGTTCGCATTGCACTGAGAATAGAGTTGCTTTCAAATATTGGCCAACAATAAACGAACGTATCCTACCCTTCTCGACTCTTCAGATTGTTGGCAACTACACCTTCCATTTCCCTTCCATAAAAGGCCTTGTTAAAGTCCGATTCTGCGTCAACCAGAAAGACAAATGCGTTTCAATTAACAGGCCAGCGAGAAACTGTGTGAATAGGTTTTTATCTTGACAGTTTTAAATCGATTCGGTTGGAATTATGACGTCACCATTCACCAATAATATCCACTTATTCTGTTCCGTTCCATAACATCTCTGGTCCTCACTAAATTGAAATGTGCATCACCGTAGGGGTAGATCTAAGTGGTGCAAAAGTGGCAGGGGAGGATAAGAGTGGCATCCCCACTTTCGAAGTAGCCTATGTACTTATTTTCTGAAACCTTTACCTAGTGCGAACATAGACTATCATTAAGTGTTATGTTTTCATAAGCCGAGAGGGTTATATTCTATAATGACTCGGTAGACGTTCTAGAATGACTCGGTAGACACCAAGAACTAACGTTGCAGCGTTGTTATCTTTAATAAATCCAACTTCTAGTTTGCCGAGAATCCTTTTAATCGATCCAGCTTCTCTTTAGGCAAGAATTTGTTCGATAAATCCCGCTTCTATTTCGTCAGCAAATATTTTTCAGCCATTTTTCATTGAAAATTATTGTTCATCAATCCAGCTTCAGAATGACTGCACTAACCCTAAAACTAACCCTAACCGACCCTCACGACGCCTAACCTGAGCCCTAACCGACCCTCACACGAAAAATCCCGCTTCAATTTCGTCAGGAAATATTTTTTAGCAAATTTATAAAAAAAAGTTACTTGCTACCGAGTCATTATAGAATATAACCGCCGAGAGTTTCCAAGAGTTGAATGGTAAAAATTTTATATCATTTTTTCGATTTTTCGCGTTATTTGCAACTCTCGTGAGTATCACAAATATGTTGCTCAATTTCAATATTAAGATCGCACTTGTAAAAGTTTTATTTTGTATTATGAAGAAATTGTCTTCTTTTAAATGCTAAAAGATATAAGAAAATAATTAGGCAACGAAATAATGTTGATAGATACTCGTAATTATGAGCACCCAAGTCGGGGCAAAAGTAGCATTGTATGCCACTCTTGCCCCCGTTTTGCGTGCCACTATTGCCCCATCACTGACACTTTTGCCCCAGCGGTATGGCAGTTTTGCCCCAGCGGTATGCCAGTTTTGCCCACAGGTATCCTACCGGTATACTAATAGTTCATTAATTGGTTGGCAGACTTGGCACTTTGGCGTTGTACATAATGTACTATGTGATTCAACGTTATATAAAGGCGTAAAACTCAGCGAGAAAGTCACACTGACGAAGTATTGTGCCATGCCATGAAAATGGTGTCAAGTGGAGATTTTTCGAAATGCCAGGCAATGATAGACCTAAAGCAAGGAATTTCAAGCTATTGACCTACGCCATTGGAATCCTGGCTTTGTGCATACCTATATGCCTATTGACGTTTCAATAAAGAGTCGGGACATGTCTGTGACTTGGAGATCTGCTAGACCAGGAGGAAGTGAAGAAGACAGCCAACGTTAGGTTGGAATCGGCCAAATTATACAGAACGATCAGACAAACATAGCGCCTCGTCAAGGAGACTACTCAGAAGCGCTCCCAACCTCAGCGAGGCCAAATAAAACTTAATATGTCTTAATATGAGAGAGAAAAACCTGAGCAGGTCCGGCCTTAGGGCAAGGCGAGCGAGGCAGCCGCCTTGGGCCCCGCGCTTCCAGGGGCCCCGCGTTGCTGGCTATAATTTTTTCTTTGTCGAGATTGACAATGGTTTCGTCGTATCACAACTAAGCTTATTATGCTTGCCGTCAATTTGTCACGTGAATGTTACAGGGTGATTTTCAAAGAACGAAACTTCTTCACAGCTAGCTCACTTTTTTAGCGTTGGCCTGCATGTAGAAATCTCTCAATTAACTCATTTTGCTTCAAATTCGCAAATGGACGTCCGAATGCATTTTTGCAGCAGAGAGCAAAACAAAATGATAGTGGTATTAGTGGGGACGTTTTTAGCGAGAGCTTAGAAAATGCAAAGCAGGACATTTATAACATGGATAGTTTCAGAAAGGTGTCTAAAATAATGTAGGCCTAAATTTACTTCGTGAATAATTAGCATCATTAGTGCTCTGGCGCAAAGAAATTTGTAAAAAACCAAAACATAGGCCTCAGTTGTTAAAAAAACTCAATTTTCGGGGCGGGGTCTCTCTTGCCCCTAAGTGCATGCGGGCGCTGATGATTTTGCATTACTTAGATAGGCCTAGACCTACATAAGGTAGCATGGGAAAGCCATCGAGGATGAAAAGCTTCATTGCTACCGCTATTCGCAGAGGAAGCCACTGTCAAGAGTTGCGAATAACATATCACGTGTATTAATTAGACTCTACCTAGCAATTATTGTTAAATGTGTTAATAGTTACGGTGCTGCTGTTTTAATTTGATTGATAGGCTAATTGAAATTTTTCATGTTCGCTGATGCTACTTCACATTATTAAATTTTCCCAATCCGACATGATGGAAATTATTGTCTTATCTTATGGATATAGTTGCTTAATTTGAGACATATTAGTAATTGCTTTTAATGACAATAATATCGCTTTTTGAAAATTGCTATTCTTTTATATGCATCATTTGAAAGTCAAATATGTATAGACCACATCAGTGTGGCTTAATATGAAGTGGTGCTACTAGCTCAAAAGAAATTTGGGAAACAACGATAATTGTCCCATCTTAGGTGACTCTCCCCCACCAGTGCCGCATTGACAGAAAATTAACTTCGTA
The DNA here is from genome assembly GCA_949752735.1 of Lumbricus terrestris. Lineage (NCBI taxonomy): Eukaryota > Metazoa > Annelida > Clitellata > Crassiclitellata > Lumbricidae > Lumbricus > Lumbricus terrestris. Next base: position 77,778,113 of record OX457037.1, read on the forward strand.
AATTTATGCTTGAGGAACCGATGCTGCCTTGGGCCCCGCAAACCCTAGGGCCGGGCCTGAGCCTGAGAATGACTTCTAGAAAGGGAGCAGAGTGTCAGAGGAAGGCCATTCCAGGTTGACGGTCCTAACACCCTGCAAGCATGGTTCTGCATATAATAGTGGAAGTAGGCCACGAGCAAAGGGGGGCCGAGAACAGACTTTTCAATTGAACCATGGAGTGGAAGTGGCGAGCACTAAGGGTAGGGTTACAGAGCTCTCAAATGTAAGAAGGAGCAAGGCCTAGCAGGCAGTGCCAGACTAGGGTAGAGATCCTATTCTCTATTTGCTGCTTGACAGGAAACTATAGTTGAGAACGTCAAGCATATAGCTGGAGATAATGGCTGAATTTGGGTGTGGGGCCAATATGGCGGGCTGCAGAGAGCAGGACGCGATCAAGGCAACTCAGGCAGGCACTCTCCCGTGCTCAACCAGCGTTCTGCCTTAGGCAAGCATAGAAAGAGCAACAATAGTCAAGTCTGGCGGTAACGAAAGAATGGACGCGGGTAGCAGCAACAGTAGGAGTAAGCGAGCGAGCATCAGTGCATATTTGGCGTAGTTTATAATAACAGACACGGCTGAGTGAGTGAATGTGTGGAGCAAAATTGAGCTCTTGGAGCCTTGGTCCAGAGCGACATCAAAGTCACGGACTTTGGTTGAGAGGACATAATCAGAAAAGGCAGTAGCATACAGTAGCAACTTTAAAACAGGACACGAAAGTGAAAAGGTTCCAAAAGCTTATGATGAAAAGAAAACTTGGAACATCACCAGAATTCAAAGAATCAAAGCTCAAATCTCCCCGGAAAACCAGAGCTCCGTGCTCAACCAGCGTGCTGTCTTGAAGAACCTGCGAACTCTAACTGATAAGTCAAAACACAAGATAGTGCAATCAATATATTAAGGTAGCACCTGCCTTTGAAAAAAGTCATATAAGAGTATCAACCGCCAATATTTTTCTTTAACGAAATTGAGATAAGTGATGAGAGAAAGAGAGAGACTGTTCCTGTCTGGTCCTTCCAGAAATTGCAAACATGATAGGCTACCAATGGGGTTACCCCATCTTCACCTATGAGAATATTCAGAACAGTGCTGCCACTGATTCCCAGCCTATGCTCAATGATTGCTCATCTGCGAAGAAATTCAGAAAGTGATACGGCTGATACTCAGCATATCATCACCTGTGAGAAATTCAGGCAAGTAAAGCAGTGTTTAGGAATAAAGTGGCTTCATGTAAAGGCTTGACGTCTAGTTCTCTTGTTCAGAAAAGCCATTGCCAGGTTCTTCTGCCTACTGCTGCTGGCAAGCGTAACAGACGGTGCGAATATTTAGCAATGCTGCATGAAGTCAAGCGCGTGCAAAGCAAGTCTATAGAGGAAAACGTGCGTAAGATGGAGTAAAGAGGGGGCTACCTTGTGCGATGGCAGGTGCCTGAAAATGGAATGACAATGGAAGCCGAGAAATAAAAAATGCATTTAAAATACAGAAAATTAAAAGTCACAATAGACTTATTTCTTGTTGTTCTCTGACTAAGACTTTTGTCTAAAATGTGAGAAAGTATTTAACATTGTTGTGATATTTGTGATTCAAGCTTAATACTGAGTGCCAATTCTGTAGATTACTTAGCAAAACCGGTACTTGAGGGATTTCAGGGTAAGTATCTTCTCATCACACTGTGCTTTGCTGTGTGCAATAGTCCGATTTATTTAATATGTAAAACATAAATTTCTGTTTATTGTTGTAAGGCAAATTTTTTGAAAACGTAGTGTATGTTACTGTCTCTGGGGGTACGAAGGGCTTGCCAGTCTTGCCCTCAACAAGGGGTAAAAGTGGCATGATATTCATGCCCCACATGGTGGGGCAAGAGTGGCCTTTTGGGTGCCTCCACCCCAAGCCAGATTTTGAAGAAGAAATCGTATCCAGTAGCAATTTAAGCAATGTTATGGATGCACCGATAATCTACCTACACTACAAAGCAAGTTTGATCTTGATATGTTTAATATTGCATATTTTATTTCACAGTTTGTGTCTTTATGCCACTCTTGTCCCCACCTCCCCTACTTGACCTCGTCTAATATGTACCACGCCATACCGTAACTAATGTGACCTTGCCTTCTTTTAATTTGACTCATGAAGATTTATCATGCCTTAAATTTCTGCAACATTTTATAGTAGCCTGCCAGTTCAAAGTTGGTTGCTACTCAGGAGCGCTTCCGGTTCAATCACGGTCGAATAGACCTGTCTTAGTAGACGTGAAGACTGAGACAGAGAAACCAAAAAGCATTTGATGAAGAGTAGTAGAGAGAGACCACTCCAAGTTGCAAAGGGAGCAAAACGTTCCGCTTGTGCAGGCGAGCGGAGAGAGCAGCGGGGCTGGATGCGCGTGGTGGAGCAGCAGAACTCCTGCAAGTACATAAAGGTTAAACCCACAAAAACAGCATCGGACCAAAAGAGAAATTCGACCAAAAATATGCTTTTGCCTCTATTTACCCTGACATAATATAATTTTATGGCCTACTTTACACTAACGCTTTTCCACGACCAGAATTTATATAGCCTACATTTGGTCCTTTGCCACGCGAAGATTTATCTCAGCCCCTACTCTCCATTGCTTTACCTTTTCGCACTATATTATAGGCTACCTAAGTGTATATTCTCACCTTGACTAAATGTGCTCGTGCAAGATACCATTTAATCGTTTTTTTACTATTAATGTCATCCCATCAGTCCTATGGTTTTTTAACATTCACAGGTTTTAAACTATGATCAAAGCGAACCAGAAATGAAAAGAATGAATTGTGAGATAAGGAAGAACTGCGCCAACTGAGAAATTTACTCAGAGATGGTTGAAATTTGAAAAAAAGTAGGCTACCAAATGCTAAGAATTTCGAAATTGAATAATATTTCACTCACTCTCGACTGGTTTTATTATCAGCATTCGTGCGAAGGCGACTTGGAGAACGCACGCAATCACAAAGAAACAGGACGTCTTCATCTTTTCAAAATGGATCTGCGTTGAATATAGACAAATTTCTTGCTGAAACTCCAGTTTTAAAGTTAGCCTACTGTGTGAAATCTTAATTAATCAGAAGACATTAATATAACCTATTACGCATCTAAATGAACAAGGTGACATGCTAAAATATTAACCAAGCTGTTGTGCATATGAGCTGAATTCATTCATTCATTCGGACATTTATATAGCGCTTCTTCAATAAAAAACTACTCAGAGGCGCTCCCGACTCCAGCGCGCCCAACAAGAATAGTTTTAAGTTTAGTAAGGAAGGATCCTGGTAGAGTCCCAGGGTGTAGGCGTAGCTCAAAAGGAAGGCCATTCCAGACCACTGGTCCAACCACAGAAAAGGCTCGATTCTTCATGGTAGTAGTACGAGCAAAAGGAACTAAGAGGACTCCCTTATCAGCAGAGCGTAGCTGACGACGTCCTTGGGTACCCAATGTAAAGCTGCATAGCTCTCTGAGGTAAATTGGGGCGAGGCCCTGACAACATCGCCATACCAATGCAGCTACCCTGAACTCAATACGCTGGCAAATAGGGAGCCAGTGAAGTACCTCAAGCATGTAGTTTGAGACATGACCATATTTAGGGATTTTCCCAATTAGGCGCGCAGCAGAGCGCAACACCCGGTCAAGACAAGTCAATCTGCTGGATGGGAGGCCAATGTACAGCGAAGAGCAATAGTCGATGCGAGATGCAACAAAGGAATGCACTAAAGTAAGAGTAGCAGCAGACGTAAGAGAACGGATGACAGTGCGAAGCTGGCGCAGCTGATAATAGCAGTCTCGAGCAAGACGGTGAAGTTGAGGAGCAAAAGTGAGTTCTTGGTCAAGTTGGACACCGAGGTCATCATGAACCGTGGTTGCAAAGACAAAGCCAGGAAATTCAGATGCAAGAGAAAATAGATCAAGCTTGGCAAGCTGCTGCCGTGTGCCCAACCAAATAAATTTTGTCTTAGATGGGTTCAAGCGTAGTTTATTGGATGACATCCATGCCTCTAGAGGGTCCAAAGTTCCGCTCATTGTCCGAACCGCTTTGACAGCATTAGAAGGGAGACAATGGGTGTAAGCCTGGACGTCGTCAGCATACTGCTGACTCAAAACCGAATGAGCTGTTAGTAGTGTGGCAAGACCTGAGGTGTAGATAATATAAAGTATGGGACCAAGGACTGAACCCTGGGGTAGACCATATTGTGCAGGCACCCATGAGGACCTAGAAGAACCATGGACCACACAGAGAGAACGTTCATGAAGAAAAGAATCAATCCATTTGTAAAATGCACCAGACAAACCAAAAGAAACACTCAGCCGCTCTAACAAAATCTCGTGGTCTACAGTGTCAAAAGCGGCGCTGACATCAAAAAGGGCCAGCAGGGTCAGCTGAGCTCTGTCAATCGCTCCGTAGATGTCTGAGAGGAGTCGGAGCAGAAGCGTTTCAGTTGAGTGGAATCTTCTGAAACCGGACTGATTCTAAGGCAGCAGATTATTCCCTTCTAGATAAGCGACGAGTTGCATGGCGACGACCTTTTCGATGAGATTCGAGAGGAATGTAACATTCGCTATTGGCCTATAGTTTCCGGGATTAGTCGGATCCAATCGACCGCTTTTCAGAGCAGGGATCAGGATTGACCTCTTCTGCGTTGATGGAAGAATGCCTTCCTGTAGAGATCGATTGCAGAGTGTTGTGAGGATAGGAAGTAAAATGTCGATGAATTCGTGAAGCAGGAAGGTACATGTAGGTATGGGATCTAGTTCACAGGACTTTGGCGGTGAAGAAAGAATAATGCGTCGTAGTTCTGTACTTGTAACTGAATTCAATGTAGAGAGGTGACAGTCGGAGGGAGGATATTCAGGTGGCAGAGAGTCAGCAGTTGCCTGTCGAATGTCACGAATCTTGGCATCAAGCGAGGCCAGGAAGTCATCCGCTGTAAAGAATGGAGTATCTGGAGAACGTTCAGGGCGACGACGGCCAAGGAGCGCATTGAATGTTGTCCACAGTCGTTTAGGTTCCTTTGTGTGAGAAGCGATCTTGGCTTCCCAGTATGACCTTTCTTTCTCACGATACTGCCGGTGCATGCGACGAACGTACTGCACCCAGGTGGTGCGGTCCGATGATGATGATGATGATGATGATGATGATGATGATGATGATGATGATGATGATGATGATGATGATGATGATGATGATGACTATGAAGATGATGATGATGATGATGATGATGACTATGATGATGACGATGATGATGATGATGATGATGATGATGATGATGATGATGATGATGATGATGATGATGATGATGATGATGATGATGATGATGATGATGATGATGATGATGATGATGATGATGATGATGATGATGATGGTGGTGGTGGTGGTGGTGGTGGTGGTGACGACGACGACGACGACGATGACTATGATTATGGTGGTGGTGATGATGATGATGATTGTGGTGATGACGGTGATGATGATGATCAGTATTCTGGCCGAAGTCAGGTTCAATGGCTTTATGTCTCTGGATTTGAGTTAGACTAGACTGGTCCTAAAAAGCAGCCATTGGTAGCGATTTGCTTTTCTTTGTCCCGGCATATACAATGTAAAGGCGGACGACAATTTCTCGCTACTTCGTCTCGCCATAAAAAAATGTGCTATGATTTAGTGTAAGGAGAGAGTAGATAAGAAATCTCGAAGTGTACATGTACAATTGTACATGTGGCGTATTGGGATGTATAACAATCCCCAATCCTCTGAATTAACATAGAAGCAGTCTTAACAAAAAGTCAGACCGACTGCTCGCATTCTGCAATCCTTTTAGAATGTATGATAATTATCATGGGCGCCCGCAGAACTTTCTGCAGGGGGGCAGAATTTTACGGTGATCACGGTTAATTTTTTTAGTAGCGAGACCTTAAAAAATGCAAGGCGGTAAATTAAGAACATGAGGGGCTTCTTAATGGAAATTTCTCAATTTCATCTTGTGTAGGTCTATCATTTTTTATATGAATAGTTTCCTTAGTTGGAAGAAATATGTTAAACATCAAAAAGTTGACGTTAAAAGCAGAGTCCTCAAGGGTCGTTAGAATGAATGAATGAATAAATGAATGGAAAACGTGGTGTCAGTTACAAGGGGTAAGTGATATATAGCTACTTCTATATGGTAATCGTAACTTCTAAACTTCAAAAGCGCCACTCGAAAGCCAGTAACAGGGCACCAGCGCTGCATCGAGTCAGAATACTGTTCAAAGGGTAGTCAGAAAGAGGTCCGATTCGGCTGGCCAGAGGGCCAGAGTAGATGTTAATGCTGGTGTCGTTTCGGAAGGTGGTGCATCTGAGGATAAGATCAGCGGGGGTATCAATACTATTGAAATGGTGGCCCATTATCCAAGTTTTTCTACAGCATGACCTCCCTGGATTCTGTGCTGACATCATGCAAAATGGACAAAATGCAGCTTGGCTTATAACATAGCCTACTTGATTTATATAATTATAATGCTGGCGAATAAGCATAATATCTACCTGAAGTAATTTCAGTGAGCTAGCGTACTGAGAAATTTCAAATTTTTGCATAGGTGTAATTTACTGATAATTAATTTGTGTGCAATTGTGAAAGGCTGCATTACAGTGAGATTCAAATCAAGTAGGCCGCAAGCGATAGGCATAGGCCTACTATGTGCACGGGCACCCGCAGGAGGGTTAAAAGCATATCAATGGTCATTGTTACATTTTCTTGCATGAGCTTGAAAAATGCAAGGCAGAAAATTAAGAGCACGTTTAATCGTTTATTTCCATGGAGATTTTCATTGAGTTTTAAAATTTTTAATGCTTTAATGCCGAAAAAATTGTCAAATACCCTAAAGTAGTAATAAAAATAAATGTCAATTTTCCAGGGGGCAATTGTCCCCTCTTGCCCTTATGTGCGGGCGCCCATGATAATTATGTGACACTAATCTAAGCTTTCGCTGAACGAATGTGCAAAAACTTTTCTGTCAGAACTTCGTAAAAATATCCACCAATTTTATATCTTTTGGTAGGTAGATCTGTTAACCTGAGATCGAACAAGAAAATGTCCAAAGACATGTAAGATCGACCGAGTGAATCGGTTTTGTCTCTCTTCGTCTCTTACCTTTCTGATGAAGAGAATTCTTGTCGGAAGATGCTCCTCGTGGTGTACCTCTGTCTGAAAAAGCTGAAGATGACCGCCGATGATCGTTGGAAATACGGAACTTTTATAGTCATCATGCCACAGCTATTTCTACAATAGTGACGTGTGCAAAACCGTCTGACATATTGCTGTGAATTCATAACAACAGATTCGGCAGATTTGTTTTACCCCGATGATATCATGTTTCCACTACTAGACAAATTGTTTTGTTTTTCAGCTGAACAGGAAACACATTGTGGCCGTTACCTGATTGATCGGATTGAACGCACACCATCGAATAATTTACGGCTTTGTTTTTAGACTGTTTGTAGCCTAACTACAAAGTCGTTCTTCATGTTGCACCACAATTATTCATAATAGATATCAATGCAAACAACGACATTAGGCTAATCGCGGGCCAACTAATAGGCCTATACTTTCAGCTAGGTCTTGCAGAACTGCTTTCGGAATTTTTAAGTAAACACCTGCACGACTTGGATTTTGGTCATGTTTTTGTGACTTCTGATTTATTGCTTTATTTTGTAGCTAAACTTGACACGAAGCAGATGATAAAAATTGTCATTATCAGATAATATTATTAGCTAGCGTAAGTCTACTTGTAAGCTTAAAATTATTTGCATTTGCCTTGCAGAGCTGAAACTTATATTTATAATTTTATTTGCATTTGCCTTGCAAAGCTGAAACTCAGCTCTGTGCGACACAATGTAAGCCTAATCAGAGCTCTGCGCCGACCGCCGCCGACGGCATTTTGTGGGCATCGCCGCCGCCGATTTTTTTTAGCCGGTGCGCCGATGCCGCCGCCGAAAATTTGTCACGCGGATTCGTTTATTTCTTTTCGTTGCATTTTCATCTCTTGCATGACTTCGCGAAAAAATTGTTGCGCCAGTGCAAAATAGAATCTTTCTCTTATCTACTTCGATTTTTCCTGGCAAAACCGTTTTTGCATCAATGCTATGAAACCTATGATGCTACCTATTCTTTTGGACTGTTGGAACAGTGCGACAGCTGGTTTACAGACAACTGGTCCAGCGCGTGAGAAATGGAAAGCCGGATGAAACTCTTTATAGGTGAAATGGAGGTTGGATTGATGAAAAAGGCAAGAGAAATGGAGTCTGGGTGAAGGTTCTTTTACAGGTGAAAGATAAGCAGGGTTGATGAAAAATAACGGGCTAGAAATAGAAGGGATTTTTAGATCTGAAGCAGAAGCTGGATTCATGTTGAAATACATGAATGAAAAATCATCAATCCAGCTTCTATTTAAGCTAGGAAACCATTCACTTTTTTTCATTAATCCAGCTTCTATTTCATCAATACGATTCTTCTGTAGACAAATTGTCGTTAGACGAATTGTCCGGGGACCACTTGTCGTTAGACGAGTAGTCTGTAGACCAATAATTGTCGTGGAACCCTGCAATAGGCTACACGGCGCTAATAGCAGTTTACAAAGCACGTCCTCCATTATAAAGGACTCAAACTCCAGTCCGCTTATCTCTATTTCAGTGTGTTATTCGATGCTCTTCCTGACCCCGACAAAATAATTTTATAGCAGAAAGTCATGTATTCAGCTATTGCATTGCTCAAACTGCGTTCCTACTTTACCACACGTGAGAGCAAAACATTTAATCGTATTTGGGAAAACATAGCATTAAAACATCAAAGTCAATAATAATTATTATAAGAACGAAAACAACCAGCCAGTAACTTCGATCGTTGTAGGCTATTCTTACTTATGGTTGTAAATTAAGCTACACAATGCTTGTTATGGAAACAAGTCACATAAGTCTTCGAGAATTCTGGAAATCATTTCAAAAATACCCTACGCAGTTCTTCACGACCAAAGTACAGGTAGCCAATATTAGACTTGTTCAATGCCAATGATGTTTGTCATTTTACGCCATTTATTTCAAACTGGAGTGCAGCATGAAACTCTGCTATGGCCTAGTAGGCTATGTAGCTAAACAACGTCTAATAACAAAGTCATAAAGCCTTTGATAAGACGCGATCTATCAAAAACAAGTCATTAGAAATCGCTCCCTCTTGTGTAGGCCGTACACTGCTCAACTTACGCCAACAATAGCCTACGTATTTTCAAGTTGAGCTACAAAACAATATATAATAATTATATTGTCTAGAAAACATGATAACATCGGAGCAAAACAAATCTATCGAAGCAGTTGCATGAGTTCGAAGCAATAATACTGTATGTCACGCGGTTCTGCACACGGCACTATAATTGTAGAATTAGCTATTGCTTAAAGACTATAAAAGTCTTCTGTTTTAAATTTAGTCAGCGGTCATCTTCGCTTCTTCAGGCACTACAGATTGAAGGTCTTCTGCCGGCAGCTTCTTCGAGCAAAAAAATTCTTCTTCTTCAGAAAGGTTTGACGCAGCTCTAGAGAATCCAATCTTATTCACTCTGTTATCTTGTAGTTGTCCTTGAACGGAGTCCCTCCCTTGCTCTTGTTCGTTCTCAGCAGTTCTGAAGGTGGGATGCAGCACTTTAAGGGTGCTAGGTTGTGAACTCAGAGGTCTGAGGTTGGACTACCTTCCCTATCATGGGGCAAGAAAACATTTTGGGAGCTCCTCTCTCTCTCTCTCTCTCTCTCTCTCTCTCTCTCTCTCTCTCTCTCTCTCTCTCTCTCTCTCTCTCTCTCTCTCTCTCTCTCTCTCTCTCTCTCTCTCTCTCTCTCTCTCTCTCTCTCTCTCTCTCTCTCTCTCCTTCAAGCGGACCCATACTCGTAATCTACTACGGATCTTTTAGGTTTTTTGCTATTATCTTGGCCAGAAGTATGAATTTCGAACTGAAACTTGACAGGCGTAAAGACAATTCACATTTACACATGATGGCCAGATTTCATCAAAATATTTTAAACACAGCAAAAGTTATGCCACTTTTAGTGAGGTCATCCACCGTTTTTTGACGATTCAAAAACGCGATGCAACAAAAAGTAACAAAAACACGATTTTATTAAATGTCATCTCAAATAACTGGTGTCAAATGCACTTGGTGGTGCTTCACAACGTGTGTTCAATGTGCCCACCACCAGTGCCAAAACGTCTATTGAGTTTCTTTGCAAAGTTCTTGATGGACCTGTTTATTAATCCGACAGATTCCTTAATTACCAATTTGATTGTCATCTTGCTAAGTGTCTTCGCAGTGACGTGCAGCTACGCTGGTACCCTGTTTCGTGTTTAAGTAGTAATAATAATAATCATCTGGCAAAATAAATGCTATTTGATAAAAAAAAATTGAGATGAGACTTAATAGAAATTGTGTTTTTGTTAATTTTTGTTGCGTTACCCACCTGAATCGGCAAAAAACGGTGGTGGCCTCACTGAATGTGGTGTAACTTTTGTCCTGTTTGATATATTTTGATGAAATCTGACCATCATGTGTAGATATGAATTGTCTTTAAGCTTGTAAAATTTCGTTTCGATATTCTTACTTCTGACCAGGATCATGGCCAGAATATTTACATTGGTTTTTTTAACTTTTTGTTGCGTTGAATTTTGAACCGTCAAAAATGGAGGGAGGCCTCACTAAAAGTGATATAACATTTTTTCTGTTTGAAAATAATATTTTGATGAAATCCGGCCACCATGCGTAAATATTTATTGTCTTTAAGCCGGTAAAATTTCATTTAGAAATTCTTACTTCTGGCCAAGATATGGGCAAAAAACCTTAGGGGGTCACTTTTTATGGCCCACCCTGTATATATATATAATCGGAGAGCAAATGTGGGGGCTGTCTGCTTGTTGCGGCTAGGCTGCTAGCTCTATAACCAAACCGGAGGGATGAAAGAAGTAAAGAATTAAAATATATGATGCCATCACATGATTATTACGAGCTTAATTTACTGTTAATATTAGTAAGCTGCAACTGCCATTTTTGTACAACAGTTACTAAATGGCTTCTCTCCAGTGAGTCATCTTTCAAGTTTCAAACTGTCAAATTTCAGATGACGGAACTGGATTTAACACAGGAAGACATGTGATTACGGAGACACAACTTCAATGGTTAAAATTGAAGTGCACGTTTCTGTTCCCGTATCACTCCAGAGTTCGTGCAGATTCGAAGACATGACTAGATATTATTGCCGCATGTGCATTCGAAGTCAGCGTCATCGCAGTCGCAATTGTGTGAGCAGCAGTCTTCGTTTGAGCCACATCGATCACCGTAATCGCTACACGGCCTTAGTTTGAAGAAGTTCATCAAGAACCTACAAATGCAAATAACGAAAACATAGATTGACCGACGAGCATATTCACTTGCTCACTTATTGATCAACTGCCCGGCTTTGTGAAAATCCGACTGACTGACTGCGAGGCGGAGTGCTGATTGCCTGACTGACTTACTACCTCCCTGGATATCTGACTCAGCTGGCTAATAGTCTTCGTACTTTTAATTTCGGTCCGGAGACAGCTACGTCAAAGTGAACATTTGGGCGACCTGAGAAAATTACCAGCAAGTAATTAACCCTCATCCGAACAAGCGAAAATCCAACTTAATTTGAACAAGAGGGTCTGGCCAGACCCCCCGTTTTGTTGTGGGTTTTTCATGGGTAATAGTGCTTTTTATATGCTAATTTCGTAAGATGATATCAGCGTAACTCAAAACAACAATGTTTCCGTCTCTTTATGCAATATAAATCATTTTAAATGATGAATTTGAAATTATATGTTTAATTACATTAATTGTGAGGGTTTGTCATACATGTTCATCGTCGTAATAGTTGTCTATCTATAAAATTTGGAGATCAAAATAAAGACACCATAATTTTATTTTAGTCAAATTAGTTCTGAATGATCAGTGTCAACCCTCTACTCGGCGGATGGCGTTCGTGTTATGTGTAGGGATGTGATGGGTGCCCAGTTGGCTACCGGCAGTTAAATTCGACTCCTGTACGAACTTAATCTCATCTGTTCATAGGCCTTCTGCGTTGTATCGGCGACTGAAAACGAAAATTTTTCTCCCGCAAATCCAACCCCCCAAAAATGAAACCCTGGCGCCGCCACTGTCCACGGTCTTGCACTCCAAACCGAAAACACTGCTCTTTCACAAACCTTATCTTGATTCCACCTCTCCCTCTTTTTTTCCTCGCCATTTTAACTCTAAACATCATCGACGTAAGGCGTCTGAGTAACTAGCATGTCTCTCCGGATTTTGACCCTAACCTGTTGATTACGTTTTGATTAAGTTAAGCGCAAATGAGGCTGTAAATAAGCTGGTTCTCGTGGTTTCGCTTGTGTGAGCGCGGTTTCGCTTGTGTGAGCGCTCAGGAAATTTCGATTTTTTTCGCACATTTGTCTAGCTTTGCAGTTACAGCTTTCGTACTTACAGCAACGCCACAGTGTGTGTCCTTCTGCGTTGCAATATTCATAGCTGTTATGAATCAATGTTCTTTTGCCACGCTTAGACAATCCGAACGAAATTCATGGCCTATGGGACTACGAGATCGAAGGCACACGTGTATGCCGCCGACGAGGTTGCTAATCGAGAGAGACAAAATAATGTGCGATGATGCATGTCGTCCAGAGGTGATTATTGATGACCCGTACGTATGTGCCGAGTGTGGGTGACTTGTGGGCTAATACAAGCACTCCATGTGGGATGAGCGCTACACAGATAGTCGTTGGCATTTGCGGACTCATACATTGTTGGCCCACTCAGAGTGCATGACGAACAATACGGGTGACAAACCGTCCGCATGATAAATCGTCCGTAGACGAAACGTCCTCTGACGAATCGTCCGCTTGACGAACAGGTCATGACGAACAGTCTGTGACGAGTCGTCCTTGGACGATAGGTTCGCATACCTGTTTTCTGTCAGGTTTACCGACATGCCTATAGCTAGATGAGTGTAGTAGGCCTGTTAGGCTATAGATTCAAAGGAAGTTAACGGTAGCCGTTTAATTGTCTCCGGCAACATCTTGAGACTTGTTTAAAACGTAATAAACTTCTTTGGTCATCATAGTTCTAATGTGAGTTTCAAATGCACTACTCGCGGTCTCATATAATGGGTCAGAAGAGGATCCAGTGCGATAATATGCCTATTATGCATAGCCTAAAATTGAAAGCTGGTTTTGAGACACTTCTGAAGCAAGGAGGTAATATTGAGCCATGGGGAGAATGGCAGTTGATTCCATTCCATATACAGTATTATACACCGTACACGAACGGACGAACCTATATAATGTGTCTGCATCGCGGCTAAGCTAACAGTTCCGCAGGCCTATTAGATTGTAGCAGGAACAAGGAGGGATGCATATGGAAGAACAGCTACTATTGAAAATAGCCTGCTATAGGCCTAGTCACAAACTGCTCAATAGAACATATGCCTTCATTATTGGTTTTGTTGTCAATTTCGACTTGAATTTGTTCAATTGCAGTTTTTGATATAATTATGTACAACAACTTTAAGCACATTTTGTTTAATTTTTCTCCATAATCGTATATTAAGCAAAACATAGAATAAACTAGCACGCATAAAAGGCACCACTGCCATAGTTGGAAAGTAGAATACATACAATGTAATTTGGACATCTGGCGCTCAAGTTAGGGCACCTCCCAGCTGCCCAAGTTAGAGTACCGTGTCCTAATTTGGGCACTTTGAGGGTATGTCATTTTTTCTGCGTAACTAAAATAATATTGCTTCACATTCTATTAATTCACAATATTTTCATTTCCAAATGTTTCAGTGGGATACATAATGCCAAACACAAAGTAAGCATAACAAAATAAGTGCAATACGAGCTTTTTATTTCGAAGGTGCCCAAATACGGAGCTCCACCATATTCGAAAGCACTGTGCGTGTCCAATAAAAAGTCGCTTGTGGAGTTTTCGCTGCTTGTTGATGAGCGTTCTTTACGTTCCTCGGTATGTTGACTTGAGACTTTGAAGGCATATTATCATAATGCAATTCAGTTCATAAATTCAAAGAAGCATCCGCAGGGTTTGCGAGGGGCGCATAAGCATTGTAACCAAGAGCAACAATCCCGATTGACGGTACATCTTTCTCCAGTCCTGGAACAACCGACTCTACAAAACGTCCAAGCAGCAAAAACATTTACTGAAAGCGTAACTGATCGCTTATCGACAACAAACGAAACCAAGGAGTGATCGACGTTCACTGAAAACATTTACTGAAAGCGTAACTGATCGCTTGACCAAGACAGCCCTTGAGCCACTCAGAATGTCACTCTCACTGACTCATTAAGTCACTCACCTGCTCACTAGGCCATTGCCAAAAAAGTTTTTTAGAATGTTCATTGTGCAACCCTGGGATATTGTTACTATTACTGAAACATAATTGTCTGCAAATTTTCAGGTCTGTAGGCCATGTTTTGACCCCCGCCCACCTAAAAAGTAGTTTTATGTTCAAAACGGACATTGACAACATGGTAGCAAATTGTAAAATTTGTGCTTTACCTTTTAGAGGCTGTAACCATGGCAGCAAGGAGTGAATATATGAAAAAAGAACCACCTCAGGAAGTAGTTCCTCCAATTTCATCCACACCAAACCGCCCATTACTTAGAAAGGATGATAGAGAGGTGCCTGAAGGTAGTTTAGGACATGATCAGCAAATTGCAAGCACTATGTAAATTTAATGCGTTATTCTACGTTGAAAACTGGCTCTCTTCATCCATTGGGGCTGATGCAGCGTATAATGATCTCAAGCTATCGCATGTCTTGAACAAGTAGGCCTATTGTAAGCATGATCCACAAGTTGCCAATGCAGCCATGAAAACCTTGGAAAGGCACTTCCTGTACTTAACAGACGAATGTGCTGTATTCTCTCTCTTTTCAAACAGGCTCTCCGCTTCAGTAAGACAGCAGATTGCTCGAACATTGCTCCGAATTCCTAGACCAAGACAGTTTGAAAGGGGCCATCCAACGTTTTCTATTCTGAGTCCCAGTACAAAGCTATCATCCCTTATTGGACCCAAATCCTGGTTCTTGTTTCACAGCATGGGATTGGCGTCGACTGGTTAGGAAAACCTGTTAGTGAATGGCATAATGATCCCCATTACCAAGAAGCTGATACATATGTGCGGCATGTCAAAGTGGTGAATGATCTGTCGGAACGGGCTGTGAAACTAATCCAAGACTTCTCAACTAGTGATACCAATGATGAAACACAAAAACAGTTTTTATTGCAAATGGTCGAATACCAACGCAGAGAAATTCCCATCTTTCAAAAAGAGACATTAAAGAAGCTAACCTTCTCCTCCACAAAACCTCAAAATCAGTAAAGTGATTTGACATGATATCTTTGTGTAATGTGTATACACATCTCACTTATTGAGATTGTGGGGCGCGGTGGTGTAGTTGTGGCGTCGTTGCCTTGAAGCCGGAAGGTTCGAGGTTTGAATCCACCTCAAGTCGCCGCGTAGGGACCTTGTGCAAGTCCTTCACTCGCAATTGCTCAGCGCTTCGGCGTGAAACTCTGATGCAGTGTCCGCTCTGCAGTCGGGAGCGCCTCTGAGTAGAGTGCATGAAGGTGCGCTATAACAAGTGCACATACAAAGAAACAAACACTATTACCAAACTTGTTAGTTACTATATATGTAGTTTGTATTCTTTGTATAGTAAACTGTCTCATATTACAAACATTTTGTCGTGCAGGAAAACAATGATTTATTAACTAAATCAGTTGATCGTGTTGGGCGGGGGTCAAAACACGACGAAATGACCTGAAATTTGGTGAACATTCTCACTTTGCCATTAGAAACAAGATAGGAGGGTTGCACCATATAATTTTTAAAAAAATATTTTCCCCATACATAAATGAAATGGCCTACTGCTCACTCACACCTTTACTCACTTCGCTCATTCAATCATTCTACTATTCAAACACCCACTTACCCAACAAAACCAACGGTTCAGTAACTCAATTTTTAAGTCACTAAATCGCTCAATTAAAGTCTCATTCAATCAGCTCACTCTCACACACTCACACGACAACTCGCTCACTTTCTATATTTTTCTCACCCAATTCATGCATTTAATTTAGCACTCATTTAATTTGATCACTGAATTTGCCAACTCAATACACTCGATCACTCTCTCAGCGGAGCCATCGATCATTGACATAGGCCTACCATAATTCTAGACGTGCAAATAACAGGACTAGTCTGATTTCCTTTCATATTATTAGCAGACTAGGAATAATTTATTGCGGTCAATTTATCATTAGCTGAAAATGCCAAGGAAAATATTTGCCATTGACATTAGGCTATGTCTTTCATCACAGCTAAAAGAAAAGGCATGCAAGGGTTAACGAGGTTTATACTACGCTGTAAGATGACGAAATAGTGCACTAAACAGATGAGAGACTGAGTCCTACGCGAGAAAACCGACGTTCACTGAATGTCAGAAGCGACGATCTGTTGGAATCTGCAGAATAATACGCACACTCCTTGGTTTCGTTTGTTGTCGATAACTTAGATCCGTTTTAAAACTATCTAAGCAAGCTCTTGCCCATAAAGTGACACGTTATGATGTATAATTATGTATGTATGTGTATAAGTATGTATGTGTATAAGTATGTCACAGCGCCACTTCAAGATTGACACTCAGAGGCGCGCCCGGCTACAGCGCGCACACTGAATCGAAGTTTCACGCGGAAGCGCACGAGCAATACTGAGAGTGAAAGACTTGCTCAATGATCCAACGAGACAGCTTAGGGTGGTTTCGAACCTGATACTCTCCAGTTGTAAGGCAGCGAACATACCTACTACACCACAGCGCCCCAGATGGCACGAGACGTAATCTATTAAATATTATTATATTCTACATTATCATGCAGCAGCTTAAGGCTCGGTGAGCATTAATTTTAGCAGAAACTGAAATTAAATGCCGCCAGCTTTAACCATTATCATCCCAGATCCTGAAATTGTCATTCTATCACTTCTGAATTTCGTTATGATACAGTTTACCACCTAGAAAAAGGGAATTAGTAAAAAAATAATTTATTTTCTGTTGATTTAAGAATTATGCATTATGTTCCTAAAGTGGAACGTTTTGTCACTTTGACTAGTATAGGCATCAAGCATTTGTAAAAGAATAATTTGTCCAAATGATGCATATCATGACCCGTGTTGAAGACAAGCTGATAGTGAGTAACATTAACATTTTTCCGCCATCAATATCTGATCACTCCATCATTCATTTCAACATTGCGCATCAACTTCCGCCAATAATCCGTCAGTCAGTCGTACGCCGCTCTTTCGCAAAATTATATCAATCAGCTTTTGGTTCTGATCTCGAATCCACCGACCTCTTCAAACAAGCATCATGGAAGGAAAACTCAAATGTTAACGCTGCAGAGCTCTTCGATCTATACGACTCAACCATGGAAGATCTTTTGGATCAACATGCCCCTCGAAGAGAAATAACTACACGAAAAGTACCTGACTGCCCATGGTTCGATGGAATATGTGCTACATCAGAAAAGTCAACTTGTCGCCTCGAACGTCAATTTCGAAACTCGCCTTCTAAAGACAGAGAGCTCCGCTGGAGAACCCAGGTTAAAGCTCAACGAATCTTGTTTCAGCAAAAACGTTCAAATTATCTTCGTCACAGCATCGAGAGTGCTCAAGGTGATGGTCGAACACTCTGGAAATCCTTGAACACGCTACTTACACCGCCTCAAGACACCTCCTCACACATTTCTCCAGATACACTCCTAGATTATTTTGAAAATAAAATAGACATGATCCGTGATTCGACCAAAGATTCCCGATTTTTCAAATCTACCTCCGATTTCACATTCGCTATGCAAGTTTGACGAAGTCACAGTTGGTGAAGTTGAAAAACTTATAAATGATTCGTCATCAAAGCAGTGCGAATTGGATTCTGCGCCTATGTGGCTCCTCAAATCTCTATACGTCATTTTTGCTCCGATCCTTGCACTCCTCATCAATGTTTCCATAACTCAGGCTTGTCTACCACCTAAACACAAACGCGCCATCATTCGACCTCGTGTAAAGAAGTCAGGATTAGACCCGACAGATCCGGCCAGCTACCGGCCCATCTCGAATTTGTCCTTCATCTCGAAACTCGTCGAACGTGTTATTCATAAACAACTGTCTTTTTACATTGAATCAAATCATCTGCTTCCACCAACGCAATCTGGATTTCGTTGCCATCACTCTACCGAAACTACAGTCATTAAAGTCTACAACGACATTGTTCTGGCCCTTGACTCAGGACTCATTGCAGCCCTGCTACTTCTGGATTTCTCTGCGGCCTTCGACTGTGTGGATCACTCCATTCTCCTTAAACTTCTACAAACTCAATTTGGCGTGATTGCTTCAGCTATTCAGTGGATTGCCTCTTTCCTTTCCTCAAGATCTTACAGTATCAAACTTGGTGGGTCCTCTTCTAAAATGTTTTTTGTCCTTTTTGGCGTCCCCCAAGGTTCAATTCTTGGCCCACTCCTCTTTATTCTGTGCACCTCCAACATTGTTAACATCGCCTTGCAACATGGTCTCATGATTCACTTGTATGCTGATGACACCCAACTCTACATAAAGCTATCCGGACAGAACATTGGAAACATCAAAATCAAAATTGCAGCCTGTTTCCGTGATATTCAGTCTTGGTGTGCCTCTATGCGCTTGAAGTTAAATGCCACCAAGACAGAACTCATTTGGTTTGACCGTCAAAGTGGACGAAACGACAAATTAATGAAAACTCTTGACCTCGACTCCAACTGCTCTATTCCACCATCTGATGTGATCCGTGACCTCGGTGTGCTACTTGACAGCAGTTTACAGATGAGCCAACGTACATGTATATCGGCTGTAGCCAAGGCATGTTTCTTCCACCTTCGTCGCATTCGACAAGTAAAACGTTGCTTGAATGAAACTTGCCTTCGGATTCTCACTCAAGCTCTCGTCATCTCTCGTCTCGACTACTGCAACTCTGTCCTATCTGGTCTTCCGTCATCAACACTTCAAGCCCTGTCTTCAGTTCTACACACGGCCGCTCGCCTGATAAAAGGTCTTGGTCCCAGAGACCACATCACTTCAACTCTGAAACAACTACACTGGCTTCTCATCCGTGCTCGTATTGCTTTCAAAATTTCCCTCCTGATGTTTCATATCCACTATGGAACCTCTCCAATCTCCATCCTACATGGCATCCATGGTTACGCCATGTTCCGCCTCCAAGTCCAGAGGACTTCGTTCGTCCTCGCGAAGTGACTTTGCTACACTTCGCACAAACCGGAAGATAGGAAGCCGTGCCTTCTCAGCATCAGGACCTAAAGAATGGAACAGTCTTCCAACCTCCATTCGCCTCTGCTCATCTGTTGCAGAATTTAAATCAAAATTAAAAACCCATTTGTTTTCATTGTATTATAACTAGATCTGTAGTGAAGCGCGCTCTTGTGCAAGACTTGTTTTTGTTAAAGCGCGTTATAAATAACTAATTGTATTGTATTGTATATATACAATTTTGTAAAAGCTGTGAATCACAAAAGTTAATACCTCATCTCCACCCCAAATTTTACGCATCCCATCCCGTCCTCACAATTCCACTCCGCCCCACCCTTCCACCCCGACCAAACCCCATAAAATGCTCAACACATGAAATTTATGAAAAATAATGTTTGAATTTGTTTTCTTACCGGTCACACCGAACCCCTACGTTGACCGTATCCCATAAAAGTCCCACCCCAGTCTCCACCCACCTCCCCCCCACCCCACCCACCCCAACCCTACTCAACCTTCCCCAACTTTGCCCCCGCATAGACCCACCTGTCTGGAGTAATTTTTTGTTTCTCGGTCAAACTCTTCTTCACTTCGAATGCACCCGCCCCACTTCAACCACATACTCCAACCGTCCAACCTAACCCACCTCCACCCAACTCCGACCCACTCCACCCCATTCCCACCCCTCCACTCCGACCCGGCTCGTAAAATGCTCAACATATGAAATCCCTGATTTTTTTATTTTTTTTATCACATTGGCCCTTCCTTCCCACTTTGACCCAACCCAGCGCACTACAACACATACACCAACCGTCCGACCCCACCCAACTCCGCTCCAACTCAGGCCTACCCACCCCATCTCCCACCCTCCATGCCCCCCACTCCGCGAAGGGCTCAACATATGAAAATCAGTTCATGGCAAAAATAATGTTTAACTTTGCTTTCACCTTTGCACCCACCGCACCGCACCATACCCCGGCCCCATCTCACAATCCCCACCCCATCCCGCCATACCCTGTCCACACACAACCCACCCTGAGGGAAAACAAAATAATTATAAAGGCTAATCAGAATTCAAATATACGCTAAAAGCATCCTGCCGCAGAAGGCCTAACGCACTTTTCAAGCTGATCAAATCCCGAAACGAACCAGTCACAATAATAAAATAATGAAAAAATAGGCAAAAACATAACAATAATAGACCCAATTATAATAATACTACTCTTAGTTATAATATTCATATTCATATTAGAATGAAAATTACAATCAATGTAAATTTTGGAGCGAACAGGAAAATTTTCGGTATAACGCAGATATATTGATGCAAGTAGCGAGACTGACCCAAGCGTTCACAAAGTGGAACATAATAATTATGTCAAATAAGCAGCGTTGTTCACTCGTAGGGCACAACCATTAAAAATTTTGACCATGCCCAGGCACCATAGACACAGTTCAATCCAAATGTACAATAAAAGCAATTAATTATAATGCATTTGTATGCTCTACAGTAATTATCACTATTTTTAGCATGTCATTTTTTGTCAAATTTTCATCCAAATTATTATTATATTTAGCCGCAACAGACTTGAAACAAAAGTAAATAAACATGCACCCATCATTGGCCAGGTAAATGAATATCAATAAGATGACTTACAGTAGGTTTTACCGTCTCTGCAATTTTTTCAATAATATGTTCCACTTTGGCAGCGTTGGGTCAATAAAGGTTAAAAAGACAATTGACAACCACGGACAATTGATTATGTTTCTCAATTCTATACGGTTTCCATTTCACTGCCACACCCCAAAATAGAAGCAGTGTCCATGGGCGGAGTTTGGTTTCCGTTCCTGGAGGGGTTAAATTTGTCGTTTGAAGCATTGAAGAAGAGAAAACTAATGGAGATCTAACTATTTTCTCTATTACACACAGTCCGCATTGCACTGAGAATAGAGTTGCTTTCAAATATTGGCTAACAATAAACGAACGTAGCCTACCTTTCTGCGCTCTTCAGATTGTAGGCAACTGCACCTTCTATTTCCCTTCCATAGAAGGCTTTATTGAAGTCAGATTCTGTGTCAACCAGAAAAACAAATGCGTTTTCAATTAACAGGCCAGCGAGAAACTGTGTGAATAGGCCTATCTTGACAGTTTGAAAACGATTCTGGTAGAATTATGATGTCACCATTCACCAATAATATTCACTTATTCTGTTACGTTCCATAATATCTCTGATCCTCAATAAATTGAAATGTGCATCACCACGCTTGACCTCGTCTAATATGTACCATACCATACCGTAACTAATCTTACCTTGCCTTCTTCTAATTTGGCTCATGTAAATTTAGCATGCCTTAAATTTCTGCAACTTTTTATAGTAGCCTGCCAGTTCAAAGTTGGTTGCTACTCAGGAGCGTTTCCGGTTCAATCCCAGTCGAATAGACCTGTCTTAGTAGACGTGAAAACCGAGACAGAGAAACCAAAAGTCATTATTTTGATGAAGAGTAGTAGAGAGAGAGACCACTCCAAGTTGCAAAGGGAACAAAAAGTTCCGCTTATGCAGGCGAGCGGAGAGAGCAGCGGGGCTGGACGCGCGTGGTGGAGCAGCAGAACTCCTGCAAATTTATAAAGGTTAAAGCCACAAAAACAGCGCCGGTGTCATGCGAGATACTATCCGGGCAACAGATACTATCCGGCCACGCCCCCTTCGTTATGGTCGGATACAATCTCGCACGACATACGTGCGAGATTGTATCCGTTGACAAATACGATCCGGGTTGCGTTTCGAGGTTTATTAGGAATAATTCGCTTTATGAAGCATATAGCTGGGTATCAAAAGAATTATTGTAATACATGCATGTAAGTGATATTGTGATCTAGTGACATTGCGAGTGTGCAAGTAAATTTGTAACAAAACGTGATTCTTATGAACGAAGCGGTGTTTAGTCAGTAGGACGTTGTTTTCTATTTTTAGAATGGGAAATCCGTATTGGAAATTGAATCGTTTATTAAGGAACCTTGTGCAAGAAAATAGGGTGTATTACGAAAAAAATTAAAATTTTTAAAACATTTTTCAAAAACAGCTGTCTTTGCTTGCCAGTCCCATGCCTGAATAAAGAATGAGGGCCTCGCTAGTGAGCTTCGTTATCACACAGTGACGCTAAACTGCAAATATTACCATATAATTATAATTAGTGCCTAAAGTGTGGGAAAATAAGTGCATGGACGCCCTTACCTTTCCAAAAGAAGTGCCTAGACGCCCCTTACCTTTCCAGTCTGTGCTCGCCAATAAGTGGCTAGACGGTGTTCAGATTTTAAAACAAGTGCATGGACGCCGTCCATGACCGTCCAGGCACACTTTAAGCCCTGGTTGTAATAGCATGTCTCTGCAGATTCTGTGAATAGAAACAGCTGCAACTAACTCATCACCTTGGTCATCCTTCCTCAAAATCAACTTAACCTCTCGATCGGTTCTTGTCCATCAACCCTCAACTCTGGCATTGATTTAATGTCATGTTTACCACGTTATGGTTGCTCTACCATTTCTCCGTCGGCTTAAAAGCAGGGATCACAGGTTACAAGCAACTACAAGCAGTGTTGGAAATTGGATATGATTGATGTAGCCCATTTATTTTCAATAAAGAAATTGTAAAGGTGATTTTATAAATTGTATTGTTTGAGCTTGCAGAACGTGTACGTTGCTTGATGGCATGCCTGATGCCGAGTGATGACAAAATGACACCCAGCCTATTCCACACTGTTATATGTTTATAAATTCAGTGCGTCCTATGTTGGCTTTCTTTCTCGGCTGTAGAAATCCATCTATCTGGAATAGTCTTTAAACTTTTTTTGCTTCACCGTGGTTGGACTGGGAGCGCTTCTGAGTGGATTTCTTGAAGAGGCGCTATATAAATTCTTGAAATGAATGAATGAATGAGTTACAGGAGCATCATTAAACTGGAATTCGTGGCAGGATTCTTGTAGGAAATGCACCTGCATCTTTTTGCAGCTTGAAGACATTTCTCTTTTCATGGGCCTGTCACGCTGAGAGCGCTTCTGAATAGCTCTGCTGTGAGAAGCGCTTTACAATTTGTTAAAGATTAGATTAGATGATGTAGGACAACCCGATCAAACTCCAATCTCACTCTTTCTTGACACCCCCGCCCCACTCAAAACTAAAGTTTCGCCGCTTTCTTAGGTGGGCTTACTTTCAAAGGCGTAAAATTCAACATCGTGAAGGCGATCAGTTTTCATTCTTACTTCCATGTTTACATTCAAGGAACTAGTCTTGTGTTAAGTAAAAATCCATGAGGGACTATAATACTATAAGGGAATGGTTATACTCATTGAAAGATTAATCCGTTACTCCTCTGCCTACAGGTGACGTTCCTATTTAATTGGTGCTGTTCATTATAAATAGGCAGTTTTACGCTTGACAAACATAATCACTAGTCGATAGTTTTTTTTCCAGGATCACTAATTACATCTCTCTTTTTTCTTAAGATCTATTTTTCTCTAGAGGTTATCGCACTGGGAGCGCAACTGAATGGCCTCGGATGAGAGCGGCGCTATAGGAATTACTAGTTACTAATTACATTACATAAGATTGATGTTAATTAATAACAATAATAATAGTGATAATATTAATATTGATAACTTAATTAACATCAATCTTTTTATTACTATTATTATTGTTGTTATTATTTTTATTATTATTAAAGTCCGTGTTCAAAGGTGCTGGAAAGGAGGTCAGCAGTGGACAACAATTTAGGGAATAGCCCGGATCGTATTTGTCAACGAAAACGAGGCTGGGGCGTCGAGGGTTGCTCTCTGACGTCATATGTCACGTGAACCAATGACAGAAGTTTTCGGATACTTTTTGTTGCCGGATAGTATCGCGCAGTACACCGGACCAAAACAAAAATTCGACAAAGTGAGGTTAAGGGTAAGTGAGACGGCGGAGTACGTCAAGCGGTTCTAGGGCAATTACCCCCTGGACAATTACCCCCGGACAATTACCCCCGACAATTACCCCCTGGACAAATACCCCCAGGACAATTACCCCCCGGACAACTACCCCCCGTGCCAATTACCCCCCGGACAATTACCCCCTGTACCAATTACTCCCCGGACAATTACCCCCCCCCCGTGTCAATAAAAAAGTCTATGTCGTGTTAAACGCAAGTTAGTGTTAAACGTTCAAAAAATATTAAATATGTTATCGAGAGAGGTCTGGATTCAGTTAGTTTAAAAAGCAAAGTTATGAGCTACTCCACGAAGATAGAAAATGGCTTTGTGTGCGTCGTATTTGCGAACGCTTTCCAGAATCTTCGCGATTGTGTCCGCATATTTCTTCCTTGTAGGTTGTGGTGGGTGATAATCTTAGGCAGCGCTAAAGGTCTGACAATTACGAAGACCATGACCATGAGAATGTTCGTTCCGTCACGCGTATCTTCGTATACGCGTGAGGGAACAGGCTCACACTGTGCCACGGGGGTAGTTGTCCGGGGGGTAATTGGTATGGGGGGTAATTGTCCGGGGGTAATTGGTACGGGGGTAATTGTCCGGGGGGTAATTATCCTGGGGGTAATTGTCCAGGGGGTAATTGTCGGGGGTAATTGTCCGGGGGTTAATTGTCCAGGGGGTAATTGTCCTGTCACCCGTCAAGCATGTAGGCCTACTCAGAGACTCGGCCAAACTTGGCTTAGCTTGATTACCTTGACATAGGGCCTACTTTACCCTACACTTTTCCACCACCAGAATTTACACATCTTTAGTCCTTTGCCATGCGAAGATTTATCTCAGCCCCTACCCACCATTGCTTTACCTTTTCTCACTATATTATAGGCTACCTAAATGGATATTCTTACCTTGACTAAAAAATGTGTCGAGCAAAAATCATAATTTTCTACTATTTTGGTTTTGGTTTTTTGGAAGCCTATTTTGTTTTTTGGCATTTACAGGATTTAAATTATGATCAAAGCGAACTAGAAATGAAAAGAATGAGATATGGAAGAACTGCGCCAACTGCGATATCTACTTTGTGATGGTGGAAATTTGAAAAAATTACCAAATGCTAAGAAATTCGAAAGCGAAAAAATTTTGCTTACTCTCGAGTGTTTTTATTATCAGCATTCGTGCGAAGGCGACTTGGAGAACGCACGCAATCACCAAGAAACAGGAAGTCCTCATCTTTTCAAAATAGATCTGTATTGAATGTAGGCAAATTTCTTGCTGAAAGTATAGTTTTAAAGTTATTACGCATCTAAAGGAACAAGGTGACATGATAACATATTAACCAAGCTGTTAATAATTTTATGTGCATTGGCGCTGAATGCATAGGGGAGAACAGGCACCCTTGATCCCGATGCACCCTTGATCCCTTGACGTTTTCTCTGGAATTACTTACTTACTTGACTGTGCCAGGGCACCAGACTATGTATAATAGTGATCATTTGCATGTGGCTGCGTTTTGGGCTTTCATTATTTCTTTGTTTACCTTCTATAGCTGTCACATGATTTCATAGCCGAAAATTGTAGTTTTCCGTTCATCTAACGAACCTCATAAAATGGAACTTACTTCAAATCTCATCATCTGCATTACATATATTGGGACAGAAAATAGTATTCTTACCATACAGATATATTTTTGGCGATATATTTGAAGCGATGATAAAGTTTTAATATTTTTTGTGAAAAGACTATGGTGAGGCACCCTTGATCCTAGCATGCGTGTGCACCCATGATCCCCAGGTTAATGGTGCGCACGTGACGAATTATGAATACAAAGATTACCTAATTAATCTTTGCGCGCACCATAAGCTTCATTTCTCGAAAATAAATCATTATATCGCATATGAATTTGTTATAAACAATTTGCAATTTATTGTAGGCAGTGTTCAGATATATTTACGGGTCAATCTTTCCTAAGCTCTGTGGAGGACCATGATCTACAGCATAGCCATAGGATCACATTTGACTGCAAACAGTAATTTTAATCTGTCTGCCCATGAGCTTGTTGACTTAATGAAGCAATATTTCTCAATTATAAGAAATTTTAAAATAAAACATTATGAAGAGTCTGGATCATGAAAGATTCTAAACAACCCCATTGTGGGCACCCTATGGGTGATTTTTTCCTGAATGGTATAAAGAATTAAGACTCGTGTCATATTTTACATTATAAGGCCCCTACATGTATTTACGCCTTTCCGTTCAATGCAAAACTGCACAAAGTTTGACAAAATTGCTATTATTTTTAGCAAATTATCCTAAATCAGGTTTTTATTCACATTGCCATGTAAAGGCCAATTTTAAGTTTGCCTAATTCATTAAAAAAATTGTATAAAGTTTAACCCAAAAGCTAGAGTTAATGCAATATTTGTGTTCTGATTGTCAATTCTACCCTCACTTTTGTTATTTTCATTAAAATAGCCTGTTTTATAGTATGTTTCAACATAGCAGATCAAGGGTTCCTACATAGGATCAAGGGTGCCAATATAGGGGATCAAGGGTGCCAACCTGTGGGCACCCTTGATCTCTTTTGGGTACCTCGACTAAATCTGTAATATCTTTTGTCAATTAAATTTGTTTAGAGGATTAAATATCTTGGATGATGCGCAACATAATTCTCTATCAAATGATACCTTAAAATATTTACTAAAGCTTATATATTAACTTAAATTCAGAAAAATCTAAAAAGAGGATCAAGGGTGCCTGTTCTCCCCTAGTCTTATGACATAGCTAATTTATGTGAATACATAGCAGTCATAGCATATATAGTAGAGTGGTCGACAAAATTCATGTTGCAGATTTCAGTTCTCCACAAGGCTTGTTTTGTTCCTTATCATGATTATAATAATCACAAAAAATTTCAATGAAAACAAATGAAATTTAGAGGTCAGCCCATTTGACACTTTTTATGTTATTTGGATAGAAGTAGATAATTTGTACCGCAACGGTTTATGTACGACCTGAGCGACATTGAGCGATGTCTGGGGAGATTCCATTTCTCAATTACTTCAACAACGGCCTGAGAGTCGCCATCTTGTATGTCGCTAACCATTTTTGGGATTGCCAAGAGTTTTTCCTGGCAATTTCCAGTGAGAACTATAATTATTAGCTATGCTGTCCATATTTTCCTTTTATACGTCGATGCTGCATGCATTGGCAACATTTTGATTTCTCAGTGAGGTAATAGCAGGCCTGCCAGTGTGCAGTGTTGTGCACTCTTGTTCTTCCATTGCAGATGCTTGTTATCTTTCTTTTATGAACTTCTAGAATATGTGATTTCTTAAATTAATGTCACAACCAATCGCCAGTGTGGCAGCTCCATCTACAAATACAGCATAACGGTCTGGAAGGCCAACACTATACAAAGAACCAACAACTAAGCTAAAGAAGATGTTCTTGGATCTCTTTTGATAATAGTGCAGTTAGTAGCAGCTGTTTATGCAGCCATTGTAGAGTGTAGATGAATATGTACTCGTGCGATGACAAGGCTGTCTGATAGGCTACAGTACTCACCATTGCATTAAATCAAATAGTATTCTTCTTCTGAATCCTGACTAGATGCCAACGCAGAAAGTTCACCCACTGCTTCATTACTGCCTTTTGTCTTGCGTTCTTCATATCAATTTTCGCCATTCTCTCTTTTTCCTGGCGTTGCCTCTTTCTGCTCTCTTTTGCTGCTGTCTTTATGTCTACTCCAATCATGGAAAATACGTCATCTTTTTGCATTCGAAAGAATCCTCCTTCTTGCTGGATTTCTGTCATCACATTCTTTGGGTCAATATCGAGCAATTTTGAAGATCACTCTTGAACATGTCTTCTTCATCCTGTCACTTTCTGTTTATAGTTGTCTGTGAGTCTTCGGAGTTAGGTAGTTCTGATAAAGCTATGATAGTTTCCTGACACACCGGACAACCAGCTGTGTTGGTATTGTGGCACGGACCCAAATACAAACAACTGCGTGACAGGCCATTTTGCAACTTCCCGAATGGGGCCTCCCTTTAGTGATATGATGAAACATGAAGCAGTTGCTGTGCATCCAGGCTGCGTGGTAATCTTGCAGTAGATAGCCGAGAGACTGGCTTTTCCAACAGCCAATGCTCTGGCTCGGATCTCAAATTAGACGAAGCCATATTAGTCTAGTAATGACGGTTAACATGACGTAAACACATTATTAGCACTCAAGAAAAACGTTCAGAATGGTTTGACCTCTAAATGTTGCACAATCAGGCTGAAATTTTACAGGGAGACTAACTAACCCAAGTGGACAAAAATAAGCCTTGTGGAGAAAGAATTCTAAAAACTTAATTTTTTGGCTATGGTTGTGGACCACACTAATAAATAGCATAAACAGAAACAATCACTTAGGCTAGATGATTATGATGATGATGAGGATGATGATGATGATGATGATGACGACGACGATGTTGTTGTTGATGATGATGATGATGATGATGGTGGTGGTGGTGGTGGTGGTGGTGACGACGACGACGACGATGATGACTATGATTATGGTGGTGGTGATGATGATGATGATTGTGGTGATGACGGTGATGATGATGATCAGTATTCTGGCCGAAGTCAGGTTCATTGGCTTTATGTCTCTGGAGGTAAGATAGACTAGGCTGGTCCTTAAAAGCAGCCATTGGTAGCGATTTTCTTTCTTTTGTCCAGGCATATACATGTAAAGGCGGACGACAATTTCTCACTGCTTCGTCTCGCCATAAAAAATGATTTAGTATTTTGGAGAGAGTAGATCAGAAATCTCGATATGTACATGTACAATTGTACATGGGCCGTATTGGGAGGTATACAAATCTCCAGTCCTCTGAATTAACACAGAAGCAGTCTTAGCAAAAAGTTAAACCGACTGTTCGCATTCTGCAATCCTCTTAGAATGTATGATAATTATCATGAGCGCCCGCAGATCTTTTTGCAGGGGGGCAAAATTTTACGGTGATCACGGCTAAATGTTTTAGTAGCAAGACCTTAAAAATGTAAGGCTGGAAATTAAGAACATGGGTATTTTTCAGACAGGCTTCTTAATGCAAATTTCTCAATTTCATCTTGTGTATGTCTATCATTTTTAATATGAATAGTTTCCTTAGTGGGAAGAAATATGTTAAGCATCAAAAGTTGACGTTAAAAGTAGGCTCCTTAAGGGTCGCTAGAATGAATGAATGAATAAATGAATGGAAAAGTGGTGTCAATTTCAAGAGGTAAGTGCTATCTAGCTACTTCTATATCGTAATCGTAATTTCTAAGCTTCCAAAGCGCCACTCGAAAGCCAGTAACATGGCACCAGCGCTGCATCGAGTCAGAATACTGTTCAAAGAGTAGTCAGAAAGAGGTCCGATTCGGCTGGCCAGAGGGACAGAGTAGATGTAAATGCTGGTGTCGTTTTGGAAAGTGGAGGATACGAGGATCAGATCAGCGGGGGTATCGATACTATTGAATGAGAGGCCCCTTATCCAAGTTTTTCTACAGCTTGACCTCCCTGGATTCTGTGCTGACATCATGCAAAATGGACAAAATGCGGCTTGGCTTATAGCAGACTTGATCTATATAATCACAATGGGGGGTAAATAAGCATAGTATCTACCTGAAGTTATTTCAGTGGGCTACTGAGAAATTTAGAAATAATTAATTCGTGTGCAATTGTGAATGGCTGCATTACAGTGAGATTCCAATCAAGTATCATTCGTATAACAAATGCTTTAATGCCGAAAAAATTGTTAAATACCGAAAAGTAGTGGTTACAAAAATAAATGTCAATTTCCCAGGGGGCAAGTGTCCTCTCTTGCTCCTATGTGCGGGAGCCCTTTAGTAATTATGTGACATGAATCTAAGCTTTCGCTGAACGAAAGTGCAAAAACCTTTCTGTGAGAACTTCGTCAAAATTAATATCCACCAATTTTATATCTTTTGGTAGGTTAACCTGAATCGAACAAGAAAATGTCCAAACACATGTAAGATCAACCGAGTGAATCGGTTATGACTCTGTTTCGTCTCTTACCTTTATGAAGAAGAGAATTCTTGTCCGCAGATGCTCCTCGTGGTGTACCCTCTGCCTGAAGAAGCTGAAGAAGACCGCCGTTCACTTCCGTTGGAAATGCGAAACTTTTATAGTCATCAAGCAACATCTATTTCTGCAATAGTGCCGTGTGCAAAAGCGCGTGACATATTGCTGTGAATCCATAACAACAGATTTGACAGATTTGCTCTACTCCGATGTTATCATGTTTCCACTACTAGACAAATTATTTGTTTTTCAGCTCAACTTGAAACACTTTGTGGGCGTTAACTGATTGATTGGATCGAGAGCACCCTGTCAAATAATTTACGGCTTTGTTTTTAGACTGTGTGTAACTACTAAAGTCGTTCTTCATGTTGCACCACAATTCGTACCGGTAATATTAGGACTAAAGACTATCATTGCAAACAATGACATTAATCGCCAGCCAACTAATAGGCCTATAAGATTACTTTCAGCTTGGTCGTTCAGAACTGCGTTCAGTGTTTTTAGATAAACACCTGCGCGACTTAAATTTTGGTCATGTTTTTGTGACTTCTGATTGCTTTATTTTGTAGCTAAGCTTGACGCGAAACAGATGATAAAATTATCATTGTCATAAATTAGCTAGCGTAGGCCTACTTGTGAGCTTATATTTGCATTTGCCTTGCAGAGCTAAAACTCATGTCTGTGGGACACAATGTAGGTCTAATCAGAGCTCTGCGCCGGCCGCCTCCACCGACGACATTTTGTGGGCGCCGCAGCCGCCGAATTTTTTAGCCGGCGCGCCGACGCCGCCGAAAATTAATATTTTGTCGGCGCGCCGCCGATGCCGCGCGGATTCGTTTATTTCTTTTCGTTGCATTTTTCCTATCTTGCATGACTTCTGGAAAAAAATGTTGCGTCAGTGAAAATAGAACCTTTCTGTTATCTACCTCGATTTTCCTAGCAATACCGTTTTTGCATTAAAGCTATGAAACCTATGATGCTACCTATTCGTTTGGACTTTTGGAACAGTGCGACGACTGGTCTACAGACAACTGATCCAGCGCGTGAGAAATGAAAGCTGGATGAAATATTTTGCATGTGAAATGAAGGTTGATTTGATGAAAAACGCAAGAGAAATGGAATCTGGGTGAAGGTTCTTTTACAGGTGAAATAGAAGCTAGATTGACGAAAATAACGGGCGAGAAATGGAAGGTATTTTTTAGATCTGAAGCAGAAGCTGGATTCATGTTGAAATACATAAATGAAAAATCATCAATCCAGCTTCCCTTTAAGCTAGAAATCTGTAACGTTTTCATAAATCCAGCTTCTATTTCATCAATATGATTCGTCTGTAGACCAATTGTCGTTAGACGAATTGTCTGGAGACCAATAATTGTCGTGAAACCCTGCAATACATGAGGCTAATAGCAGTCTACAAAGCATGTCCACGAATGGGGACTCAAACCCCGGTCCGCTTATCTCTATTCTCTGTTTCAGTGTGTTATTCGATGCTCTTCCTGACCCCCGAGAACATAATTTTATAGCAGAAAATCTTGCATTGAGCTAATACATTGCTCAAACTGCATTCCTACTTTACCACATGTGAGAGCAAAAATGTTATTGTATTTGAGAAAACATAGCATTAAAACATCAAAGTCAATAATAATTATTATAAGAACGAAAACAACCAGCCAGTTACTCACTTCGATCGTTGTAGGCTATCCTTCTTACTTATGATTGTGTAATAAGCTACACATTGCTTGTTATGGAAACAAGTCACCTAAGTCTTCGAGAATTCTGCGAAAGCAGGCAGGTGTTCAAACTGTTCATTTCAAAAATACCCTACGCAGTTCTTCACGACCAAAGTACAGGTAGCCAATATTAGACTTGTTCAATGCGTATGATGTTTGTCATTTTACGTCATCTATTTCAAACTGGAGTGCAGCATGAAATTGTGCTAAGGCCTAGTAATTGTAATTGTAATTGTAATCGTACATTTATATAGCGCCACTACAAGAGAACTCCTCAGAGGCGCTCCCGACCTGACACCTAACCACAATCAAAGAGAATGGTTTTCAAACGCTTGCGGAAAAGGGGCAAAGAAATACAAAGAAGTTCATTGCGAAGACTAATAGGTAACTTATTCCAGAAAGACGGACCAACCATAGCAAGTAGGCTATGTACTAGAATGTAGCTACACACCGTCTGGTAGCTAAACCTTCTAAAAACACAGTCATAAAGCCTATGATAAGACGCGATTTATCGAAAACACGTCATTAGAAATCGCTCCCTCTTGTGTAGACCTTACATTACTCAACTTACGCCAACAATTATAGCCTACGTATTTCAAGTTGAGCTACATAATGTATATAAATTGTATAGAAAACATGATAACATCGGAGCAAAACAAATCTATCGAAGCAGTTGCATGAGTTCGTAGCAATAATAGCCTACTGTAGTGTAGCCTATGTCGCGCGGTTCTGCACACGGCACTGTTGTAGAAATTGGCTGTTGCTTAAAGACTATAGAAGTCTTCTGTCACAAATTTAGTCATCGGTCATCTTCGCTTCTTCAGGTTCTACAGATTGAAAGTCTTCTGCCGGCAGCTTCTTCGGTTAAAGATTCTTCTTCTTCAGAAAGGTTTGCGAAGAGAGAATCTATTCTTATTCACTCTGTTATCTTGTAGTTGTCTTTGGACGGAGTCCCTCCGTTGTTCTTGTTCGTTCTCACCAGTTCTCATACGATTGAAGGCAAGAATCAGTATTTTAAGGGTGCTAGGTTGTGAACTCAGAGGTCTGAGGTTGGACTACCTACCCTATGGGGCAAGAAGACATTTTGGGAGCTCTCTCTCTGTCTCTCTGTCTCTGTCTCTGCCTCTGCCTCTGCCTCTGCCTCTGCCTCTGCCTCTGTTTCTGTCTCTGTCTCTGCCTCTGTCTTTGTCTCTGTCTGTCTGTCTGTCTCTCTCTGTCTCTGTCTCTGTCTGTCTCTGTCTCTGTCTCTGTCTCTGTCTCTGTCTCTGTCTCTGTCTCTGTCTCTGTCTCTGTCTCTGTCTCTGTCTCTCTCTCTCTCTCTCTCTCTCTCTCTCTCTCTCTCTCTCTCTCTCTCTCTCTCTCTCTCTCTCTCTCTCTCTCTCTCTCTCTCTCTCTCTCTCTATCTTTCCTTCTAGCGGACTCATACTAAATTATTGCCCGGGTAACTGATTCGTAATCGTAATCTCGATATTTCTAATGCGTAGGCCTAACTCTAAAGCCAAGCGAAAAGCGCCAGCTTATACACAAGCGCTCTCTCTCTCTCTCTCTCTCTCTCTCTCTCTCTCTCTCTCTCTCTCTCTCTCTCTCTCTCTCTCTCTCTCTCTCTCTCTCTCTCTATCTTTCTCTCTCTCTATCTTTCCTTCTAGCGGACTCATACTAAATTATTGCCCGGGTAACTGATTCGTAATCGTAATCTCGATATTTCTAATGCGTAGGCCTAACTCTAAAGCCAAGCGAAAAGCGCCAGCTTATACACAAGCGCTCTGTCCAGTCAGAAGGGTTGCTCAAAAGAGTAGGCATAGTCCGAAAGAGGTCGTTAGCATAATTGTCTGACTAGCGTGTTTGATGGCAAAGCCACATGACGAGACAGGGTGCCCGCAGTGGCGGCGCTAGTGGGGCTAAGGTCTAAGCCCCATATAAAAAGCTAAGCCCCCATAAAGAGGTCGTCCGGTTTATTAACATTCAAAACTGAAATATTTCTACGATTTTCGAGCGGATGACTAAAAAAGAAAGAAAACGGGAAGAAAATGGAAAATTTCCGCGAGATTTCGGCCGGATGACTAAAAAAGGTCGTCAGAAATTTTGGCGGATGAAAATGTCAAAATGGAAAATTTCCTCCGCGAGGACTCAACCCCCCCCCCCCCCAAAAAAACCCCTTGAATCCTGGCGCCGTCACTGGATGTCCTCCTTTAGTCCAATGATCTGAGGGTATAGAAATCATTACCTATAACTGCTGATTTTAAGCATTAGCATGATTGTCTGAGCCTTCATTTCTGCATCTTTGAATATGCTAGATAGGATCGGATTATTGAATTTATTATACCAAAGCACAAATTGAAACCACTGTTCAGATTCATGTCTGTCTAGGCTTTTTGTTCCTGCATTGTTAGCAAAAATGTTTAAGATTCAACACAATAACTTTCAAAGTTACCGAATTCAAAGCATGAAATTTGCTTGTATTTTACACAGAGCCGTTTCCAAAATGAAGATGTCGCATCTTTTGTTGCTGGTTTCGTTCGTGTTGCAAGTCGCCTTCGCTCTAGCATTCGTGGCGGATACTTGGGAATGTGAGCAAAATATTTATCGCCTTATTGCATTTTAGTGGTTTTTTAATTGCACATTGGAATCGTCACTAAATTTGACTCCACAGTACCGTACGCACAGTCCTGTATTATCTCATACATTTCATTTTCTATGTGGCTTGATAAAAATTAATTGGATGACGTGACCGTTGGCCCAGTCGAGGCTTCAGACTGTTCTGAATAGAGAGACGACTTCCGTCCCTGATAAGTTGTTTAAGGAGGTTAAGTTCTTATGTAGGACATTTCCCTCTGGACAAACCCCCGGACAAACTCCCCGGACAATAACCCCCGGACAATTCCCCCCTTATTTAGCCTAGGACACAGTGGCGTAGCAAGGTCTTGGTGGGCCCACGTGCAGAGCTAAGGTGGTGGGCCCTTAAATGCTTGAAACCCCATTCGATTTCAAACAACAAAGCTGTGCAAAACGCCTGATTCCTTTACGAAATTTGCATATTTAACACCAAAGTTAAATGAAAATAAACTAGCCACATTTTTAAAAATTATTTTAGCAAATTTATTTAAAGAAACATATTCTTCTCCATATCAGCAGAGAAAAATTGAACTAGAATACCAACCAAAGTAATCAAAAAAATTGCCCTACTTAAATTCTCCAAGCTGTTGGGCTTGTTGATTAAAAGTGCGGGAAAATGCAACGAATTTGGCAAGTGTGAAATGACTCAATCAAGTGTACGGCTATAGCCTACTACGGGGGTCAAAATCCGAAATACTAAAATGCTCGTTTTTGTGCCTTCTCTTGTGCAAAAATATCCACCGCTTTTGAGGTGTCAAGCCTGAATACATTGGTGATGTAACTGCTACCGTAGCCTCTGAAGTTCGAGTCTCACTCGATCGGCTCAGTGTCGATATCCATGTCAATTCTGCACTGATCACACCGGAATTCGATTCTGCCCCGCATGTCTGATGTAGGCTACATCGGTGCAAGTTCGCTCTCCGTAGGCATCATCGATGCTGAATTTATTTTTTGCATTTTGGTGGTCTTCTTTACCCGTTCTTCTCGTGCTTGTCGCCTAGCAGCGCCACTTAAATAAGACTAAGGCATAACTTGGGGGGGGGGACAGAAAGAGTGCCGTGTGAGAGTTAAAAAGCATACAATTTCCAAGTAAATAGGCTATGCAGTTATCTTTTATAAATTTCACATTTTACTACAAAGATAATAAATTTTAAACGCGTCTGCACAGACCATGGCACAATTATGTTTATACTTCAGTATAACTACTTCCAGCCAAAGACTGCAAAGAGTAAAAACATTTGTAATAAGGTAGCTTAATCATGGACATTCCGGTTGAAACCCAAAAAATTACTGGGTGTGTACGCTGTAGATATAGGTTTTAATACATTCTGAATATCTTTAAAGTAAAAAAATTGACTATGACCCCGGGGGCCCCTGACAGCACTCGTGCACTGCACAGGTTGCACGCCCTATTGCTACGCCACTGCTAGGACATTAACCCCCGGACAATTCCCCCTTTGCTGCGCATAACCTATTTCTGTAGGTATTATTTGCTCAAACTTAGGCTAATTAATTATCCAGTTCGCGGTGCTGTGTCAACTAGTTAGTGTCATACGGGTAAACACTGTCGCCGTCATTCAGGCGTGAGCTTATAGCTTGTCAGTGTCGTTCAGTCACTTCGATATGAAGCTAATACCTGCTGGTGTAATTTAGGACAGAATGAATCATATCATCAAGCCAGCTTCCATTTAGGCAAAAATTTGTGTCATACAACTTCTATTTAAATAACAATTATTTTCAACAATCCAGCTCCAATTTATATTATTTAAGCAAGAATATTTTCATCAATCCAGCTCCAATTTAAGCAGGGATATTTTCATCAATTCAGCCTCCATTTAAGTAACATTTATTTTGTATCAATCCGGCTTCAATTTAGCGAGAATTCTTTTCATCAATCAAATTTGCGTACTTAGGACCGCCGTTTTATTGTAATACCACTTACACGCAATATGTTCTACCAGGATTATTTGTCCTACCCTTGGGGGAATTGTCCGCGGGTTTATTGTCCGGGGGGTTTTGTCCGGGGGTTTGTCCAGGGGGAAAATGTCCGCGCCCTGGTTAAGTTCACTATTAGGCATTAAGTTCACTATTAGGCATTAAACGCCTAATAGTGAACTCAACCAATGTTGTCACTAGGCCTACGTGTAGCTCCAATGGCAACATCGAAATAAGATCTGGTATGGATAACCTGTAATCTTGAGGAGGGCGTCCTTTGAATTTTTTTAGGGCTGTTGTTCAATTAAAAATTTTAATCGAAATTAATCGCGCGATCAATTTTTTAATCGCAATTAACTGCAAATTAATCGCAATACATTTCCTTCAAATATATTAATCTTACAATTTTATAAGGACCCCTGAAGCATAGAATTTTAATGACTGAATGCATTCTTTCTATTGCATGCATATTCAATAACCTTTGGCTTAGGCCTATTCAATTTCTGCATTTAGTTTACTGAACAGGTTTGTAGCCTATGACAGACAGAATTGAAACACTGTTCAGATCAAGCTTAGTCAACTGCTCAAAATCCGTTAATTTTTTTTTAGCCACCTTTAATTAAAATGATATAGGGTCTAGGCCAAAATGTGAAAATTAGACAACCGTTTTCTGACTATCAAAATTAATTATTTATTCAGCAAACTGTAGCCTATTGGCAGACCAGTTTATTTACATTGGTCAGGTTAAGGGATGCTCTTATTAATTAACAATAGCAGGTCTAACTATTGAACCTCATTATGTAGGCTAGTCACAGTTTTTCACAAGAGGTTGCGGTTCTTGCCAAACCTCATTTCAGCTGTCCTTCTGTAAACATTTAACATTATTTTGAAACCTAAAATCCATTGGTCATCTCCTGGAGTTCAACCAACGTAGTCTGACGGGGTGAGAAAACAACCTTAGTAGGCCTAGACGATGCCATGAGACCGATGTCGACGCTAGCGTTAAATGCATGTTTTGGTTCGCATGCAGGCGAAAATTGAGCGACGAATTACTACGATAATACTCAAATTCTTTTTTGGAATAGTTGCCAAAGAATTTATCACTAGCTTTAAGTATGAACCTTGCGTTTAAAACGAGTTTTTCTGTCTCTGACTCTATTTTAATCAGATCTAATTAACGCGTACGAATAATGCGCTAAAATTTTTAATCGCAAAATTTTTTAACGCGTTAATCGCACGCGTTAACGCGATTAAATCAACAGCCCTAAATTTTTTGTTTCCACGTGGGTCTGACACCGCGGCTTCCATGTCGTAATTGCTCCTTTATTCATGCAGAAGGGTTTCTCTTGAATTTTGTAGACCTATCCATTTTTGCTTGATATGTTGTGAATGTGATTATATAGGCTTACGTATACATGCAAAGTTATTTTTAGTCTCTTACCAATGGTTATTGGGAAAAGTAAGTGGAATTTCATATTTTTTATTGATGCTCACAGCGCCAGAGTTTGATACAGACAATGCAGGTGTGGAAGCTGGCGAAGTCGAGTTCAACAAAAGGATGAAGGATGAGAGGTAGGAGATTACAATGATGATCCATAAGCTGTGCATTGTCTACACGGCATAATAGTGTATATTCAGTTGCGCCCAGTGCAATGGCAGACTTTGTGTTGAAGTTCTAAAATAATATTACGATGCAATCCACGTGATATCACTTGCTATTGAGAAATCGACATCTGCTGTCGGTTAGACCTACTGCTAATGTTTACAGAGTCTCTTAGTATGCAAGCGAACGACAATTAGGTCAGAACGCGAGCAAGCAAATGAGTGAACGCGTAGGGCCTATCCATCTGGCAAACCATTCACCCGTCCATGCAATAAGTAAGTCTCGCTTATCAGCACCAGTGGACATTGTAAGGTTATCTTTGAAATGTCATATTCTATGTAATGACGACCATTCATTTTTCTCTCACACAGTTTGAACACCATGAAACGAGATGGACGGGATGGATCTGAATAACGAGATGTGTCCTCAACCAATTGCCAGTTGTTGTCGCAGAGGTGCAATGAAACTCTATTGTGTTGCCCAGAATTTGACTGCAATTGCGCAGATGGCGGTCAGCGTTGTACCCAAAGTTTCTGCAGAAATAAGCCTAAATAATTAATTTGGTGTTGAAGCTGTCATGGAAAGATACTATAAATTGCTAATCAAGTAACATTTAATTCATATAACACTTGAAAAATTGGCGAAATTATATTATAGATTGCAGACCTTGTTGCATTTTCTGCACGTCTTTTATGGTTCCACGACAGTTGGTCCACAGACAACAGCAAAGAATATCATTATTATTGTTGTTGTTATTATTATTATTATTATTATTATTATTATTATTATTATTATTATTATTATTATTATTATTATTATTATTATTATTATTATTATTATTATTATTATTATTATTATTATTATTATTATTATTATTATTAAATTATTATCATTATTATTATTATTATTATTATTATTATTATTATTATTATTATCATTATCATTATCATTATCATTATCATTATCATTATCATTATCATTATCATTATCATTATCATCATCATCATCATCATCATCATCATCATCATCATCATCATCATCATCATCATCATCATCATCATCATCATCATCATCATCATCATCATCATCATCATCATCATCATCATCATCATCATCATCATCATCATCATCATCATCATCATCATCATCATCATCATCATCATCATCATCATCATCATCATCATCATCATCATCATCATCATCATCATCATCATCATTATTATTATTATTATTATTATTATTATTATTATTATTATTATTATTATTATTATTGCCCTGAGGTACTTCAATCCCCTAGGGACTTAGGGACCATAATTATTATTACTTTTTTTTACCCGAGCTAAACATGATCCCTCGGAAACTTCAACACTCTCGATAAAAGCAGATTTGTCTGGAATGGACCCTATTCGTCAAGGTCCCAGTTGGAAAAGATACCATTAAAAGCGACATAGTTGGCGC
Organism: Lumbricus terrestris; assembly: GCA_949752735.1. Taxonomy (NCBI): domain Eukaryota; kingdom Metazoa; phylum Annelida; class Clitellata; order Crassiclitellata; family Lumbricidae; genus Lumbricus; species Lumbricus terrestris. The sequence continues at coordinate 77,817,907 of OX457037.1, forward strand.
TGAATCGTTAGCGACAGGCGTTGATACAGATATGACGTTTCGCGGACGTCCCCAGTTGCGGTATTATTATTATTAATTCTTTTCTTCCACCCTCATCCAAAAAGAAACATTGATTTTTAACAGTCCTGCTCCCGTGAATCAATCTCAGTCAAGTTGGATTGTTTTCTGTCAGTCTTAGCGATATGCCGATGAAACATGGCAATTTAAAGTTAATCCTGAACTCAACAAGAAGCCAATTTCCCTCATGGAGAAGGACTGATGAGCTTGTTAGTCGTGGGACATAACATAACAAATTTTATTTCGGTAAACCAGCATAATACAGGCCGTAATTACATCACATTGTGTCTATATAGTATCAGTTTACCTACCAAAAGGTCCAGCAAGCCAGGGTCACCTGAGGGCATTAGGTTGAAAGGTGACGCATGGCAAACTGTATGAAGTGAACAAATGAGGAGTAGCCTAAAATTCTTAATGATCTTAATTCAGTGTTTAATCTAGTCCCCCTCCTCTGGGGGGGGAATTGGGGTTTCTGGGTGGGGGGGAGACATTTGAATGTCCGAAGGACGCTCGTGATGCGCGTAGCACCGAGACTGGGAGGGGAGGGGTATGGGAAGGGGATGCGCCCCTCCCCATTAGAAAATTTTTGAATTTCCACATTACAATGGCAGCATTTTAAGGTGTCGTCTTAACAAAATAGCTGTACTTTTTCAGTGACCCATTAGAAAATTTTTGGATTTCCACATTACAATGGCAGCATTTTAAGGTGTCGTCTTAACAAAATAGCTGTACTTTTTCAGTGACCCATTAGAAAATTTTTGAATTTCCACATTGCAATGGCAGCATTTTAAGGTGTCGTCTTAACAAAATAGCTGTACTTTTTCAGTGACCCATTAGAAAGTTTTTGGATTTCCACATTGCAATGGCAGCATTTCAAGGGGTCATCTTAACAAAATAGCTGTGACCCATTAGAAACTTTTTGAATTTACACATTACAATGGCAGCATTTTAAGGTGTCGTCTTAACAAAATAGCTGTACTGTTTCAGTGACCCATTAGAAAATTTTTGAATTTCCACATTGCAATGGCAGCATTTTAAGGGGTCATCTTAACAAAATAGCTGTACTTTTTCAGTGACCCATTAGAAATTTTTTGAATTTACACATTGCAATGGCAGCATTTTAAGGTATCGTCTTAACAAAATAGCTGTACTTTTTCAGTGACCCATTAGAAACTTTTTGAATTTACACATTGCAATGGCAGCATTTTAAGGGGTCATCTTAACAAAATAGCTGTGACCCATTAGAAACTTTTTGAATTTACACATTACAATGGCAGCATTTTAAGGTGTCGTCTTAACAAAATAGCTGTACTGTTTCAGTGACCCATTAGAAACTTTTTGAATTTCCACATTGCAATGGCAGCATTTTAAGGGGTCATCTTAACAAAATAGCTGTACTGTTTGAGTGACCCATTAGAAACTTTTTGAATTTATACATTGCAATGGCAGCATTTTAAGGGGTCATCTTAACAAAATAGCTGTGACCCATTAGAAACTTTTTGAATTTCCACATTGCAATGGCAGCATTTTAAGGGGTCATCTTAACAAAATAGCTGTACTTTTTCAGTGACCCATTAGAAATTTTTTGAATTTACACATTGCAATGGCAGCATTTTAAGGTATCGTCTTAACAAAATAGCTGTACTTTTTCAGTGACCCATTAGAAACTTTTTGAATTTACACATTGCAATGGCAGCATTTTAAGGGGTCATCTTAACAAAATAGCTGTGACCCATTAGAAACTTTTTGAATTTACACATTACAATGGCAGCATTTTAAGGTGTCGTCTTAACAAAATAGCTGTACTGTTTCAGTGACCCATTAGAAACTTTTTGAATTTCCACATTGCAATGGCAGCATTTTAAGGGGTCATCTTAACAAAATAGCTGTACTGTTTGAGTGACCCATTAGAAACTTTTTGAATTTATACATTGCAATGGCAGCATTTTAAGGGGTCATCTTAACAAAATAGCTGTGACCCATTAGAAACTTTTTGAATTTACACATTGCAATGGCAGCATTTTAAGGTGTCGTCTTAACAAAATAGCTGTACTTTTTCAGTGACCCATTAGAAAATTTTTGAATTTCCACATTGCAATGGCAGCATTTTAAGGGGTCATCTTAACAAAATAGCTGTACTTTTTCAGTGACCCATTAGAAACTTTTTGAATTTACACATTGCAATGGCAGCATTTTAAGGGGTCATCTTAACAAAATAGCTGTACTGTTTCAGTGACCCATTAGAAACTTTTTGAATTTCCACATTGCAATGGCAGCATTTTAAGGGGTCATCTTAACAAAATAGCTGTACTGTTTGAGTGACCCATTAGAAACTTTTTGAATTTATACATTGCAACGGCAGCATTTTAAGGGGTCATCTTAACAAAATAGCTGTACTGTTTCAGTGACCCATTAGAAACTTTTTGAATTTTCACATTGCATTGGCTGCATTTTAAGGTGTCATCTTAACATGATAGTCATTGATAGTATCATATATTAGAGTCTAGGACAATACCCCCCGGACAATACCCCCCGGACAATACTCCCCGGACAATACCCCCGGACAATACCCCCCCGGTATAAAACTCCCCCGGACAATACCCCCCCGGTATAAAAGCCCCCGGATAAAACCATTGCACAGCATTACATTACATTGTAATTACACTATATTATATTACATTACATTACAAGTGTATTGAGTAGCATTACATTATATTACATTACATAATGTAATGCAATGCAGTGTAGCGTAATGTAATGTGATTTAATATAATGTAATGTATACATTACACATACACCTTACATTACATTGTATTGTAATGTAATGTAATGTACCGTACCGTAACAACGTAGTTACATTGTAATGCAATGCTATACAATACAGTTGTAATGTAAGGTGTATGTGTAATGTATACATTACATTATACTAAATCACATTACATTACGCTACACTGCATTGCATTGCACTATGTAATGTAATATAATGTAATGCTACTCAATACACTTGTAATGTAATGTATTTTAATATAGTGTAATTACGATGTAATGTAATGCTGTGCAATGGTTTTGTCCGGGGGTTTTTTATACCGGGGGGTATTGTCCGGGGGGTTTTATACCGGGGGGGTATTGTCCGGGGGGGTATTGTCCGGGGGGTATTGTCCGGGGGTATTGTCCGGGGGGTATTGTCCTGCTCCCCATATATTATAGTAGTAAAATAATGTCATTATAATCATATAATAATAAATAATATCACGATATATTATAACACTTCATGTAAAACAATTATGAAAGCCGTAACTAAAAACCAATATCATTTCGTCAAATTTTTCTGGGGGGGGAAATGTCAATCCTGGGGGGGGAACTTTCCCCCCCAGAGACGTCTAGATTAAACACTGATCTTAATTATTCCAAAATTATAAACTGAAAAGAACTACAGAAGAAAGAAAAACAGCGCATGCACATTATAAGGCCACTAAGAAACAGGGACACACTCTCGGATATAGGCTGGGGAAAATTAATCTTTATTTGCCAAGTAGGCCTATTTCATTTATTTTTCTGTTAGGGTGTTTGACACTCCTTGTAGAAGATTTCCCGTTCAAATGACTTGAGTGGGGGCAATAAGAGAATTTCTGAAGGAATAGACCTACTGTTCTAGGTTCGCGGTCCGGCACATTTCATAGGTAGGCTATATATCTGATATTGGTGCGGGCCAAGGGAGTATGGAATGGGCTTAAGCCTAATAGTTCTCGAGCAACGATCGTCACAGTTAGCATCTTGTTGAAAGTAATTTCTATTTATTGATGGTAAATGGGTAGGCCTATATCTGAACATAAATGTCCCATTTTGCATCTGCCTAATCTAATATGACTAAGGTATTCTCAGACTAAGAAATTTTGTTGCTGTGACACGCAGCGAACGCGAGTTAATGAGTTTTTGATGCGTAGAGGTCTGTTGCGTTCAGGCTCTGAGATAGTGTACACACAAACGCCGAATTAGCATAGGATTGGAACAGGTAATGGTTTGCGGAAATATTTAGTCTATATTGATGGTTGACGTCAGTAATATTCGTAACTTTGTATTCTTGAAAGTGGTCGTGACAGTCACTAGAGACCATAATGACGTAAGCCTTTAATTATTGGTGTGGCAGAAACAAGATTTACAAAATAATGGTTGGTGTGTCCGGTCGGAATACAACCAGAGTTTCCCAAGTGTTTTACAGTAGACTTAACTTAATAGTAGCCTGCGAATATTTGGTCAATATTGATGGCAGACGTTAATAACATTCGCAACTTTGTATAATCGTTGAAAGTCGTCGTGACAGTCAGTATTAACTTGTGGCCGGTTGCTTAAATATTTAACTTTCTAGTTTGCTCAGAACTTCAGACACCGATAATTAACGACGGTCTATGCAGGAGGATCCAGGGGAGGTCAATCCGGCCATGGCCCCCATTTAGAAAATTCTTTATTTTTCACCAGCCATTTTGGCGTGAAAAATGGACGTGCCCTCATTCACAAAAGTAGTCTATGATGTCCAAAAAAACTTTTAAAAAGAAGGTCATCAGATTTTCCGGCGACAAAAGATGAAATTTATCCTTGCCCAAGACCGAAAACTTTGCCCCCCCCTTCGAAACATACTGGATCCGTCACTTGGTCTATGTGTCTGAATACCCATCTCGGCGATTCTGATCGATGCATTCACGTTATCCTGCTTGCGCACGTGGCACAAAATGGTGATGTCAATCACCTTTTGGAGACTGGTATAAACCTCTTTGAAAGGCAACTCAATCGCAAATCTATGGTCAAGCAATGACGGGGATGCGATCTACACAAACTGGCCATGCGCCTGAAAGTACAGTTGATCAGTAGCCTAGATGAGGACTATCTGATACTACCATAGTTTCGCCTTCTTAGCTCTTGGTCGATAGGCTATATTAATTTATTTCTTAGGCCTACATAATATTATGAGATTAATTATTAAAGAATTTAAGACATTTTATGCATGTTATATATAATTTCGCAATCAAAATGCTGTGCGTTCTGGATCAATAATGATCATTTATAGAGTCTTTTAGAAACAGATTCAATGTGTGGATCTGGTGTAACAGTTTCCTCGCCAATATCGTCAAGTTTCACTGCATCTTTCACGGTTGTCTCGCATCCCGAACAAGATCAGGATAGTATATACGTTTCACTTGGCTGCGAGAAAGAAACACGAATCGTCATTATTACACGGCACAGAAATTTTTCACAATAAGAATTAAAAATTTCAAAGCAATGTCACAGTAGCCTACGGATGAATTTGAATTCTCTTTCCGATTTACCCTGCAGTCTTTTCCAATGAATTTACACAGCGGGTTTCACTTAATGTGACGATCGATTGATATCTTTGGCATTTAATATGGTGACGGCGCTATAGAAATAGTTGGATTAGATTTCATTTGGCTAACTTGCTGAGTGTCTGGCTGACTGGCTTACTCAGCGAAATACTGCTGACTACAGCCTGTGAGTAATTACGGCCCGCGTTGTAGAAATTTACGCTCACATTACACACTGACGCGCTGTCGCATAGGCGCACTAATCACAGCGCACACGCTAACTAGATAAGTTACTCAGGTAAATTATCTGATAGGCCTAATATATATATACACCCACACCCACACCCACCCACACACACACACACACACACACACACACACACATATATATATATATATATATATATATATATATATATATATATATATATATATATATATATATATAGCTGCATAGAGCAAGTGTGGATAATGTGCAAATGGAAAAAGGTCTAATGGTCTTTAAGCTCGTAAAGTTTCATTTTGAAATTATGGTCCACCCTGTATCTCTGTGCTGAGTGATCAGATACATGTAAATGAAAGGATTATGAAGAAATTACTATTGAGTGTGAGAAGCCGGCGTAGATTCTGTAGAATAGCCTAATATTGCGATCTGTTTGGCTTTCACTACATTTGATGGAACAATCATGGTTTGAATATTAATCGAATCAGATGAAGCGTAGCGAGTGTTACTTCTTCAGCCGCCTGAGGTTGAAGGCAGACATAACATGCAGATGTCACTGTTGTTTGGCAGAAAGATTCTGTGCCGGTGTCGCGTGACAGATTCTCGCCCGATTCTCTATAGCCTAGGTGAAACGGAAGCTGGATGAAGGTTCTCTCTACGTTAAATGGAAGCTGGTCGTTGTTTTCAAACATTGTTTTCGTCAATACAGCATCTATTTCAATTAAATAACTGTTTTCACTGGGGGTTAACCTGAAACCGTAGGGGGTAACTCGAAACCGGTTTGAGATTACTCCCGGGGGTAATCTGAAACAGGTTTCAAGTTGCCGGGGGTAATGTTTCGGAGGGGGTAATTTGAAACCTTTACAATGGTATGAAAACATTTGAAAATTATAAAGATTGTTTATATCGTCTGTTTAGAGTGCAAGGGTTCTAACTCCAAATTTTTCAAAAAACGTTTTATTGTTTTATTTTATTGCTACCAATGTGATGCTTAACATGTGCAAAGATCACATCGTTCTGAGTACAAATAGCGAAACAGCAACTATTTGAATATTAGAGATATCTCCAATGACCTATTTGTGAAGTGTGCAAAGGTTCTATCTAAGATAGAACCTTTGCACACTTCACAAATTCGCGTTAGAGCAATTATAGTTATTTATTCACGCAAAGAATGCTAACCGAAGGTGTGCAGAAAACTTGATTAAAAATTATATCCTAGGAAAATCGTATCTTTCTCACAATCTGTAACATGCTGCTTTGGTCGGAAAAATTATTCTTAGCATAATAATCTTATTATTATAATAAAAACAATTATTTTAATCAAGGAATTTTAATAAAGTTCGAAAATTAATACTCAATTATAATTCAATTATGCATGTTGTAAGCGACCACAAGCGTATTTAAGAGTGGCTTGCTATAGCGCATTTTTTTTAGCTTATTATTATTATTTCTTACTAAAACAGGCAGAAACCACATAATTTTCATGTAATGGTTGATAATAATTTAAGAGATAATTATGAACCGCATATTTGAGTCGTTATAAAACGATCTATCTTCAGATCTAAAAATATTTTGGATTTGCGGAGGTTCTAGGCATAGGCTAGGCCTATCTCCCGTCATAAAGTTATCATTTTGCGTACTTCCTCTCACAAACATTTATTTTTCAGGTTCGGAGACACAAAATACTTAAAAGATTTCATCATTCCAACTAGGGCAAACGATCTGTTTTCCAAAAATCCATAAATTATGAAGAAATAAATTATTATCTATCTTCAGATTCCGAAATATTTTGAAATGTGCAAAGGTTCTATCTACTCACGCCTTGCGTTAGAGCGATTATAGTTATTTATTCACGCAAAGAATGCTAACCGAAGGTGTGCAGAAAACGTGATTAAAAATTATATCCTAGGGAAATCGTATCTTTCTTACAATCTGTAACATGTTGCTTTGGTCGGGAAAATTATTCTTAGCATAATAATCTTATTATTATAATAAAAACAATTATTTTAATCAAGGAATTTTGATAAAGTTGGAAAATTAATACTCAATTATAATTCAATTATGCATGTTGTAAGCGACCACAAGCGTATTTAAGAGTGGCTTGTTATAGCGCATTTTTAGCTTATTATTATTATTTCTTACTAAAACAGGCAGAAACCACATAATTTTCATGTAATGGTTGATAATAATTTAAAAGATAATTATGAACCGCATATTTGAGTCGTTATAAAACGATCTATCTTTAGATCTAAAAATATTTTGGATTTGCGGAGGTTCTAGGCATAGGCTAGCTAGGCCTATCTCCCGTCATAAAGTTATCATTTTGCGTACTTTCTCTCACAAACATTTATTTTTCAGGTTCGGAGACACAAAATACTTAAAAGATTCCATCATTCCAACTAGGGGAAACGATCTATTTTTCCAAAAATCCATAAATTATGAAGAAATAAATTATTATCTATCTTAAGATTCCGAAATATTTTGAAATGCGCAAAGGTTCTATTGCTATAATTCTGCCTCCTGTCCTCCACAAACTTTATTATTTTATGCGCGGCGGCTTAAATTTTTTTAAAGATTACATTATTCCAACTAAGGATATAATCTGCTATCCAAATTTTAATAAATCACAATGATATGACAATAATTGGATTTTTGGCAATCATCGAAAGTTTAGATTTGCTCTCCTGAACAATTTCGAAAAGTGGAGTTAGTACCCTTGCACTCTAAACAGACGATATATTGTTTTCTTAGTTTAGAAAAGTCCCTTATTGTTTTGGAGAGACTAGCAAAAAGGACAAGCATAAAGGTCAACTTAAGTCAGCATCGTAATTCCGTACCTCCTTTTTCCAAGAACTCTGTCGCCGGCATATGGTCCATAGTTTTTCCCTGGCGGTGTAAAACTTGGCCCTATAAACATAAGAAACAGGCTTAGGGCTTAGGCTAGCATTGTAATCTCGTACCTCCTAGTAAGTAGGTTCTCTACTTTTATCGGAAAAGAGATCAAGTTCCTTGCCACGATTGACTGAATCAAACACAAAATATCCCTATGATCATCAAAAGCAAAGCTGGGTTTAATTTGAATGAGTGACTTCTCTTCAGAGATACTGTTAGGACACAAAGACATAGGTTTGACACATGCAACATCGAATAGATTCTAATAATTGTGTTCCGGGTGACACGGATGATGGCAAGACGGGCACGTCCCCCAAGAATAACCACTCCAATTTGCTTAGCTAGGCTACCACTTTGGTTTTAACAAAAACATTTGCAATAAAGGCTAACGCACAATTTAAATTTAACTCTGAATAAAAACTTCATGTCTAATCATGTCCAAAGAATACAGGGACATTCCAAGGTATCGAATTTCATGAAGGGTCAATAAAGAATATTGGAATTATAAATTGTTATTAATATCTGTTTTAGCTAGATGGTTCTGGTATAATATTTCAAAAGAATTTGTCTTTTTCCACTTATCGTTCTGTGTCGAATTTGCTTCAACGTGGCAAATTAGATTTGTTGCGTTACGGACTCTAAACGGTGGGCTAAAAAGGACCCCACTCTTGTGGGGCGTGGTGGTGTAGTGGTGGCGTCGTTGCCTTGAAGCCGGATGGTTCGAGGTTCGAATCCACCTCAAATCGCCGCGTAGGGTCTTGGACAAGTCCTTCACTCGCAATTGCTCAGCGCTTCGGCGTGAAACTCCGATGCAGTGTCCGCGCTGTAGTCGGGAGCGCCTCTGAGTAGCGGTTGAGGGCTGGAAGAGGCCCTATAACAAGTGCGCATACAAACAAACACTCTTGTTTTTTGCCAATATCTTGACCAAAAGTAAGAATTTCGAAACGAAAATTTACATTCTTATAAACAATTCTTATTTACACAGGATGGCCAGATTTCATCAAAATATTTCAAACAGAACACAAGTTATGCCACTTTTAGTGAGTCCACCCATCGTTTTTGATGATTCAAAAACGAAGCACAACAAAAAGTAGTAAAATACGATTTTATTAAGTCTCATCATGGAAAAGTGTAGTAAAGAATGGGTGCTGGGTTTTGAATAATGGCGAAGAGTGTAAATTGACTGTCCCTAACCATCAGGTGGACATGCAATTGGGCTGAAAATGTTAGTTGTGGGTTCTTGATCCTTCCAATACTGGTTGGAACTGTTGTGGGCATTTTAAATTTGGATAGTGACGTGCAGATTGGGATATGATAGCATACAGCCCATGCATTCGTATACATTCACGTAGCCTATGGAGTCAACGATAGACCATTTGAGCCGGTCTCAATGTTGATTATGAGGCTCATTGACCTCAACTCGCTCTCTGAAATATCATTAAAGCTTCCAAGACTATCTTTTGACAATTTTGTTAGTTTAGTGAAACTACTTTAACATGTTGGATGCCATGACCAACTGAAAAATTTCCCGCCAAAATGAATTTGGTAGATTGCACAGCACAGTAGGCGATGTTGGTGAAGTTGAGCAAATGAGACGACCCACACAACCACAATGAAGACAAAGGGAATGGCGACTGCCACTCTTTGCATTCTTGTTCGAAAAACAAGCGGAATGAATTGCTCTTGGGTTGCAAGACAACATCATATCATATCAGTAGAAACCATTAGGTCTTCTTGCTTTCTGAAGGGGTGTTTTGGAAGTCGTGCGTGAATACCAAACGCAACATGCTCAACCAGATCAGATCAGGTAGGTTTACCCAGGCAGAGCACAACCATTGAACACACATGTTCTAGCGGAGGATCAGTTCGGCCAGTTCATTTCTTGCTGATATCTTCGAATCAATTATATTGTCCGTATTGTAGCAAAACTCAAGAAATGGTTGTACAAAGAGTGACATTGGAGTTCATTGTGCGCTGATTCAATAAATTAGGCCTACATGACAAAACACAAGGCAGCTCTAGTGAATGCCGTGACACTGCTTACAATGTAGCGGTTAATGAATTTTATGACATATGATACGCAACTTGCTTCTGCAGACAAGAGGCATGCAAAGCACTCTTTAGCTAGTAGCGCACCCTACTAGGGTGCACCACTTTGACACCAAATATAAGCAGATGTGTGATTGCTGTTAAAGAAGCACTTTCATTTGCTGCGACTTAAAAATGTTGGTATCGTTCTTGAAAAAAGGTTGGTAGGCAATGGGTTAATGTATTAAGAGATTTTAGAAAGAATAGCTTTTCCTAGTCTAATTTCATTCAAAGAAAGTTGAATGCGAAATATGGTTTGATCACTCACTCTTCACTGGATTTCCCTGCAAACCTGGAAAATAGGCAATCTGCAGAGCGCAGATCAAAAGCACGAAAATAAGCAGCTTCATCTTTCAGAATGTTCTGAAAAATAAAATTCAAGCAGATTCTTCGCCTTAAAAATTCGGCAAATAAAGTAATTTCGTTGAATATTAAGCAGGGAAGAAAGTGCGTCTAATGCAATGCGTTCTTTGAAAATGGATTGTTTGATACGGATGAATATGTATGAGACTGTGAACGTGTGCTTACTGTAAAAACGCAGTCCTCGATGCAGCCAATCCTAAACAATTGTAGGCTGCTAAGTGTACTAGTGACTTTAGTTTCTTAACCTCACATTGTACATGTAGGATACACCCCGCTGCCCTAGAGCTATCCTTCGTAGGCCTATTTGCAATTATTCTAACAACGTGACACACTACATTACATAGCCTAGCTAATGACGTGGCACAAGTGTTGGTAGAACAAAGAAGGGTCGTTAATAGGGCTTTTAGAACAAAAACTTTCGTCAAAATAAAATTTCATATGTCTTTTTGTTGTGATTCTATGGAACTTGGTCTCACAGTTTTTCTGAACACATGAGCTGAATCGCCACATTTTATTAACTCTGCCCTGTGCGTGCTTCTCAAGACTGCAACACTCCTAGCACCCACCCCCCAATGCGGGGCTGTTTGCACTCAGAGAGATTTTGGGCGCGAAACTACGAGAACGTGCGAGCTGGGTGTGACACCAACGTATATCGTCGAGGATTAATCTGCGACCCCTTACAGCGAGTCTGTGAACTATGCTGCGCAACTGTTCAACTGCCTGGCCCGTGAAGCGCGCCAGCCCGTTACTCAGAAACGTTCCCTTCTGCTGTCTACTTAACAGTTCTCAGGCAAGTGTGCAATAAGAGAGACAGTCTCAACATTCTCAAGCACAAATCTTGCGCGTATTACCTTTCAGAAAAAGAAAAGTTCTTGTCCGGAGAAGTCGTTCGTGTAGCAGGTCTACTTTCTGTCTGGAAACCCGAAGAACTGGAGATACACGTTGATCTAATCGTTGAAATGCGAGACTTTTATATCCGTCTTTTCATAGTTTCGTGTGCAAAACTGCATAATTTGTTGCAATGAACTTAGAGATTCTATAGATTTTCTCTCTTCTTCTCTCTGTCTCTCTGTCTTTCTGTCTCTTTTTGTCTCTCTCTGTTTGTGTCTCTCTGAGATAAGGCCATGTTTTTTTCGAATATGTAAATAGACCCACATGCCTTTTAGCTGTAATCGAAACAAACGCAACGGGCGCCGACTATTATTAATGTAATGAAAATTTGTGTGTGCTATTCAGGACGAAGCGATTGTTTTTAATTTTCTTTTTATGGGCCTGCCACGCTGGGAACGCTTCTGAGTGGCCCTGAGGTGACTAGAGCTTTACAAAATGTTCAGGTTACACTTTGGCATACATTACACTTTTACTGGCTAACTTAGCCTACAGCAACCGTTTGTCGCCGGAGAAAGCTTACTTCACGGTCTAATTTAGGGTGAGAAGCAGAAAGGGCGACTCTGTTTGAGTGCTGTCGTTGACCACAGAATGTTAAAATTCAGAAATTTAAATATAATTGTAGCCTAGGCCTACATGTAATTAAGGCACAACACTTTGAACAGCATCGTCAGTAACAAGTTGCTTCTTGGATGCTTTGCGTATAATTATGTCAACTGCCAGCGAAAATCTTTAAAGCGATGCAGCGAGTAGACCTACATTTTAATGTGCCTTTGAAAAGCATGGGCCTAAACGATTTTTGCCTCTTCAGTAGATACAGGAAGGCTGAACGAGACACGTGGATCAGCGACCTGAAACATCTGATTCTGTTTTAGTTACTCGCGCGAAAGACCGTATCCAGGATTTTTATTTCGGGGTGTTCACTCGACCTTGAGCTAGCCGACAAGCAACCCAATCAACGGACTAAGAAGTTTTTTTTAGGATGATTTATTCAATTATAAAATGTCACATAGAAATAAGAGCTTCAAAATAAAATCCTCTTAGTCCTTACATCTTGATTGCGTTAGTAATTGCATTATTTCATGGTTGCATTATTTCATTTGCTGGGTATTCAGACACCAAAAAAGATTCTCGCAGCTATGGCTTTGCTGGCGCGAATACATTAGCTGATTACATTGCGTGCAGCCGAGCACTGTAATCAGGGTCGTTCGATACCGGGCAAATTTTGTCTGCGAAAGAGCGTGATGCAAAATAATATTATAAAGATATTTGTGCGTGAAACAACAGTTTGAGCATGTTTTGCTCAACATCTCATCCACTGATGTCAGGCTTGTATCGAGGCTATAATGTCGTAAAACTATTTTAGATAGTCACAGCACACTGGCATCGAACAACAGTCATTCCGTAAAAGCAAACCACGATAATAAGGCAGTCCAATGGTAACTCAATCAATCAATCAATCAGTCAATCAATTAGTCGATATACTTTAATGATCACCATAATGTGTGCAAGCAAGCAATTTGGACATTCAAGCACAGTGGCGTCATTGGATAGACCTAAAGAAAAAAGGTTCCGCTGATAGGGTCCCATAGATTCGTCAACAATTAATCCAACATTGTCGTCTTAAGAATCATGTATTATTGCTAAACATCCTGCAACATGTCTTCAAAGAATGCCTGGTTATGGTATAGCAGCCAGTGATTTTCAACCGGTGATCCGCCGAACGTAAGGGTTCCGCGGGCTTCGGCCAGGGGTTCCGCGGCAGTTTGATGGAAATTTTATGGTACCCACTCAAATCACAAAAGTAGGCTATTGGCAGTGAATATAGATTCTTTCACAGATTCAGTCATTCTTGCTTAAAATAACATTATAACGTACTGCATTGTTGTTTCATACAACTATATATATTATTGTTGGTTTGTATAATTATGTCGTTATTGTTCATCACTTGTTTTTCGGAAGGCACGTGCATCATAATATAGGACTCAAGAGACCTATAGCCCAAGCTTTTAAATTGTTTATACGGCACGGTACGTTTCCATCTATCCAGTCGGACAATCATAAACAAAGCATTTTTAAAATTGATTTTTAAAAACTATTTGGACTGTTCTGAACAAACAGAATCAGCAGAGCACTAGACGACGGTACGTTTCCATTTATCCAGTGTGACAATCACAAACAAAGTATTTTTATCACTGGTTTTAAACTATTTGAACTGTTCTGAATAGATAGCCTATAATCAGCTGAACATTAGACGACGGTACGTTTCATAGGCGGAGACCTGGGCCGAGAATTGGGGGGGACGGAAAGACGCGAGATTTTCCGAAAAATTTCCGACGACCGGCGAAATCCCGAAAAAATTTTTTATTTTCGCCGCCAAAAAAGTTGATGACCTTTTTTTTTTAGTCGTCCGGCCAAATCTCGACGAAATATTTCTATTTTCGCCGCCAAAAAAGTTGATGACCTTTTTTTTTTTAGTCGTCCGGCCAAATCTCGACGAAATATTTCTATTTTCGCCGCCAAAAAAGTTGATGACCTTTTTTTTTTTTTTAGTCGTCCGGCCAAATCTCGACGAAATATTTCTATTTTCGCCGCCAAAAAAGTTGATGACCTTTTTTTTTTTTTTTTAGTCATCCGGCCAAATTTCGACGAAATATTTCTATTTTCGTCGCCAAAAAAGTCTTGACGCTCAAACATTGGGGGGGGACAAATGCATGGGCCGTCCCCCAACACTTTTATTGGGGGGGACCGTCCCCCCTGTCCTCCCTAGGTCTCCGCCCATGGTACGTTTCCATCTATCCAGTGTGACATTCACAAACAAAGCATTTTTAACACTGATTTAAAAAAAACTATTTGGACTGTTCCGAACAAACAGAGTCAGCTGAACATTAGACGAACGACTTGTTTGGTTTATTCTTCTTTTCATTCGTTCATTTTGAAAGCTAGTGATAAAATTTCTCATTCAGAGGTAGCGGATAAGTATTCGAAATTTTACAAATGAAAGCCTTAGTCTTAAGTCAAGCTAGCTATAGAATCATTAAACGACAGGGTTAGGCCTATAATAAATTACAGGCCCATACTAGCTATTTTCTTCTCGGAAAATCACATAGAATGCGTGAAACAAGAAGCAGATGTGTGATTGTTGTTAAAGACGCACTTTTCATGTTGCAGCGACTTAACCAGCAAACGAAGCTGAAACTCCCCAAACAAGTTGAAGCCCTCGGCCCCATTATAGCCTCGTGTCAATCACCACGCTCATGAAGGTTGAGCTCCCAAACGATTCTTTTATGTCGAAGACGAATCGTTTTGACTGTGTCTGCCTACGTGTTTTACATCTACGATGCGTCTAGGAATTAAACGAGTGAAACAAATTCACAGTAGGTCCTAAACTATTCTCTCATGACTTCAGGATTGTTCTCGACGGGGAATCTATCTGTCAAGTCCTATCCTGTAAGTTCTTAGGTGTATAATATTGACAAACATTTGACATGGAAGGACCACATTATCTATAATTTACATGTATATCGAGAAAATTTGCCAAAACACATTAGTATAAAATTATTATCTCGTGTAAGGCATTGCGTCCACAGAACCTCTCTATAATTAGTCTGTAAATATGCCCTTATTTTTCCGTACTTGTCATATTGCATTATTTCATCGGGTTCTAATTATATATTATCGGTTCCATGACATTTTAACGGACGACAAAGGAACGTGCAACAGTAGAACAGCAACAGTAGAACAGTGTATTAGATTAACGCTGAAACAATTGAACGGCCGGACTTTTGAACGGACGACTGATGCCCGGTAGGCAATTGATCAATAATGTTTGTAAAATTCAGAAACAATCAAACATTTACAGTCTTGGACTTGTTGGCCTATCAAGTTCAATGTCTAATTGTATGACAAATGGGCAACTGAGCTTATCATAAATGCGTCAAAATCTCTGCTTTGCCGTAACTGGCGACTGCACGGAAGTGTACGTGTAAATTGTTCGTTTAATTCTCGATGTTTCTTCCTGATTGGTTGTAGCAAGAAAGTAGTTTTTTGCATTTGAATGTCATTCTTGAGATTCATCAAAAATGTCCATGATTATGGCAGGGTGATCATAACATGCATTTTGTGTTGCATTGGTTGCCAATAGCCCAACGTATCTCATAATATGAGATGAGTTGGGCTATAATATTGGCCACCAGGATAGAACGTGAAACCAGAGCAGCAATTCGATATTATCGAATTGCTGCTCTGGTTTCACGCTCTATCCTTTGTTGCACTCCATCTTACCTACTGTTGCCCAATCTCTGACGTTGACGTGCGTCGGGTTCTTCGCTCTGCTATGAAGGGACAACTCCTAGTTCCATGGGCTCGCTTAGCTGCCAGACAACGCCGAGCTTTCTCGGTGCATGGTAGGGCCGTCAATCTGGAATGAACTTCCTTCAAACCTTCATTTACTACGTGTATACCTGCCCAATCAAACTTTGTTTCATAAATCTCTCAAGTCTTTTTTCTTTTGCCGTGGCTGGATGCGTCTCTGAGAATATTTTTAAGGGGCGCTATATAAATTCATATAATGAATGGATGAATGAATGAATAATTATGACTGTATCAAGCTTAAAAACAAAACTTTGTCTCGCACGCTAAAGTAGCAGTAAAACTTCATAACTTTCGCTAATAGGCTATTCAGTGTCACCAAACGTCTCGCCAAACATTCAGTCAATGCTCAAAATAGGCCTATATGAACGTGCATAGTGTAGGCCTACACCGCCGAACCTTGTGAATTCTTCATTTAATTTAGTCGGTCCGGTATTATGGCGTTCCGGTTAAGTGTCGCCTGTTCTATTGTCGGCCCGTTCTAATAATTATCGCCCGTTAAAGTGTCGCCGGTCAAGTGTCGTCCGTTCAAATGACTGCCGTTCAAATGTCTGCACACCTAATTATCACTGTGGACTGAATCCACTTAAAAATCTTCAAAACACGAGCTCTCCGTGTGATATTTCGCCTTTCTTGGAGTTCAAGCACCAAATCTACATTTCTTAAACATGAAATTCGATACCTAGTTGATATTAATAAATTACAAATAGGTCATTTTATGTTCAGGTATCATCGACGTCGGTTGCCTTCCAACTTTGATGGCTTTTCCCCTTGGATCTGATATCCATGACCATGACAATAGGTCATCTAACAGATAGCATACCGGTTTGCAAACGCGAGACTCATTCTTAAATAGTTCTTTATTAAAATTAATGTGCTGGCCCTCCGGTATGGAACTCCCTTCCCGAGGACATAAGAGCAGCTGGAGCCTATACATCAAATATTTTATGGCTATAATGGGAATTTCCTGATGCCTCCTCCCTGTCTGAGTTAAATGATTGACTTTGATGATAAGAGGCTATTGTGATCACATTCATTAGTGTGTGTGGCCCTCTGCTATTTGCGTGAACCACTTTATAATCGACCGAACATAAATTATATTATGTGTATCGGTAACTCATTGTCTCATTGTGAATCTCTTGATCCTCTACACTTGCTTACGCAGGAACTAATTTTGTGAATGAGCCAGCCGAGTCTTAGCGGGTTTTTTAGACCTTTATCGGCAGACTCATTGAGGTTAATTTTTTTACAGCAATCGTTGTTGAACTTTGTTGCAATGTAGGCTATCGGAAAAGTGCTCCACCTAAAAAAGCACCAGCCGCACACGGAACCAGCCACGAAATCCTCAGTCTACCTCGTCCTCGGACACCTTCCTCGAGACTCGTCATCAGACTGCTCTTGATGTTGTCATGCCGCTGTCTTATGGTGTGACCAAAATATCGTCGTTTTCTAGATTTGGTTTGAGCCAATAGAGCCTTTCTGGACCCTGCTGATTTGTACGCCAGTTCATTGGTTAACACTTTTTTCCAAGATATTCTTAGAAGTTATCGGATGCACTTGTTCTCAAATGCCTGGATTCGATTTTCTTCCTCTTTCTTTATGGTCCAGGTCTTGCACCCGTACGTCGCCACTGGACACGCCAGCATCAACGTTTTCATCAACCGCAATTTGGTGTTACTGCTGACTGACTTATTCTTTCATAGCTTTGTCAGTTTGACCACAACCGTCATCCCAATTGCCAACCTTCATTTTACGTCACTCGCACAATTTGCATCTTTAGTAACCCTACTCCCTAAGTAGACAAAGAAATTCACGTGTTTTAGTCTGATAGCCTATCTATATTCTTATGTTCTATATCTCTCAGTTAAAGGCTGGTGGAAATTCATCTTCATTTCCCAAGAAGGCCCATTAATTTATTTTTCTGTTAGGGCGTTTGACTCCCGTTTAAATAGCTTAAATAAGCGAATTTCTGAGAGAATACTGTTCCAGGTTTGTGGTCCAGCACATATTTGTATAGATATAAACCTAATAATTATTGGTGCGGGCCAACGGAGCATAGAATGGGCTTAGACCTATAATAGGCCTAGTTCTCGAGCAATGATCGTCACTGTTAGCATTTGGTTGAAAGTAATTTCTATTTCTTGATGGTAAATGGGTAGGCCTATATCGGTACATGAATGTCCCGATTTGCATCTGCCTAATCTGATCTGGCTTAGGTATTCTCAGACTAAGAAATTCTGTTTCTGTAACACATAGCTTATTGCGAGTTATGGAGTTTTTTATGCTTAGCAGTCTCGCAACTTGATGCTCAGTCAACTTCTCAACTCTACGGTCTATACTCCTCTACAATCAGCAATATTCTTGACAAGTTGCTTCCACTCCATGGTACCAAGTTCCGCGTCGACCACTTGCTGTTTGATTCGACCGTGATTGTCATCAACTGCGTCTTCGGACCCGCTGTTTTGAACGGCGTTTTCGACGCTCTAAAGATCCAGCTGATCGCCTCGCCTTGATCAATCAACTGCACTCTCTCTGCCGTCTCTGTCGTCAGATATAGTCGACATATTGGGAGGATTTGGTTAACAGGAACTATAAGAATCCTAAACGTCTCTAATCCGCTATCTCCGGTCTGCTGGGTCGATCCTCCTGCACAACTCCGAAGGAGAGAGGGAGAATGGGTGCGAGAGAGAAAGGGAGACAGACAGGGACAGTGAGAGAGGGGAGAGAGGGAGGGTACATTTACGTGCATACGCCACAGCGTTTTCAGTTGAAATTCAATATTTCGAATCAATTTATGCACGTCATCTTTTTCCATAACAAGTAATAACTCAAATAATTTATAGATTCAATATTCTGCACTGAATGCATAATTCAGCTGTCAATTCTAGACATTCATCGTTTCAATTGGTGTACTAAGAACAGTGCATATGTGATGCGCCCAAAAAAGAAACTTAAAAAACAGTAGTTGAATCATATATTTTTAGAGGCTGTATGCAAACCAAATTGCGGAAAAATGTCGGGGTTTATCAAACCCTCCTCAGTTCATGTACACAGTTGGCCTCTAAATTTAATTCTTACATAGAAAAGTTACTTCAATAAAATAATTATTAGTTTTGGGGAGTTAGGCCACTAACAGTACTAAATGCGAAGAGTCTTCCCGTTTACGCATTCAAATTACTTAATCAGAAACCACTATGATCACGCTAAAGGTGGCTGATCCAGCGCTTTAGTGAGTTAGGCTTCTAACAGTAAATGCTAAGTGTCTTCAATGTTGATACATATAATCTACTTAACCTAAAAACCACCATGTGCTATGATATAGAAAGGCTGAACAATAAATAAAACGCCTGACCAATACAAATATCCGGTTAAAATTAATTCGCAGTGGGTAAGGAGACCTGTGCAATACTTCCCCATAGACGGAGACATGGTCCGAACTTGGGAGGGGTGAGGAACGGACTTGCTGCCGAAGAACGATCGCCGAGGTGCGAAGCGCCTAGCAGGAGACGGCGTTGGCAAGGTGATGTGCTCCTCCCCCAAATGTCAAACATTTTTGAATCTCCATACTGCAATTGTAGCATTTTTGGCTGTCATCTTATTGAAATTGCTCGTTATTTTAGTGCAAATAATCCTGGTTTTAAGGATTCAAAGTATTCCCTATGAAATGTCGAAATGCTTTGTATGGTAACCTTTTAGGCTGTCATTTTAACGAAGTTGCTCATCATTTCAGTGCTATTAGTCCTGGTCTAAGACTTAAAAGTGTCCCCCATGTAGAATTTTTTTAATCTCCATGCTGCAATTGTAGATTTTAGGTTGTCATTTTAATGAAATTGCACATTATTTCAGTGCAAATAGTCCTAGTTTCAGACTTTAAAAGTTTCCCCTTCATTGTTTTACATTTTTTAATTTTCTACACTGTAATGTAAATATTTTTGTATGTGATCTCAACAAAGTTTCTCATTATTTCATTGCTAAAATACATGACTAAACATTTCGATAAATGTCGCCTGAATATTAAAATTTTTTTGAATTTCAGTATTGTAATTGCGTTTATCTAGGCTGCCATCTTTAATCAAATTGCTCGGTTTTCAATGCTGATAGTCAATTTTTAAGACTTCAAAGTGTTGCATCTGGGCAATTGTTTACATTTTTGGATTTCCACACTGTAACCGTAGCTTTTTTTAAACTGTCATCTTCACAAAATTATCCATGATTTTAGTGCTCTTATAATTATATGGTTTAGGACTTCAATAAATGTTCCCTCCCATTGCTTAAAGAATTTTCAATTTGCAAACTGTAATGGCAACATTTTAAGTTGTCGTCTTTAAAAAATTGATCAATAAGGATAAACTTGGATAGCACTTCAGAAAATTATGATGACATGTCTGAAATATTGGGAAGATATAAGCACCTCCGTCCCCCACCACGAACTTTGGAGGGGACAGTCTCCCACCTTAAGTCTCCGCAAGTCCTGACTCCTTAGCGACACGGACAAACCTCACAATAGACCAAGGCCTACACAGTACACAGCAGGCAAATGTGGTTGAAATTTTATGCTAATTGTTTGAGGATTGTTAAAGTATTCTTCGCGAATTACACCAATTATAAGCAATAATGATCAGAGAAAGATCATTTTCATTTTTATCAAATTTTGCCTCACACGTTCGGGTTTCAATGAAAATTTCGTTTTTTTGAACACGGCATGCATTTAGTCAGCTACAAATGTTGAATAAAAATTGTTATTCGATTAAAGTTAGATTTAGGTAGACTTCTCGGTAGGCATGCATATAGTTAAACTATTTTGTTTTTTTAAGTAGGCCTAGGCTATAATATCTTCAGAACAATGGCCGTAATGACCTGTCAGACTGTCAGTTAGGCTACTGTTCAATTTTGCCTACAAGCGGCCCAATACCGGTACTTCGTATTCCCATTATTATGGCGTTAAATCAACCGGCCGTCCCTCGCTTATAATTATTCATAATTATAGCTCGGGTATTTAAACTGGTCCAACTATAAGAGCAGTCTCACTTGTCATCGAGAAGCTTAGACTACATCGAATAACATTATATTAATATAATCACGGCGGTTGTTATCAAAAAGGTTCTCAAATTTTTTGAACTACTCATTAAAAGACGATTCATCAAGGGACTTCGCATCAAAGGACTACTCGTCAAATTCCGTTGATACAGGGACGTTTTATTTGGTAATGAAATCGATGAATTAAATCGAAACAAGATTCATTAAATCAAAACTCAGTACAGAAATTGGTCTACTATACTAAGTGCTAACAGCATAATAATTAGACCCTACACATAGGTCTAATAATACATCTAAATTCACGGTTTTGTAGAAAGCTGTTTCGAGTCTTGCAATGAAAAATTTCATTCTTGGTACATCACCATCATGTTTGCCACGTGGAAATTTCACGAAATACCTAATAGGCCTATTCACAATTTAAATGGATTAATGTTTTCCTACCGCGTTCGGATGTTCCATACGCGCAAATAAAATGCTGTTGAAATGGAAAACTCTCGAGTATTTGTGACACAGGGGCTCAAAACCCGTCACATGTCGGATTTTGACCTTTTGATTTAATCATATGCTACAATGACCATGCTCTAAAATGCTTTTAACACAATGAAATTATCTTTTTTCTAACAAAAGTTGTGCTCGTCTGATTATTTCATTAGTTTATAGTGAAAAAATAAAAATAAAAGTTACTGAATATTCGTGTCATCCAAGTCTACTGAATCTACTAAGCTATTATTCTGAAATTTGTCTGGGCATTAGAGGCGTATATTCTGAATCAGATAAACCAAACGGCATCAAAATCGGTTCACTGCTTTGCAAATTAGGGCGAATTCACAGTCATATACTGAATTGAAGAATAAACTGCATTCTTTACCCCTCTCGCCTATTTCGGCGTCTAGCGCAATATCTAGGAAGCGACAAACGACGGGTTTCGAGCCCCTGCGTCACATTTATGGCAAACAATCTGGTATAGGTGTGAGAATTTAAACTAATAGGCTACAATCTTTGACTGCATGCATACACATTAGACTGGTCCACAAAATTCATCTAATAGATTTCAGTTCTCCACAAGGCTTGTTTTGTTCCTTATCATGATTGTAATAATCACAAAATTTTTTAATGAAAATAAATGAAATTTAGAGGTCAACCCATTTGACACTTTTTATGTTATCTGGGCAGAAGTAGATAAATTGTTCCGCAATGGTTAATGTACGACCTGAGCGACATTGAGCGATGTCTGGGGGGATTCCATTTCTCAATTACTTCAACTCTAGTCTTGGCCTGAGAGTCACCTTCTTGTGTGCCGCTCACCATTTATGGGATTGCCAAGAGTTTTTCCTGACAATTTCCAGTGACAATAATAGCTATGCGGTCCATAATTTTCTTTGATCCGTCGATGCTGTTCAACATTTTGCCTTCTCAGTGAGGTAATAGCAGGCCTGTCAGTGTGCACTTTTGTTCCTCCATTGCAGCTGCTTCTTGTCTCTCTTTTACACCGAACTTCTGGATAATGCGATTTCTGAAATGAATGTCATAACTAATCGCCAGTGTGGCAGCTCCATCTACAAACACAGCATCACGGTCTGGAAGGCCAACACGATACAATGCACCAACTACTAAGCTAAAGAGGACTGGAAGATGCTCTTTCATTTTTTTGGAAATAAGGCAGTTAGTAGCAGCAGCTGTGTATGCAGCCACTGTAGGGTGTAGACGAATACGTACTATGACTAAGTGATCTCATATTCATCAATGCAATCACATTCTTCTTCTGAATCCTGACTAGATGCCAACGCAGAAAGTTCACCTACTGCTTCATTGCTGCCTTTGTCTTGCGTTCTTCATATCAATTTTCACCATTCTCTTTTTCTCGCTGTTGCCTCTTTCTGCTTTCTTTTGCTGCTGTCATCAAGTTTACTCCACTCATGCTGCTGAAAAATACGTCTCATCTTTGTATTCGAAGGATTTCCCTATCTTAGTCTTGCAGGATTTCTGTCATCACATCATTTGAGGCAATATCGAACAATTCTTGAAGATCACCTGTGAACATTGTCTTCTTTCATCCTATCACTTTCTCTTTTAATGGTCTGTGAGTTTTCAGAGTTATGTACTTCTGATAAAGCTTTGACACTTTCCTGAAGGGGCCTCGCTTTTAGTAATGTGATGAAACTGAAGCAGTTGCTGTGCATGCAGGTTGTGTGGTAATCTTGCAGTAGATAACCGAGAGACTGGTTTTTCCAATAGCCAGTGTTCTGGGTAGGATCTTAAATTAGACGAAGCTTTTTGTTATAATAACGACGTTTAACACGACGAAAAGACATTATTAGCACTCAAGTAAAATGTTCAGAATGGGTTGACCTCTAAATGTTGTACAATCAGGCTGAAATTTTACAGGGAGACTATCTACCCCAAGTGAACAAAAATAAGCCTTGTGGAAAAAGAATTCTAAAAACTTAATTTTTTGCCTATGACTTGTGGACCACTCTAATACACATTTGATAAAAGTTTAATCAACTTTTTTACAAACACATCAGACAACATCAAGTGACCTGTTGGATGAACCATCAATTGATGAATCGTCAATTGATGACTAGTCCCTTGATGAATTTCCATTTGTTGAGAAGTCCGCATGAAAAAGGGTGAAAATCTGTAATGCGCTGGTAGGCACGTGCAAATCTATGATGGGATGCTCCTATCGCTACCCAGAGCTGTAAATCGCGTTAACACCTATAAATCAAATAAATATTTTCGTGCTGCGAAAATGAAAAATAGCAATTTTTGAAATAGCATAATTTATTCATGCTTAAAATTGGAATAATTATTTTGTGTAGGCTTATATAATATTCATTCATTTAAGAAATTGAGATAAATCTAGGTGCTAATCAACACCCAGTTACGCTACTGTAGGTCAAAGCTCATCCAAGGTAAATAAATGAAGCCATAACTATAATTATCAGTGATCTCAGGTGTCGTGGGATGTTCTATCCTCCTAAAGATATGTGGGGGTAAATTAATCTATCCCTCGGATTGAATATATCGGGAACAGTGTAACCGCTGGGATTAACCATTCTCTTGCCTCCAGTGTCTAATTATTGAAAAATGCGCAAAATTAATAAGTTTAAGTTGTAGCCTTATCAAGACATGGGCTACAGGTAAAGTTACTCATGGGTGGAGTTTGGTTTCCGTTCTTGGGAGTGGGGGTCTGGAAAAATTAGGTCCTGAACCAGCCGAAAAAAATTTCGGTCCAAAAAAAGTTGATGACTTTTTTGGTCGGTAAGTTCAAATCTCGTGAAAATTACTACATTTCTCGAAAAAAAGTTGATCAATTTTGATTGTGATAAAAAAATAATAGCCTCGAAGCCATTCCTCCATGTAACTTCAGCGGCGATTAGTAGTTTAGTGACAGATGAAAATATTGATAACAGACCACGAAGTGGGATGACGGATGAAAATCTTCAGACCAAAACAAGAATCGGGATGATTTTTCTGATATTTTAAGTGCAATAAATGCGATAAATGCGATGATTGATGCAAATTACTATTTTCAGGGGTAATGTTTAGGAGGGGGTAATTTGAAACCTTTACACTGGGTTCCGCGGAACCCAAGGGTTCCTCGGTCTACGGCCAGGGATTACGCGGCAGTATGATGGAAAATTTTATGGCGCCAACTGAAATCACAAAGGTATTAGCAATGAATAGATTCTCTGACAGCTTTCAGTCATTCTTACTTAAAATAACATTATTACGTGAATTCATTGTTGTTTTATATTATTATGTTATTGGTGCTTTGTATAATTATGTCGTTATAGCTCATTACTTGTTATTCTGAGGGCACATGCATTAGGCTCCCATGTGGGAATCTATTGGCCTTTAAGCATATAGATTGCTTATACTGTACGGTGCGTTTCCATCAATCAAGTCGGACAATCACAAACAAAGCATTTTAAATAATTGTTTTTAAACTATTTGAACTGTGCTGAACAAACAGAACCCGCTGAGCACTAGACCCACGACTTGTTTGATTAATTTTATTCTTCTTTTCATTCATTCATTTTGAAAACCAGTGGTTGCATTTCTAATCCAGTGGTTGGACATAGCGGCTATTGAACGAGGAAGAATTTAGAGAAAGTGTAAATGTTTTTTATAGTAGTCATATGGAGTCAATATGCTGACAAAATATTACCCCAATTACCGCAAGTTTTCCTAAGGGAATTTCAATTGCAATGTAAGCGTCCGTTATAACGGACGTCGGGCACTAGCCCAGAGAAGCTTGTCTCCAGGCGTCATTGTTCCAGCAATTACCACCGTCATTGCATTACTTGCAGTATGAAGTAAGGGTATCCGGACTTTACCCCGGCCCATTACCCCCTGCCATTACCCCCTGCCATTAACCCCACCCATTACCCCCTCATAGGACAACCAAGGCATGGGCGGTTCTGGTAAGTAGCCTAAGATCGGCGCGATGCTTGCTACATGATAATATCACAATTTCCGTTGCCTGATTCATATTATGAATCAGACAACGGAAATTGTGATGTGCAATCTCCTAAAGCTTGACATAGCTTGGTATCTCTTGCAAAGTTTACTAAGGCAGCGGAAGTTTGACTTCAGGCAGCAGATG
>OX457037.1:77848752-77941252 GCA_949752735.1 Lumbricus terrestris
TACAACTACTACTACTACTATAACAACTACTACTACTACTACTATATAAGCATGAATAGACATAGATAACTATTCAGGGTGAGCCGAATAAAATACCCCCTAATTTTTTTTGCCATTATCTTGGCCAGAAGTACGAATCTAGCAACAGAATTTCAGTCTTAACGACAATTCATAGGTACACATGATGGCCAGATTATATCAAAATATTTCAAGCAGAACAAAAGTTATACCACTTTTAATGAGGCCACCCAACGGTTTTTTACGATTCAAAAAGTATCACACCAAAATCAATGCACTACTGCGTCGTTTTCTGTTTTTTATAGACGACAAGAACGATGAGATGGCGGCTTTCGATGCAAATGCTGCAAGGTTCGTATTAAAATGCTGAAGTAAATTCCTATCATTCCTTATCGTAAATCATCCGCAGATCAGCAGTTTCTAGAGTAGACAATAATTGTCGGCGATGGTTAAAAATAACTTATCTGCATTGACCTCGGTGATATTTCAATTCCATTTATCCTCTTAATGTCTGTCCAAAACGTCCAAGTGATGTTTTATCCTCTTTTACACTACAATAATGTCAAGCGTGGTCTTTTCTTAAGAATCTTGAATGTAGGCCTATTGTGTGACATTTTTATAGCAAGCATTCTCTCGACATAAAATATAGCTTAATGTTGCAAGGTGCCTTCTGACAGCCATATAAAAATTTTAATAAACAAAAACTGACTGATTGATGTCCAAACTTTGTTGAGAGCGCTGCTTTAGTAGCTAATGACGTCATCGCTTCTAGCATTCTATGTTCTTGAAATCCATGTGATCTTGTTCAGCCCATTAGTTTTTGCTGTGTGAATTTACTTTTGAGGTTCCGCACTCCAATAATAAATTATTGTTCAACATCCTGATCTAACTAGAATGTCGATTCATCGCGTATAAGTGTTGTCATGATTTCCTGGTTAATTTTCTGCATTTTCTACACATACAGTTCACAGTCCAACTTGACGATGAGTCGTGTTCCATTCCGACGATAATAATGATAATGATAATAAAATAATAATTAACGGAAATTCCTCTTCCAACGTCTTCCCGTCTGTGTAGCGTCTCACAATGCCATTGCATTCAGAGGCAAATTTCAGGAGGGATGTAAAACTGGGTCGAGACCTGATTTCTCGGAGATTCACATTTTACTCATAAAATATTTTGTGACATTTTTTTCAGCAAGCATAGTTTAATGTTTAAAATTTTAATAAACAAAAACTGACTCATTGGTGTCCAAACTTTGCTGAAAGCGTTGCATTAGTAGCTAATAACGTCATCGCTTCTTGTTTTCAGTAGTCTTGAAATACATGTAGGCCTAATCTTCTCCCGCCCATTAGTTTTTGTTGTGTGAATTTACTTTTGAGGTTCCTCTCTCCAATTATTCAACATGCTGATCATTGGTTCTACCATCATCGTATTTTCATGATTTACTGGTTAATTTCCTGATTTCTTGGGGATTTATAATTTACTCATAAAATAATTTTTTTTTAATCCTGAGGGATAATAATTGATACCTCGGGTAAAAAGAATTGAACATAATTATTATAATAATGATGAAAAACAATAATAATAATAATAATAATAATAAAATAATAATAATGATAATAATAATAATAATAGTAATAGTAATAATGATAATAATAATGATAACTTTGATAATCACGGCCTGAGTGATCTTTACTACCTCGGGCAAAAAAAGGCCTAATGATGATACGTGGAAGAAGAAAAAAGCAAGTAAAAAACGATAACGACAACTAGGCTACAATGACGTTTCTAGAAGGGACCCTTGCACGGGCCCAACATTTTAAATTAAATATTATGATGTAGGCTGTAGGGCTACAATAGCAGAATATGATAGACTGAAACCATCGCCCTTTCAAGACACCAAACTTCCTTTATCACAGTTCATGTGCTTTAAAACTTTTCTGTGAAGAAACTTTGACCAAGCATAGTACTGTAGTAGTAGTAGTAGTAGTAGTAGTAGTAGTAGTAGTAGTAGTAGTAGTAGTAGTAGTAGTAGTAGTAGTAGTAGTAGTAGTAGTAGTAGTAGTAGTAGTAGTAGTAGTAGTAGTAGTAGTAGTAGTAGTAGTAGTAGTAGTAGTAGTAGTAGTAGTAGTAGTAGTAGTAGTAGTAGTAGTAGTAGTAGTAGTAGTAGTAGTAGTAGTAGTAGTAGTAGTAGTAGTAGTAGCAGTAGCAGTAACAGTAGCAGCAGCAGCAGCAGCGCAGTAGAAGTAACGATAATAGAACGCGAGGCGGGAGAATAAACTATCATGAGGACAAATATTATTGATTACTTAATGTACTGTATTTATTGTTGCTTCTAATTTCAGTATAATTGATGTCAGTCATCCTAATCTCATATTATGCACTTCTTCATTCCTAGTTTGCGCTACATCGATCATCTGTGTTATTGATTGTTTCATATACGTCATTGCAGTTTAGTCAATGGATATCGAAGGGATCGGAGAGAGTGCTTTAAACGTGATGAGCTCTGCAAGGAGAATCGTTGCTGTTCCGGATTATCCTGTTCGTCATGCGTTTCTCTTTGGTGGAATTCCATATGCCGATGTGCGTAGATAATTATATTTGACAAGGCAAAAAGGAAAAGTTGCGACCTGTTTCGAATTTAAACTGGACATTTGCTGTCGGTAATAAACAAAAACGCATACGAACCTCTTTCTCTTCCACGATCAAGGAGATGTCTTAGGACAAGCCCAGTGCCGGATTAACAAATGTGGGACCCTGTTCGGTGAAACTGTGGGGCCGAAAACCTTACAGACTCACTGAAAAAGGACACAGAATTGACACAAAACCTGTAGGCTAATATGCAACAAATCAACACTCGTCTATTAGTAATTCGATCCATCTTTTTACAATATGAACATGTCCTTTTATATTCCAGTCAAGTGTTAAAGTATTCATCTATTTGCGTTTAAGAATATTAGAATCAGACTCTTTAAGCAGGGCATAATATGTTATTATAGTTAGAGCACTCATATAAGTAAACGATGCAAAAGCAATTTTAGCATTAAATAAATTTTTGGCAAGCAAAATATTCTGGCATGAACAAAACGCCGCCGTTGTTATCAGTCGCACATGGCATATTTGAATATGTTTATTTAAGTCATAAATGGGAATACAATATTCCTATTAATTTCCTAGATGTTATGTCATCCTTCCACTTCTTACCAGCTATTACCCAACCTACACGAATTACTTGCACCTCCTCAACTCTTATTGATGATTTCTTCTCCAATACAACTTCAAAAAATGTGGACCCATTTGTTATTGCATCTGACATAATATCTGATCATCTTCCAATCCTTGTATGGCTCAAACTTATCCCTGCCAAAGAAGCAACTATTGACTACGGTACCAAACTACTCGCAATGTCAATCCAGCATCTTGTGAACATTTTAGAACTTTATTATCTAACATTGATTGGTCTGATGTTAGTCACTCCTGCGCTTGCAATGATCCTGATGGCTCCTATGAGCTATTCTTATCTTGAATTAAAACCGCCTATAACATAGCATTTCCTCTCAAACGTAAACTGGTCAAACCATATAAGAAACTAAATCAACCATGGATGACTCCTGGACTACTTAAGTCATGCAAAAATAAGTCAAAACTACACCCAAAATTTGTCAAGAACCCTTAACCTGAAAATAAAACTAAATTCGCTTCATATAGAAATAAATTTAAAACGATTCGAATCAAAGCTGAAAAGCAGTATTATGAATCTGAATTTCTAAAATAAAGTCATGATATAAAAAAGACTTGGCAAATAATAAGAACTATTATAAACACAAAGGACAAGAATATTGGCATTGAAAATCTTTGCATTAATGGTGAGAGTGTGACAGATGCTTTTATCATATCTAAGAAATTTAATAACTATTTTGCCAATGTTGCTCAAGATCTTGTCAATAAGATACCTGATTCCACGAATACGATCGATACATATCTCAATCCACCAATTCCAACATCTTTTGCCATCTATCCTACTTCTTCTACTGAACTATTATCAATTAATCATACTCTTAAAACTTCTCATTCTTCAGGTCTTGATGAGATAGACCCAACTATTATGAGCCCTTTATTAGAACTCGTTACTGACCCTTTGGCTGAAATCATCAATTGCTCTCTGTCTACGGGCATTGTTCCATCTGCTCTGACAATAGCCAAGGTTACACCCATATATAAACAAGGTAATAAAGAGGAGCTTGTGAATTATAGGCCAATTTCTGTCTTGCCTTTTTTAACCCAAATTTATTGAAAAAGTTATGTATTCAAGATTATTTAATTACTTTACCAAAAAAATATTCTGCATGATTCTCAACATGGCTTCCAACCAGGTCACTCTACTTCTATGTCACTTCTCAATATCCATGATAATATATCCTCTATAATTGATCGAGGTGAATTTGCATTGGGCATATTTATTGACATTGCAAAAGCTTTTGATTCTGTTTATCATGATATTTTAATTTCTAACTTACATAATGTTGGTGTAAGGGGTTTTGCCCTTGATTGGTTTAGGAGCTATCTTGAAAATAGAATGCAACAGGTCTCGTGTAATGGTTCATTATCCAAAATCAATTTGGTCAAATTTGGTGTCCCACATGGTTGGGAATCTCGAAATGGCTAAAAAAAAGATCATCAGAAAATTTGATGAAAAAATGGAAAATGTCAGCGAGTCGCGGTCCGCTAAAAATATTGAAAATACATTTTTCGGGCAAAAGTAAAATCTGTGCCCCTTCCCACTGCCAAAATGGCCTCCGCGCCTTTGGATGTAGGCCCTATTATGTATAGGAAAACACACATGCATGCATACAGACTGGGGGAGCAGGTGACGCGTTGAATAACCCACTGGCGTGGATATTAGGAAACCCGATTTCGAGTCCCGTAGGACTGACGTACTCTGTAGGCTATTATTATCGCCGTGTATTGCAGGCTGTTTGTTCTGCAAGCAGTTAAGATTATTAAGTCTTCCCTCATTTGCGTTCTTCTGAATTGTTTCAGTTGCATAACTGTACACTGTAAAACCGGTTGTTGTCTGTACAGTAGGCATAGATTATTACTACTACTACTACTACTACTACTACTACTACTACTACTACTACTACTACTACTACTACTACTACTACTACTACTACTACTACTACTACTACTACTACTACTACTACTACTACTACTACTACTACTACTACTACTACTACTACTACTACTACTACTACTACTACTACTACTACTACTACTACTACTACTACTACTACTACTACTACTACTACTACTACTACTACTACTACTATTATTACTACTACTTTTATTATTATTATTATTGTTATTATTATTATTATTATTATTATTATTATTATTATTATTATTATTATTGTCATCAAACTGTAGCAAAATCACCCGCGAAGGCCACCGCGTTAAAGCGCTGTATGGTCACCGAAAGTCTTTGATATAGGAAAGTCGTTTCTCTCATTTCGTCAGTCGCCTTCGTTAAGTGACGACCCAAATCTGTAATCAATTCGATGCCTCTTGAGTTGACAGGGCCTAGAGTTTCAAAGGCCAATGGAACGAAGTCATGTGTGACTGAAAGGGACTGGTATTTTTGAGTTTTTTTTTTATTATTATTATTATTATTATTATTATTATTATTATTATTATTATTATTATTATTATTATTATTATTACTGCTATGATATGATGATGGTAAGAGAAAGAAGTAAAAGAAGAGGAAGTAAATAAAGAAGAGGAAGACATAACGATAATTGGGCTAAAATGACGTTTCAACAAGAGACCCTTACACGGGCGCAACATTTTAAATTAATTTCTGTAATATAAGACAATGATTGTCCACCGGGGTTTCGCGGAACCCTTGGGTTCCGCGGACGTCGGCCAGCAGGGCGGTGTTTAAGGTTCTTCGAGTGTCGGACTGTCGGTGCAAAGTGTTGACGCAGAAGTATAGTGTCGTTCGAGGGGCCATTGGTTTGCCAAAAGGTACGGAAACGTGTAAATAAGTATATAATATTTAATATCATAAAGAAATTAATATCGTAATATAGGGCTTTTATGGTAGCTACAGCTGCTACACTTGTAATTAATATTACTTATTTTACAAAAGGTTTAGGCCTAAGAAACACTGAGACTCGCTGCAATCGCATAAGACATTTGACCAATAGCAACAAAACTCTCAGCTCAGGGGCATTCTGTGCACCGCACCGAATTGACCTATGCTAAACACGGCCCTGCCGGCCAGGGGTTCCGCGACAGTTTGATGAAAAATTTTATGGCGCCAACTGAATTCACAAAGGTATTCGCAGTGAATAGATTCTCTCACAGCTTTCAGTCATTCTTTCTTAAAATAGCATTATTATGCGAATGCATTGTTGTTTTATATAACTATGCTATTGTTGTTTTGTATAATTATGTTGCTATAGCTCATTACTTGTTATTCTGAGGACACGTGCATTATATGGAATCTATTGACCTTTAGGCCTAAGCATATACAGGGTGGGCCAGCATAAATGTCCCGACTTTGCACGCGTATAACTTCGCCAATTTTTAACATTTATTTATACTTTATGCATCAAATTAAAGGTATTTCACTCTAGTATTATCTCTAAAAAAGTCGAACTGATACTAGTCTCGGTTTTAATTATATGCCCGGAACAGCGCTAGCTACCATATTTTGCTGTCATTTGTGACGCAACCTGGCGCCGTTGACAGACGATGATCGCGTTTCGATCTTAATTTTACGAACTGGTAAGGGATTTAATTCGTTTGAAATGATTAACGAATATTCTAACAGAGGATGGAATAAACAATACCTTGTATTATCTGCTACGGAAAATTAATAAAACAGGACTTTCTACTTGCAAACCATGGGAATCGGAGCGCACGGCGCTCACATCCGCTAACATTGCTCGTGTGTCCGCGTACATTTGCAGTCAAGACAATGACCAGGGCAGGCCCTGCATGCAAATTCAGCGCAAAACAGGCCGTCTTAGAAGCACTGAATAGCGTATTGGAAAAGATTATAGACCTAAAGTTAAAGTAATTTGTCGACGAGAAGTCCCACGAACTCTCCAGCTCTTACGCAAAGAAACAACTGGCAGCGTGCAAGCGTCTGAAGCAGCGCATGGCAGTGCACGGCTGTTGGCAAAATTGAAAGGACGCGGTTTTGCGATTAGAATATATTCATGGTAGGGACCCTACAAACACCCAAAATGGTCGTGTCTACGCGCGTTTTAGCAAAAAACGATAGAATTTTCCCGGGAAACGGCGTCATAATGCGTCAGTAATGACAAAAAACGGTAGCTAGCGCTGATCCAAGTATATAATTAAAACCGAGACTAGTATCAGTTCGACTTTTTTAGAGATAATACTAGAGTGAAATACCTTTAATTTGATGCATCAAGTATAAATAAATGTTAAAAATTGGCGAAGTTACACGCCTGCAAAGTCGAGACATTTATGCTGGCCCACCCTGTAGATTGCTTATAGCCTGCTACATTACGGTGCGCTTCCATCAATCAAGTCGTATACACTCACAAACAAAACATTTTATTTAATGGTTTTTAAAATATTTGGTCTGGTGCATTTCCATCAATCCAGTCATTCCAGTCGGACAATCACAAACAAAACATTTTAAATCATTGTTTTTAAACTATTTTTGACAGTTCTGAACAAACAGCATCTGCTGAGCACTACACTCTCGACTTGTTTGGTTTAGCCTATTCTTCTTTTGAATCGTTCATTTTGAAAGCCAGTAGTTAAATTTCTTATCCAGTGGTAGGTCCTAGTGGATAATTATTCGAATTTTTGTCTTTACAATCTTTAACCGACAGACCTATAATTATAGGCTACTCGCTATCTGTTTTTCAGAAAATCACATAAGATGTGCGAAACAAAAATCATGCAAATATGTGATTGCACTTTTTCTGGTGCAGCGACGTAACAAGCAAAGGAAGTTAAAATTCTCCAAATAGGCTGACACCGTTTTTCTTCGTACACTCACAATGCACATGGCGGTTGAGCCCCAAATAATTTTTATGCTGAGGACGAATCGTTATGTGTCTGCCTATAGGCCTATCTGACGTGTTGTATATCTACGATGCGTCCAGGATTTAAGCCAGTCACAAAAAGTCACAGAAGGATATACTTTAACACAACTTGCCCATAGCACTGATCCAGAATAGGCCGTATTTCCGTTTTTCAATATTCCATCCATAATGGATAGTTGGCGAAATTGAGCAGAAATGCAGTTGTACTTTGACAGTGTTTTGTGCAATAAGACTCTAATATTAGAGTTTTAAGGCATGCATCTGTAATGTGACAGACTGCACCAGAAGTGCAAGTAACGTACATTTAATCAGTGCCGGCGCTAGCACTCCCCCCCCGTACCCCCCGGCCAGGAGGCCCCCGAGCTTGAAGGGGCACCCAAATTTAGCTGGTCATTATGCCTATTTGTGACTGTACAGATCTGGTCTGGTGCATGCCTCAACTAACCATACGGCACTGCCATAGCAAACCTAATGCAAATATCATACTGGTTTTGGGCATAAGTATATACTATATAATCATTAGAGTTTGAAAGGGGCCTCCAAATTTAGCTGCATGGTCATTATGCCTATTTGTGGCTGTACAGATCCGGTCTGTTGTATGCCTCAACTAACCATATGGCAGTGCCCTTGCAGACCTAATGCAAATCTCGTACTGGTTTTGGGTGTAATTATATAACCATTAGAGTTTGAAAGGGGCCCCAAAATTTAGCTGGTCATTATGCCTATTTGTGACTGTGCAGATCCGGTCTGGTGCATGCCTCAACTAACCATATGGCACTGCCATAGCAGACCTAATGCAAATACCTTACTGATTTTGGGCGTAAGTATAAAGCCATTTAAACTAACTCAGGCAATTTCGTACACTTTCTCAAACACAATGTTTATAATTTGTAACTTATTCTAATTGCTAATTGGATGAGGTCTCAAAATAAAACCTGCGTGAGGCCCAAACATTAAAGCCTGTGTAGGGTCCCAAATGTCCTTGGTATGTGTCTGATCTCAAGTGTGCAAGGGGCCTCAAATGTAGCTGGTAATTTATATGACTGTTCAAACCAAGCGCCGAATTACGTTTTAACGCAAATCATACAAAATAATATTATGCAAACCAATAGAGCATTGTCCTTCGACCAAAGATCAGACTTTGGGGTGTGGACAGGGGCACGACCCACAATTTGTGGTTGGGACGGAATCCTTGTATCCCCAATATTTCAGAAATATTTCATAAGTATCATCCACTGCCCATCAATAATGATCAATTTTGTTAAGATGACAGCCTATAAATGCTACCATTACAGTTGGCAAATCGGACAAATTTAAGTAATGGGGAGGGGACACTCTGAAGTCCTAAACTACGACTAACAGCATTGAAAAATGAGCAATTTTTTTATAAAGATGACAGCTCAAAATTCTACCATTACAGCATGGAAATTCCAAAAATTTAACAATTCGGATGAGACATTTATTGAAGTCTTACAGTCTTACACCATGTCGTTCAGCACTTATATTATGAGAAATTTTGCTGAGATGACAGTTCGAGGTATGGAGCCCCAAGTTTTTTTTTTGGAAATTGCATGGAACGTGGCCCCCCCATTTGGTTTCAAAAACATGCAGTGGGAGAGAAAAACAGGACATCTGGTCCCCCCCATTAGAAAATCGTACGGGACGTGGCCCCCCGTTCGGAAATGGCATCTCCTTTTCCCGAAAAATTAGTTGATGACTAAAAAAAAAAAAAAAAAAAAAAAAAAAAAAAAAAGGTCATCAACTTTTTTGGCGGATAAGTTGGTATCTTTTTCCCGGAAAATTTGGTCGACGACTACAAATTTTTTCTACTGTCTCGCAATACCAAAATTTTTGGCCCCCCTTCGAAAATTCCTGTATCCGCCCTTGGCCTCAGGTAACCTCAGGTAACCTAGCGCCGGCACTGGTGGTGGTGGTGGTAGTAGTAGTAGTAGTAGTAGTAGTAGTAGTAGTAGTAGTAGTAGTAGTAGTAGTAGTAGTAGTAGTAGTAGTAGCAGCAGTAGTAGCAGTAGTAATGGTAGTAATAGCAGCAACAGTGTAGTAGAAGTAATGGTATACAGTAGTACGCAAGGCGGGAGAATAAACTATCATGAAGACAGATTTTATTTAGTACTTAATGTAGACCTACTGTATTCATTGTTGCTTCAAATTCCGGTATAATTGATGTCAGTCATGTTAATCTCATAATTTATGGTTCATATTGTTCATTCCTGTATTCATTCATTGTAGTATTGAATGTTTTATACGTCGTTGCAGTTTAGTGAATGGATATCGAAGGGATCGGAGAGAGTGCCTTAACCGTGATGAGCTTTGCGAGAAAGATCGCATCTGGTCCTATGGAGTTTGCTGTCCCGGATCAGTTTGTGGCCGATGCACCACTCAGTGGTGGGTAGGCTACTCATGCTGGTGTGCGTAGATACAACCTAGTTGACAAGGCAAAGAGAAAAGGTGCGACTTGTTTCCAATTTAAACTGGACATTTGCTGTCGGTAATAAACAGATGTGCACACGAAACTCTTTCTCTTCCACGATTCAAAGAAATGCCTTAAGAGAAGCCATAGTAGTTTCACGTGTTTGACATTCAATGCTATCAACTTACTTACACACAAAATATATATCAACCACGCATTATACACATGCGCTTTTACTCGGATGTCATGGGCTCCTGCCAACATTCATACAAGTATTTGCATAATTGCATGCATTTCAAATATATTATACATACGCACATGCATACATATGCACAAACTTACATGCATGCATGCATGCAGGTATACATACAAAATAATAATATACATACATACAAACGCACATACATGTATATACAAGCAAGCATACATGCACGGAAACACACACACACACAGATATACACGCGTTCATACTTACACACACGTGCATGCACACAAGCATACACAGTACACACATACATACATTCAATGTATGCATGTATGTGAGTATGTATGTATGTGGGTATGTATGCTCGAAAGGATTGAAAAGGAAGAACAATGATAAAGACAATCAGAATAAGACGAAAGAAATGGATAGGGCCTACGCTAAGATGAGACAGGCTGGTAAAAACGGTGATAGAGGGGGAAATGGAGGGGAAAAGAGCAAGGGGAAGACCACGACAGATGATGTTGGACACGATGATGACGAGGATTGGATATCAAAGACTAAAGGACAAGGCCCAGCGGAGGGAAGAGTGGCGACATTGGATAGCCGAACCTGCCTAGGGGCAGAGAACCAGAAGAGGAATTGATGGTTGACGTCAATAATATTCGTAACTTTGTATTCTTGAAAGTGGTCGTGACAGTCACTAGAGACCATAATGACGTAAGCTATTATTATTGTTGACCTGGTGTGGCAGAAACAAGATTTACAAAATAATTGTTGGTGTGTGCGGACTACAACCAGAGTTCCCCAAATGTTTTACAGTCGACCTAACTGAAAGTAGCCTGCGACTATTAATTTTTGTTTGTTTTGTTTGTTTGTTTGTATGTGCACTTGTTAATTATTTAGTCAATAATTATTGATGACAGACGTTAATAACATTCGTAACTTTGTATAATCGTTGAAAGTCGTCGTGACAGTCACAACTAACTTTTGGACTGTTGCTGAAATATTTAACTTTCCAGTTAGCTCAAACACCGATAATAATAATTATTTTATTAACCACAGTCTATGCATATCTTAATACTGATCTTGGCGATTGTCATCGATGCCATCCTGCATAGTAGGTTACTTGCGCACGTGGCACAAATTGGTGATGTCATTCACCTTTCGGAGACTGGTATTAACCTCTCTGAAAGGCAACTCAATCGCAGATTTATGGTCAAGCAATGACGGGGATGCGATCTACACAAACTGGTCATGTGCCAAGAAGTACAGTTGATCAGTAGCCTACATGTAGATGAGGACTATTTGATGCTAACATGGTTCCGCCTTCTTAGCTCTTGTTCGATATAGGCTATATAAATTTATTCCTTACATAATATTATGAGAATAATTATTAAAGAATTTAAGACATTTTATGCATGCTGTATTTATAATTTTGTAATCAAAATGATCTGAGTTCTGAATCAATAGGCTAATGATTATTTATAGAGTCTCTTAGAAACAGCTTCAATGTGTGGATCTGGTGTTCTCGCCAATGTCGTCAAGTTTCACTGCATCTTTCACGGTCGTTTTCACATCCCAACTA
This sequence comes from Lumbricus terrestris, assembly GCA_949752735.1. Lineage (NCBI taxonomy): Eukaryota > Metazoa > Annelida > Clitellata > Crassiclitellata > Lumbricidae > Lumbricus > Lumbricus terrestris. Next base: position 77,861,085 of record OX457037.1, read on the forward strand.
ATCAGGATACAGAAACCGTTTCACTTGGCTGCGAGAAAGAAACACGAATCGTCATTATTACATGGCACAGAACATTTTCACAATAAGAATTAAAAATTTAAAAGCAATGTTAAAGTAAGGATGGGTTTGAATTCTCTTTCCGATTCCCTCGATCTGCATTCTTTTCCAGTGAATTTACAAAGCGGGTTTCACTTAATGTGACGATCGATTGATGTCTTTGGCATTATGGTTACGGCGCTATAGAAATAGTTGTATTAGATTTCAGTTGGCCAACTTGCTGACTGTCTGGCTGACTGGTTTACTCAGCGAAATAATGTTGACTACAGCCTTTGAGTAATTAGGGTCCACGCTGCAGAAATCTACGCTCATCTGACTGTTCACACACTGACGCGTTGTCGCATCCAAGCACTGATCACAGCTCACAAGCTAACTCGATAAATTACTCAGATAAATTATCTGATAGGTCTATTATAACTGCATAAATCAAGTGTGAATCATGTGCAAGTGCAAATAATGGTCTTTAAGCCTGTAAAGTTTCATTTTGAAATTCTTACTTCTGGCCAAGAAATTGGCAAAAACCATAGAGGGTCTTTTTTTTGGCCCACCCTGTATCTCTGTGCTAAATGATCAGACAAATGAAAGGATTATGGAGAGAACTATTGAGTGTGAGAAGCCGGCGGATATTCTGTAGAATAATATTGCGTTCTGTTTGGTTTTCACTTCCGTTGATGGAACAATCATGGTGTGAATATAAATCGAATCAGATGAAGCATAGCGAGTGTTGCGTCTTCAGCCACCTGATGAAGTAAAGAGGTTGAAGGCAGACATTACATGCAGATGTCACTGTTGTTTGTCAGAAAGATTCTGTGCCAGCACTACATGCTGCCGGTATGAAAACATTTGAAAATTAAATAGATTATTTATAATATTGTTGTCTAAATTTAACAAAGTCGGTATTGTTTTGGAGAGCCTAGCAAAAAGGAAAAGCACAAAGCTTAGGTTAGCATCGTAATTCCGTACCTCACAAATCCATCATTTCTTTTTTCAGATCTTGGAGAATTCCACGTAGATGGCCCTAACACATAAGAAACAGGCTTAGATTTTAGGTTAGCATTGTAATTATCGAAAAAGGAACCAAAATTTAATTGCTTGCGACAAATGACTGAATCAAACATAAAAATATCCCTATATCCTTATGAACATCAAAAACAAAGTTGGGTGTCATAATACTGACATCTCTTCAGAGATACTGTTAGGACACAAAGACATAATTGACACATGCGACATCGAATAGATTCTACTATGTTACTGTTACGGGTGCCACAAAAAATTAATGATGGCAAGATGGGCACGACCCACAGAACCATAATGAGGACAAGGGAATGGTAACTGCCACTGTTTGCATTCTTTTCTATCCAAAAAATGCAGAATGCATTGCTCTTGTGTTGCAAGGTAACATTGTACCAGTAGAAACCATTGGATCTTCTTTCTTTCTGAAAGGGTGGGGTTGGAAGTCACTCGTGAATACCAAACGCAACATGCTCAACCAGATAAAATCAGGTAGGCCTACCCAGTCAAAGCACAACTATTGAACCCAGATGCTCTAGCGGAGAATCAGTTCGACCAGTCCATTTCTTGCTGATACCCTGAAATCAGTGATATTGTCAGCATTGTAGCAAAAATCAAGAAATGGTTTTACAAAGGGTGATATTGGACTTCATTATGCGCTGGTTCAATAAATTACATGACAAAGCTCTAGTGAATGTCGTGACACTGCTTAGAATGTAGCGGAAAATGGATTTATTACATATGAAACGTAACTTGCTTTTGCAGACAAGAGGCATGCAAAGCACTGTTTAACTACTAGCGCACCATCCTATGATGCACCACTTTGACACCAAATATTTTTTCGGAGGCTTAAATAATTAATATTTTAAACTTTGTGCCCTTTTTAAAAACCAGGACGTTTTGAAAATTGTTAGTAACGTTTTTGAAAAAAGGTTGGCAAGTAATGGGTTAATGTATTAAGATATTCTAGAAAAATAACCTTTTCCTAGTCAAATTTTGATAAAAGAAATTTGAATGCGAAATATAGTTTGATCACTCACTCTTCACTGGATTTCCCTGCAACTCTGGAATATAGGCAATCTGCAGAGCGCAGACCAAAAGCACGAAGATAACTAGCTTCAGAAGTTCTGAAAAATAAAATTCAAGCGGATTCTTCGCCTTAAAAATTCGGCAAATAAAGTAATTTCGTTGAATATTAAGCAGGGAAGAAAGTGTGGCTAATGAGTGAATTCCTTGAAAATGAATTGACTTATTACGGATGAATGTGTATGAGTCTGTGAACGTGTGGCTCGTAAGGTAGATCGACAACGTCATCAATTTAGAAATACAATGTCATGTAGTAGGTTCATACAAGAAATTAAATTTATAGGAGTTATATTTGATACAGACTTCGAAGTCTGTAAGGCCTATTAAGTGACAAGTACGATACATAATTTAAATGACCTACGCATTTACTCTATAGTCTTTACTTCAAGCAGCTCCTCTGACTCCATAGATAATCTTCTCTGTGTGGTCACCCAAATCACCTCTTGGATAACCTCAAATCTCCTCTGCCTTAACCCCTCCAAGACAGACTTTATACTAATAGGCCTCAGAGAACAACTCAAGAAAATTCCAGATCCCTCTATTTCCTTCAACAATGACTCTTCTTCCAACCACACTTTCTCCGCAAATTCTCCTGTCCGAAACCTAGGTGTAATCTTTTACCAGCATCTTAGCTTCTCCGACCACATAACCCAACTTTCCCGCACGTGTTTCATGCACATACGAGAACTCCGCAGAATCCGACCTATGCTCGACTTTAAAACTGCATCCACAATAGCCACATCCATAGTTCATGCGAAACTTGATTACTGCAACTCTCTCTTCCTAAACATTGATATAACCCAAATTAACCGCCTCCAAGCTATCCGCCCGTGCAGTGACGAAAACCCCCAAACGTCACCACATCATTACGATTACGAGTTATGCAGTTCTAAAAATTCCCTTAAAACAAGTAACTGCAAAAGATCTCATTTTCAACTGCACAAATTTACTTCCCAACTACACACTTTGTGTCCAGCTGCACGTTTGAATAAGCCCTGAATAATAGCCTATTGTCAAGGCCTTAAGGCGTTTAATTTAATTTGCAATTCAGTCTAAGCAGAGCATAGAGACAACGATTAACAATCAAGCAATAATTCAGCAAGTACAAAGACCAGGGCTGTTTTAAGGGAATTTTTAGAACTGCATAACTCCTTCTTTCCTTTCCCATCATCCATGGTAAATAACTTAAAATCGGAGGACAATTACTATTTTTTGCTAGTTTTAACTGTGCAGAAGAGCTTCTACAACTGCACATTTTGTGTACAACTGCACGTTAAGAAAGCCCTGGCAAAAGACATTGACGAACTAAAGCACGCACGCACACGCACACACACACATACACCCACATACACACACACACACACACACACATACACAGATTTAGAAATACGTCTTCCTACTCACGTGAATTTTTCACATTAAGGAATGCATAATCTGCTTATAATGCTGCATGTCATCCAGTTCAGCCGTCTCATGCAGCGTCTACCTGAATGCTTGAACAATGAACATTAGGTTTTTGATCGGGAAGCGATTTTAACTTTACGAGCTATCGATTATATTAAGCATTGTCTGAGGGATGTGATGGATGTGAATACTCTGATTCCTGTGACCAATTATAGGTTCTTTGAGCGCACAGAACAATTAATCTCTAGATTCTCTACGCAATAGAAAAGTATAGGTGGATCAAAGAATGCACGCGCGCACACACACACACACACACACACACAATAGATAGGCTACACATTGTTTATAAATACGCTTCCTACTCGCGTGAATTTTTCACAATACGACTGCCGGCAAACGAACATCAGTTCGTCGAAGAAATAAACACTAGCTAAGTATATTGCTGCTCGTTGGAGCGAAGAGGGGAAGAATTCATCGGCATATAATATTCGCTGCTTGAAGTACCTTCTCTTGTCGCGGGTTTGTCACGCTGAATTATTATAGCTCTGGTGTGAGAAGCACTCTACAAATGTTCATATTGGATTAGATAATGTTCATACATGTAGGGGAGATGGAGTAAGTAATTAAGTATGGCATAAAGTCATAAAAATTAATGTTGAATAAAATATGTAATACATATCAAGATAAAACTTGTTTTGTATTGTAGGTAGGTCATCGGTGCATCTATAAAATTGCTTAAATTGCTACTAGATACAATTTCTTCATCAAAATCTGGCTTGGGGTGGAGGTACCCAAAAGGTCACTCTTGCCCCATGTTGTGGGGCAAGAATATCATGCCACTCTTACCCCTTGTTGAGGGCAAGACTGGTATCCCCTTCGTACCCCAGAGACAGTAACATAGGTAGGCTATATTCAGAATGGGTGCACGGTCAAAAGCGCGCATGACAATAGCGCGCAGACAAATGCGCGCAGACAAATGCGCGCAGTAACAAAATCGCGCACGACAAATGCGCGCAGACAAATGCGCGCGATTAAGAACAAATAGACCCAATACATATGAATGTTTTTAATGAACATCTAAACATAATGAAACGCAGCAGCAGAAATACAAATTAAACAAATTAAAACAGACGAGTGAAGAATCTAGTCATCCAAATACATCCAAATACATCAGATTTTTAGGACATTATATAACTTCTAATTAATGTAAAATATTTCTTCGAAAGTTCATTACTAACATAAGCTACACTACTGTGGCCTAAAATTGCGCACAAAATACATACTGGACTTTTGAAGTGAAACAGAATATAGTCAAATTGTTTTTCGCTGGAAATGTTAAAAAATTGAGTTCAAATGAGAGTAATGTTATAGGCTAACGTTGTGAGACACGCCGTGCAAAAACTCTTCCAAAGGAATCGTGCCATACGTTGGAACTAACGCCGGTGTCACGAAATAAAGTCTCCCCCCGATACAAAGTCTCCCCTCGAAACAAAGTCTCCCCTGGCTGAAAATCTGCATTGGAAGACATTTTTCTGATGTAAAAGTATCTATTATGTTCGTGTTAAATAGTCTAGCAACATAAACTAACCGTTTAACCAGCTCATCTATAACTTTTATGCGACTGTAGCCGATTTCACGCTCAACGGGGGAGACTTTGTTTCGTAGACGGAGGAAATGTTCTCTCCCCCCGGAGACTTTATTTCAGAATATAGTCTCCGGGGGGCGAATTTATTCTGGAGCAGATCCTCCGGGGGAGAATCTGTTTCGAAATAGAGTCTCCGGGGGGAGACTTATAGGGGGGAGACTCTGTCACGCGACACCGGCGCTAATCAAAATCAAAGACTAATATGAGAAAGCATACGAAGGAATAGACGCCGAAAATCAGCATAACAAGTCGGACATAGGAAGAGCCTATGAAAACTTAGATGTATGAAACATGAATATTTTTAACTGTTCTCAAATTTCTTTTCCGTTGCGCGCTTGTCTGCGCTCTTTTGACGGGGAAGGTCCCTGTTGCGCGCTTTGCGCGCTATTGTCTGCGCGCATTTGTCTGCGCGCATTTGTCTGCGCGCATTTGTCTGCGCGCTTTTGTCATGCGCGCATTTCTTACGGCGCCTTCAGAATGCTACATAGTTAGGCCTACGCAAATATCTGACTAAATAATTTTAACAGCTCCTTTTCTCTACTAATAATCAGGGCTGTTTTAAAGGAACTTTTAGAGCTGCACAACCCCTACTTTTCTTTCTTATCTGCCGCGGTAAATTACTCCCAGTCGGAGGAAAAATAACCTTTTTCAACTTGTTTTAACTGCACAGAAGTGCTTCTACAACTGCACAAATCCATTTAGAACTGCACATTTTGTGTACAACTGCACGCTATAAAAAGCCCTGCAAATAATATCAACGGGTTTCGCAAGCGCTATGACGTTCACACATGCAGAATTACATAGGGCCTCGATATTATTATAGCTGAACACAAGATATTCCGACTCGATTTAGTTGAAGATTGGAAAATCGCCTGTTAGGCTATATCTTCGCTGCTTGAAAACCTTCCTCTTTACGTGGGCCCGCGTCTGACTACCTCTCAGGTGGCCAGCACTATGCAAATGTTCAGATTATATTCACATTACATTTGTACTTCCATAGGTCCATAGGTGTAGGAGGCTGGGGTCCAGATGGAGCCATTTGCCTGCCCCAATAAAAATTCGGGCGAGTCTGCTTTTCGGGCAAGTAGGCCCGCCAAACTATTGAACAAACTATAGGCCTGATTGAAGTTCAACGCTCATTATCACGCCACATTATCTCCAAGTTATAATTTTGCTGAATCCAGTTAGATAGGCTACTATAATGCACAGCCACCATGGATAGGAATAGCAGAATTTCGCGGGAAAAGGTTCCGATCTCAGGGCATATAGGCCTACTATAGGCTATAGAAATGTTATTTGTAAAAACATTGCGAAAATCGCAACAAATTCACGATCCGAAATTTGCCCGAAAATAGCGGCAATTCGTGGCATTTCGTTAATTTCACAGCACTCAATACAAGCAACGATCACTGAACTCACGGTTTCAATGACATCGAACATTTCTACTAGCCTGTAACAGTTCTTAGCCATGGAGCAAGATAGAATCGCTAATCTTGCTTTCATCAACATTGAACGTGCAGCTATAAGACTTAGGCCTACATGTCCTGCAGCTGCAGATATACATATACTGGTCGGTTATTGAGATTTTTCGAAGGTTCAGGCAGAGCCGATGAGAGAAATGCTTCACTCCTAGCAAGTCCATAGATAGGATTTGATTGGGAGGAGGGTGTTTACTCGACAGTCGAGTCGACTGTGAGCAGCGGGCATGCCCACAAGCAACCGAATCAAAGGACTATAATGGGTTTGGAGAAGCATCGTGAGCTTTCATAGCGGTTCTGGATACTCAATACATTGCACAATTTCTAATATCATGTGCTAGTGAATGCTTTATTTCATTTTTGCAATTTTTATTTCCAGGTCTCGTCCTATTGTGTGCGGGACCCATGGCAGCAAAGTATCAGCGGGTTCCAAAGCAAAAAATTGCGACGTTGATGTCATGTATACGGTATTAGTAACAGGCTTACAATAATAATTGCAAAATTTATGTTTCCATATTATATCTTATCAGATTAAAACTGACTAGACGAATGAGCGATTGTATTGCAGGATCTAAATAAATCCAATCTTGAGGTTCATAGGAGCTAGAGGCAATCGGTTTCGACTCAACTCTACACAACATTCGCTTCTGAATACGACTTGCTGAACCGTACACAATGAAGCTGTTGGTCATCATGCTCGTTGTTGGATTGGTGATTGGTAAGACATCAAATGTTAGAAAGGCATAGCCTACTTTTATGAACATATGCACAGCGAAGTTCAGCAGGCTCTCTCGACAGAATCTTACGATCTTACTATAGTCCCAAATAAGACATCGACAGAGAATGTGATCTTATTTTATGACTATTATATGTTTGCGAATTTTCAAAAGAGTCTTGCTATTTTACTATAGTCAGAGCACAGAATATAAATAGGCCTAGATATCTTATTTTGTGACTAGACCTAGGCTATATAATTATACATTTTGTGAATTTTCGAAAGAGCCGTACCACAGGGTGCGATAAAAAAAAGACCCCATAGGTTTTTTGCCAATATTTTGACAAAAAGTAAGAATTTCCAAAGGAAATTTTACAGGCTTATAGACAATTCATATTTAAACATTATGGCCAGATTTCATCAAAATATTTCAAACGGAACAAAAGTTACATCACTTTTAGTGAGGTCACTAACCGTTTTCGACGATTCAAACACGAAGCGCAAAAAAATTAGGTTTTTTGCCAATATATTGGCCAAAAGTAAAAATATCGAAATGAAATCTTCCAGGCTTAAAGACAATTCATATCTGCACAGGGTGGTCAGATTTCATAAAAATATTTCAAACAGGACAAAAGTTATAACACGTTTAGTGAGGCCACCCACCGTTTTTTGACGAAAACGAAACACAGCAAAAAGTAACAAAACCACGATTTTATTAAGTCGCATCTCAAATAACTGTTGTCAAATGAACTTGGTAGTGCTTCACAACTTGTGTTCAATGTGCCCACCACCAGTGCCAAAACTTCTTTTGAGTCTCTTTGCAAAGTTCTTGATGGACCTGTTGATTAATCTGACAGATTCCTTATTTAGGCTACCAATTTGATTGTCATAATAATAATAATAATAATAATAATAATAATATGTAGAGATTAAAGTGCCATGGGTTCGTAAGCAACCGATTAAGAAAACCGTAGCAACGATTCAGAAGCACTTGGGGCAGGGAAAAAGTCAGTCAAGAAGGGCCTGTGTAAAAAGATTAGTTTTTAGATGCTTCTTGAAAGTTGTCAACGATGTGGAATTTCTGATGGCAGACGGAAGATTGTTCCATATTCGAGGTGCTGATGAGGTGAATGATCTAGATGCAGTTACGGTGCAACAGCGATGAAGAACTAATGTTCGGTTTCCGGATGATCTCATGTTTCTTGAGGGCTCGTAATTCTGAAGGAGATCGGAGAGGTATGAAGGAGTCTTTGTTGTTACACAGTTGTAGGTAATGATGGCGATTTTGTAAGTAATCCTTTCTTTGACAGGTAGCCAGTGGAGGGATTTCAGAAGTGGTTTGCTGCTAGAATGATATGAAGCATTGCAGACGACCCGTGCTAGGTTGTTTTGGACTCGCTGAAGAGACGTTAAGTTTTTTGAAGATGTTCCATAGAGAAGGCTGTTGCAGTAGTCCAGACGTGAGTTAACTATTCCACATGCGATAGTGTTTGCAATGTCTTTTGTGAGGAAAGGTCGGATGTGTCTCAGGGCACGAATGTGGAAATTTGTGGAGCGAAGAATTTCAGCAGTTTGGGAGTCCATTGAGAGAGTCGAATCAAGTTTCATTCCGAGAATTTTAACAGTAGATGATAACTTTAAGGTTGTGTTTGAGAAGGTAGGTTGGAGGTGCTGATGTTTGGCGATTTGAGACCTGGTCCCAAAGACTGTGGCTTCGGTTTTTGATGTGTTTAGGAGAAGACCATTTTCCAGAAACCAACGGTTTACAGCTTCTGCACAATTAGTAATGTTATAGCAGGTGGTATTTCCAGAGGTAAGAGAGGTATATACATGTAGCTGTGTGTCATCTGCATATTGGTGGTGCTGGATCCCAAAAGATTGGATGAGGAAGTTAACGGGTGATATGAACATAGAGAAAAGAAATGGGCCAAGAACACTACCCTGAGGTACTCCAGTAGTGGAAGGCAGAGTGTCAGATTTGGCAGAATCTAAAGCAATGAAAAAATGCCTTCCGTCTAGGTAGAAAGTAAGCCATTTCAGAGCATTTCCAGTGATACCAAAAGCATCTTGCGCACGGGCAACAAGTAATTTATGGTCCATAGCATCGAAAGCAGCCGAGATGTCCAAAGAGAGCAGAAAGGTTGCTGATCCTTTATCAGTATTAGAGTGAATGTCATTAGTGACTTTAAGGAGGGTTGTCTCAGTTGAGTGGCCAGACCTGAAACCAGATTGAAATGGATTGAAATTTAGAGAGCTTGTGATGTGTGGTGACAGTCTAAAAAGTGCAAGTTTCTCTAGAATCTTGGAGAAAGTGTTTAGATTTGATATCGGCCTGCTAAGTGACTTCTCAGTGACCGCCAGCTACGCTGGTGCCCTGTTCTTTTTTAATAATAATAATAATAATAATAATAATAATAATAATAATAATAATAATAATAATAATAATAATAATAATGATGATTATCTGGCAATATCAAGGCTACCAAGGATAAAAAAATCGTGTTTTTGTTGCTTTTTTGTTGCGTTTCGCTGAATAGGCCTACAACAGCTAGGTTTTGTGGGTCATTTTTGTCGTCCTTCTATATGGATGGGGCCCCCACAATTTTACTGAACAGGGCCCCCACATTTGTTAATCCGGCTCTGGCAAGAAGCCTATGCATGCTAATATGCAGGTGGGCAAATACATGTACTATTGTTTCTTGATGAAGGTCATGCAATCAATCGACCTTTGATGAACAGTACTTTCATGAATAGCCGTGATGAACAGTCCTTGATGAATGACATTTTTGATGAACAGTCCCTTGATGACTCGTCCTTTCATTAACATTCCTAGAACAGAAGAAGTCTGCTTTAGTCACACGAAACCGACACAACAGTTTTAAGTGTCACTAGTGGTTAGAGAGTTATAATAATTATTAAGTGTGCATCATGACACTCAATCAAGCTGACCAACTGCATGGAACAATCTCTCCGACAGCACAGCGCCGTTGCTCAGCCGAGGAGCTGTGATTTAAATGTCACCGGAGACATTTAAATCACAGCTCCTCGGCTGAGCAACGGCGCTATGCTGTTGCAAGTTGTTTCATTATAATTATTATTTTACGAATTACCATCATCATCATCGTCATCTTCATCGTCATCATAGTCATCATCATCATCATCGTCAGCATCGTCATCATCATCATCGTCATCATCGTCAGTGTCATCATCATCATCATCGTTATCGTCGTCGTCGTCGTCGTCGTCGTCGTGATCGGCATCGTTATAATAATTATCATCAACATCGACATCATCATCGTCGTCATCATCATCATCATCATCATCATCATCTTTTTTATTCGTGCGCATATTCTGAATTCAGGCGAAATATTCCGTGAAAATATAAGAGAATTTGATCTGCGATGGACATTGTGCTACTGTATAGCCTAATAAACTAGAGCACGAACTAATAAAACCATCAAACTTCTTATTTCTTTGAGTTTGATCTCGCAAATGATTCAACATCCAAGTCAACATGAAGAGGGGATTATTATTATTATTATTACTTAAATTTATTACGCGCGCAAGGTCACACCAAAGTGTGAATCTGAGGCGCGGATAGTGATGATGATGATGATGATGATGATGATGATGATGATGATGATGATGATGATGATGATGATGATGATGATGATGATGATGATGATGATGATGATGACGATTAGGGGATAAGGCCTAAACTAAAGAATACATAAATTAATTTTGAATGTTATTGTTTTTTCTGACTAAAGTACTATTTTTAATTTAAGCAACCTGTCTGGCCAGAGAAAACAAGGAAGTTCATAAGCGCCCGAAGGATAAACCGAAACCAAGCGCTAAGGCTGAGAAGGAGTGTAAGGCCAAATGCGAAAAGGAGACTCCTCTGGAAAAGCCAGAGGCACCGAGGAAGAAAAAGGTAACAACCTGCAGGAACACATGCTTGGAAAATTTTGATCCTAGAGAAAGCAACAGAGCCTATAATCAAAAAAGTAAAACAGGTACACGGATTTCTCTTTATATTTTAACATGGCCTAAAAGAGTGTTCACTGCGCTTTTTGGAAAATAATTATGTATGCTGTAGGCTAATGAAATTTATAATATTATTATAGGTCTATTGAATTAACATAGAAAAGTTTAAACGATGACAAATGCGAAAAGAAAATTCTATGGGAAAAGGACAAGGGAAGTATAAAGATGAAACTAGGATCTTGCACTAAAGCATGCTGGATACAAGCAAGAATACATGTAGATAAAAACAAAGCCAAACAACAAGGTAGCGCAAGTAGACGGATTTCTCTTTATATTTTAACATGGCTTAAAAAGTGCACAAGTGCTGTAATATGCCAAACGAATTTCTGTCCAGGGTAACGGCCTCTGTTGTCATAGACCCTGGTCAAATCGGATCCATCCAATAAAGTAAACATTGCACTTGCTTGGGAAATATATGAATGCTGTAATGCAATTCATAAATAGAGGTCTATTGAATTAACAGACATAACATTAGATAGAACTGAATTGATTTTCACATAGCGACGTCCTTAAGAGAACGTCACTCACGTGACACCTTGAGAATTTTCAGACGAGTGACGTCAACATGTAATTTTAAATTAGAAACATAATACAGCCGAAACTTACCGAAAGCATTCTTCGTAGGGAGAGATGGCATCTATCCATCTCTGGAAATATTAGTCACGAGCAACACTGTTCAGAAAATTACTAAAGGATTCGGTATGGTCTGGTAACGTAACGAAATAGGCATACGGTAAACTGTGTGACTCACACAGTGTGAGTTAAGCCTAGTGAGACCACTATTTAAAAAAATTATAACCTACATCAAATGCATAGCCCAATAGCCCATGTTTATAGTCCTAAATTGATATAAAACTAGTGCACATCACTGTACTACATAAGCCTATCAAATCCGCCTATCAAATCCTAATAAGATTTCCAACATAGTTCAATTTAAAACTGCCTGCATTCTTCTTAATTTCCAGAATGAAATGAACACGAAGAAAATGACGCTCAAGAAAAGGAGAATTGACTCGATGAACTTCCTCTGAAATAGGCTTAATAATATTATTGTCTAACTCGTGTCACTTGGAAATGTATTATAACGGCTCACGATAATCGGGCAGTCATGCATATAATTATGCACTTGCGCCACTTCTTGAATGAATAATAATTTAAAAAAATGTTCAACTGATTCTGTGTAATGATGAAATACTCAAATGAATCGATCAATTCAAATGATCGACTCAACAAATCTATCTCCTTGATTAGCATATTAGTTCGCTTCTGCAGGTGGACCCTAGCCAGCCTAGGCCTACTCACCGGGCGCGTCCGAATAGGGTTTAATAGGCCTATGCTTATTTAAATTAATTTTTTGTCTATCGCGTAAATCGTTTTGATTTGAAAATGTAAAATGTAGGCCTAAACGTTTTCTACAGCGATTCACCACACAAGAGGCGCTTAATATGTGTTTCAATACAATGCAATACAATGCAATATAATAGCGCTAAATTATTATACTACGACTCTGATAATTTGTCGATGAATAGGCCTATTAGTGATCGGGTTGGTCCTAATCTCTCGCATTTTAGGTGAGCCGTGTATCCTGTGCAAGGACTGCGTGTGTTTATTAGATTTGGGCTACACTTCTAAAATTAGCCATTATTGGGAATTGAATCGTGTGGCCCACACACGCTCTGTGATTTACTATAGCGCAGAGTAGCATTATATTCAGAAATCAGCATAATTATAGGCCATAATAGACCTACGTTCTTGTCAATGTAGCCAGATAACGTCTTTGGTTTGTTGGAGACATCCCTAAATACCTTGCGAATGCATTTGTTGTGCTAATAATTATAGACCTAAATCTAGCCCACTATCGTATGACCTTACGAGAAATCAGAGGCTGAATGAGGAACTTGGGTAGGTGGACAGATGATTCAGAGCGAACAAACTGTCCTTCAACCTAAATAAAAAGAAACTAGCTCTATAAAATTATTGCATTTGAATCAGGGAAATAAATAGTAAAACCTCTCATTACTATCGATTCTGACTGTCAAAAAAATAAAGGGGGAAATTTATATCATGAGATGCGTTATAGTGAAAATCGGAAAATGAATAATTTGAATAGCAGCTGATGACCCATAATTTATGCTGAATTCAATTATTCATTCTACTTAATGAATTGGTCAGGACAAGACAAGTAGGCTAAATCTATATTTCTGACAAGTAAATCTATATTTCTAAGCAGAGCCGAACAAAGTCTTTCAAATGTGTGAGTCATTTATACATTCGCAAACGTTAATTAGGGGCCTAAGTGTAATGGGCAGACCAGCTTTTAATGGGCTTTTCCAGTGTTGGCCTATAATAATTCTTTCCCGACCATGATGACTTGTTGAAAATTATGCTCGTTGTGTACCCTTGAGTAGCCTGTGTCTCAATGCACTTCATCCAAATGCCGTCATCCGGTGTCTTCTCACGCGTCACGCGTGCCAATAACCAATTTAGTTGAGACTTATCTCTGCAGTTTATACTCCAGATTGCTGAACCTTGACTTCAGATTTAGCGAGGGCCTAGTAGGGCTGCCAACTTTTGATTTTGCCATTCCGGGACGCCTTCAACCACTCGAAGAACTATTACCAATTTACACAATCCACAGAAACGCACAATGTAACAAATGTTGTGTCCGCCGAATAATTATAGGATCTAACATCTATTGAAAAAGTCCTTAATAATTTCAGATAAATCGTCAGCAGACAAGCAGCCTAAATTAAGACGGGAATCGACTCCAAGAGGTCGAGGACAGCATTTCAAACTCCAGTTACCTAGGCCTATCAGAGTAGGTCATGCCTAATTAAGATTTATGAGCCGAAATTGAGGGAAGTTCATAAGTATCGTAGACTCATAGGCCTGCCACCAGAGAGCAGAACTTATCTTAAATTTATACTTCTGTGCTCATAGCAGTTCCAGAACACTGCTTTAATAAGGTCAGCAAACCTTTGGCGCTCAGGTAATTGCGATTGTTAGACAACAAATGCTGAATGCTTTCATGCAAAAAGCATTAAAAATGGACCCAATAGGTCTATGTCAAACTGAAAACCGAGTGTAAGTGGCTTCTAAAGTTTTGAAGACTTCAACACCCGATGTTCATTGTTCAGCCAACAACGTAATGTATTTTATGTTGTAGCCTAATTAGAAGAGAATTTAGTTTTGTTAGAGAGCAGAACGCAAAAATAATCGTACAAATGATTGAGTTAAGTAAGCAGTGGATCTCTAGACTAAATTCCGGGACAATTTGAGATCAATCCGGGACACGGGGCGCACAGGGCCGATTCCGGGACTGTCCCGGCGAATCCGGGACGGTTGGCAGCCCTAGGGCCAAGCGATGATTTCGTTGGAAACAGTTTATGTTGTTGTGGACATGGAAATTGATATTTTTACACAAATAATAGAATCAGAAGGAACTGTTTTAGCTTGGGCGTTGTTCGTACTCTGACAGTGCCAGTCCCAAGCCTGGATAAAGGAGGAGGGCGATGCTAATGATCTTTGTAGCACAATGTCGTTAATCAGACAGGCCACTACTGAAACCAAAAGCTGATAAAACAATTACTGCCCTGATGCTTGAATTAAAACATTTTAGGAAATAATAAGCTCTTTTGGAGTTCAAATTAGCTGACAGTATTTTATGCAGGCCATTTCTTCGCATGTTAAGTCCGTGACATAGTGTAGCAGTCCTGTGAGTCTTTGATTCCTCTTCTGCCTTTCGATCAAAACATTCCCGAATTCCTCGAATGCATTTGGTGCTTTCCGGCTGTTAATAATCATAGACAACATTTCATTCCTCTGAAATCGACTCACGTCTATTTATTTTATTTTATTTACTGATGATTTTATGTAGCGCTCCTTCAAGGTTAGCTACTCAGAAATGGAGATCGCTATAGTTGAGCATAACCTCGTAAGGAAGAAGAGCAAGATAATGAAAAGGGGAAGAGGAAGCGGAGAAGAAAAAGGAGGAAGAGGAGGAGGAGGAGGGGAGAAGGACGAGGAGGGAGGAGGAGGAGAAGAAGGAGGAGCGGAGGAGGAGGAGGAAGAGAAGGACGAAGGGAGAAGGACGAGGAGGGGAGGAGTAGGAAGAGAAAGAGGGGAGAGGAGGATGTTGTATTATATATTAAATAGAAGCTGGATGAATGATAAAACGCTTGAGAAATGGAAGCGGGATGAAGGTTTTTTTATATAGTAAATAGAAGTTCTGGAACTGAGTTGTCCGTGGCGGACTATTTTCGCGGAACTGTTTACACGGGCTGTTTCGACGGGGCTATTTCGTCGGGAACTGATTATTTTCTGGGCTGTTTTGTCTCTGGGCGATTATGACGGGGCTATTTTGTCACAGGGCGATTATGACGGGGCTATTTCGACGGGTCACCATTTTCCAGACATTTCGACCAAACGACAAAAAGTCATCAGATTATTTCTGGCGAAGATCACCGAGAATTCTGGTCCCCTTCAAAAATTATCCGCCCCTGAATTGGAAAACAGTATTTCAAAGACCTTAGAGAGTAATTCTGCAATAAAAATCACTGAAAACGTTTAGGAACACTTAGCCCATTCAATTGTGCCTAGATCACGAACCTCGATAATTAATCCAACATCGGGCTTTTTCTATTGGTCTTTTAATTTGGAATCACCTTCCTTCTGAAATTCGTGGCAAGATTCTTGTAGGAAATTCACCTGCATCTTTTCGCTGCATCTTTTGGCTGCTGTCTCTTTTCATGGGCGCTGAAGGCGCTTCTGAATAGGCTAACTCTGCTGTAAGAAGGGCTTTACAAATGCGTTATTAGATTATATTAGATTAGACTAGATTAGATTAAATAATGTTTTTCTTTGTCAGTTGGCAGATTCGTACGTCTGGTGATACCACTCCTCTCGCTGCTGAGATTTCTCTGTCGCTGATATCCCTTCGCATCATCAGCCAGTCCAGAAGCTTCTGTCTAGGTCTTCCTCTTCTTTTACGTCCCTCTATTCTTCCTTCCATTATATTGATCATGTGGGTGTATCCTCTAAGTATGTGTCCAATCCAATTCCTTTATTTTTTATTGTGGCGATTATCGCTCTTTCCGCCTCCAACATCTGTAGCACCTCCTCGTTCGTTATGTGCTACGTCCAGTTAATCCTTTCCATGGCATCCTCAGCCATATTCACATTTCAAAAGCCTCCTATCATCTGATGTCTTCTTTCCTCATGATCCACGTTTCAGACCCATACAGAGTGACACTCCATAATTTATTTTAAACTACCTGGTGCTCTTTTTATCAGCACTGCAAATTTAGAGTGATTTTTCTAAGAAGACATATTAAAATACTACCATTGCAATCTGGAAATCGGCAATTAATAAGAAATTGTTAATGGCAATTATTGTACGTCTATTATAATTATATTGGCTTGGACCACTCTAGTCAGCATTGAAATGGTAGGGCAATTTTGTTTCGACGACAGCTTAAAATGCTGCCAAATTCAAAAACTTTCTGCTAGAGTGGGGGCTCATCCACCTCCCCTCCTCTGAGTCCTCTCCCCTACTTGGCGCTACGCCCATCGCCGATCGCCCGCTTGACGCTCGCTTAGGTCTACCCCACCTCGGAAACCTTGATTTACCCCAGATGAGTGGACTAGATTAAACAAGGGAAGACATGTGATTACGGAGACGGAACTTTAAGGGTTAAACTGTTAAGTACATGTCAGATAGAGGCCAGATTCTGTTCCATTGTCACTTTCGAGTTCGTGCAGATCTGAAGACATTGCTATATTCAAACATGGTCGCATACGCATAGGAATTCAACTTTAATGCAGTCGCAATTGTGTGAGCAGCAACCGTCATCTGAGCCACATCGTTCACCATTAACGATACACCATCTTGCATTGAATAAGTTCATCATGAACCTACAAATGCAAATAACGAAAACATAGATTGACCGTCGATCATATTCACTTGCTCACTTATTTAACAACTGCATGGCTTCGTGAAAATCCGACTGACTGACTGACTGATGGACTGACTGACTGACTGACTGACTGACTGACTGACTGACTGACTGACTGACTGACTGACTGACTGACTGACTGACTGTGGGACTGAGTTCTGATTGCCTGACTGAATTCCTCCGCGGATGTCTGACTTAGCTAGTTATTAGTCTTGGTAGCCTACCTAATTTTAAAACGGTCCCGAGACAGTTACGCCAAAGTGTAACATTTGGGCGACCTGAGAAAATGACCAGCAAGTGCTATAAGCTTACCAGTTAGATTAAGCCTACTCGTGAACTAGCCTATGTAAAGATGGCATGGACACATTTTCCACTGTTATGATTATGGCAACTCTGTAATTTAACAGAATCTGAAGCATGAAACAAGCGCAAACCATGGAGACATAGGCTAACTATTGTTCTCACTTACACACGGTTCCTATATCGCACCGATCACAACTCTAAGAAAGAAGTTGATGGTAAGTTTTGGCTATCAATGAACGAACGTGGCCCACCTCGCTGCACTCTTTGTATCGCTGACAACTATGCCCTTTATTTCCCCACCATTAAATGATTTTTCCAAATCCGATTCTGTGAACACCAGAAAATACACCTGCTAAGAAAATTTGTGTCGAAAAGAAATTGTTTAGATTGGTCTATGTTCACAGTTTGGAATAGATTCCGATACTGTGAGGATACACCATGGTGCGATTGAGTTATTCTGAAAGAAACTGTTCAGATAGTATGTTTATCGTTTAGTAATATTATTAAAGATGACATTTTCAATACTTTTTGAAATTATTTTCTATATCTCTCTATGTAACCATGTGCGGTGTGTCATTAAACGAATCGTACACTGGAAATTTCGAAGGCGCCACTCGAAAGCCCAGCGTGGGGCACCAGCTTATTCACGAGCGCTGCGTTGAGTTAGAAGGGTTGTCGGTGAGAGTTGTCCGTGGTGGTCCGGGTCGAGTTAAACGAATATCTATATATATTATATAGTATCGATTCAGATTAGAAAGTGACGTTGACGACTCACTTATTCGAATTATAATAAGCCTACGCTTATTCTCTTCTGTTCCATATTGTCTCTTAGCTTCACTCACTTTGCAACGTGCTTCACCTAACCTAGCGCCGGGGAATAAGCTGGTCTCCCTGACATGACTTTTGTGGGCGCTGAGAAATTCTCGAAGATTTACGTTACATTACCTAGGCGCCTCTGAAATTTACCGTACCATAGGCCTGCCCTAGCTAATAATGTATATTCGTTTAATTCAATAAACAACAGACAGAGCGCTGTTGGTTTACATTAGCAAAATTAACAGTATAGCTGCTTAAAGCTTATGGTCAAAATAGTTAGTAGGCTACATGTTTTTGAATAACATTTCTGGGATAAAGTTTAACGAGTCTTTATTGGAAATTGTGAACCCTTTTTCTGAAGTTATATAATGGATCTCGCTGTAGTGGAAAGAGGTTACGGAGGGCATGAAGTTCATTTCCCTGAACAGCTTTGAAAAGCACATTATCAGCCTCTTGCGCTAAAGTTTCTGCTGTAAGTTATCAGGATGTAAGTAGCCGGCTCGTCTAAGTTTGTTCATGAGACCCTCAAGACGGAATTTGACCAATCCATTAGCCAGACCCCACCATGCAGGAGAGGCATGCATAACTCTAGATATGATAGTAGCTCTAGTAATAGTTTGATCTTAAAATTAATCTTACGTTGTCTTGGTCCGATTTGACTCATGTAAATCTATCATACCTTAAATTGCGTCGATCTGCTTTATCCTGATTACATTGACATATAGTTTTAGCTTGCACTTTCCACCACCCGAACCTACACAGCTTTACCATGCGATGATATATCTCAGACCCACCTTGCCTTTCATCGCCTAATCAAGTCGCTATGCTTTAAAATATTTTCTTATCATAACTAACGTAGGCTATATCTTACTAATCTTACATGTAGGCCTAGTTTAATTGAATTAGATAGGGAAGGACTGTGCAAATTGAGACATCTTTACAGTGACAGTCTAAATGATGTGCGATTCTGAGAAATTACGAAATCCTACGAATTTCGAGAGTGAGATGTATTTGCTAACTGTAAAGTGTTTTCGCCATCAAAATTCGAGCGAAGGTAATTTGAAGAACGCACGCAATCACCAAGAACCAGGACGTCTTCATCTTTTCAAAATGACTCTGTAAAAAACAATGAATTAAAATCCAGCATTTAAAGCTATGTATTTTGTCGTATATATCTTACCATGAAGACGATTGTGTCTATCGGAAGAACATCCCAAGATAAAATAGCCTATTAACAAGGCTCTTATGTGTAGCGAATCATATGTGCAACTGTGAATACTGCATAGGCGCCGATAGCCTACATGTACATGTAGATGGTTAGATAATTATAGGTGTGTGCAAACTGTGTATATGTTTTTTTCAGAATGCACGCCCACAGTTTCGTAATTATATTGTTGACTTGAAACCTTGCCTACAGACAGAGGGTCACCGGAAGCAGCCAGTGGAGGGTTGGTGAGTCCCCACACCATGGAGCAGGGTGGGCAAAAACCAGTTTTGTTGCTTGAGAAAACTGAAATGCTCCGTTCCACTGTCTACTTACCAGTTCTGAGACAAGTGTGAAATAAGAGAAAGAGTCTCAACATTCTCAAGCAAAAATTTTGCGTGTATTACCTTTCAGAAACAGAAAAGTTCTTGTTCGGAGATGTCGTTCGTGTAGCAGGGCTACTCTCTGTCTGGAAACCTGGAAGCTGGAGATGCTCATTGGCCACACGTTTGAGATGCAAGACTTTTATATCAGTTTGTTCATGGTTTCGTGTGCAAAACTGCATAATTATTTGTTGCAATAAACTTAGAGATTCTATATTCTCTCCCTTTCTCTCTGTCGCTTTGTCTCTCTCTCTCTCTCTGTCTGTCTCTGTCTTTCTCTGTCTCTCCCTCTCTTTGTGTCTCTCTGAGATGGGATCATTTTTTCGAATATGTAATTAGGCCTACACGATTTTGTCGCTGTAGGCTACTCGAAATGGACGCAATGGGCGCCGACTATTATTGTTTTAATGTAAATTTATGTGCGCTATACAGAACAAAGCGACTTGTTTTAAAGGAATACAGAATAATATTATAAAAGATTTTTTGCGTTTATTTTAATTATACAATTCAGTCCATGTAGATAAGCAGAACACGGAACCATTGATTAACAACTAAGCAAGGACAGAGACATTGATCACGTTATGCAAACAATGGTCGCTTAGAAATGCGCGATCCTCCACACGTGAATATTTTACAATAAACA
Organism: Lumbricus terrestris; assembly: GCA_949752735.1. Taxonomy (NCBI): domain Eukaryota; kingdom Metazoa; phylum Annelida; class Clitellata; order Crassiclitellata; family Lumbricidae; genus Lumbricus; species Lumbricus terrestris. The sequence continues at coordinate 77,881,831 of OX457037.1, forward strand.
ATACACTTGGGTCATCCAGCTCAGCCGTCCCATGCGGCGTCTACCTGAGTCCTTTAACTATAGGCGCAACCACGACCTAAAAGTTGGGAGGACCAAATGGAAATTCTTAATAGGAGTAATAATAGCGAGCGCGAAACGGGCGAAGCCGCTATTGCCGAAGGCAAGAAGCCCCCTAACGATTATGGGTATGGGGGAGCGTCGTAAGCACTCCAATCAGGCTCTGGGGCTCCGCCCCCGAAACCGACGGAATTTTGAGCATTTGATGCCAAATCGAGTGCATTTTGGGTTCTAGTTTACCTGAAAATTTTGCAACGGTGATATCGGAATAAAAGTACCTAGACCACCTCGATCTGTGAAGGTCTAAATCTAAATCTGTCAATCAGTCACTTAATGAACCATAGTACATGTAATTGACATTTTACATTGCTTTTAAAAATGGCGCAGCTTCTGGGGATGCAAAGCTTAGGCCTACGCTAAAGGGTCAGAAGTCATGCAACAAATATTCACTGATTTTAATGTGCACATAAATTAAGACACAGTGGGACCAAAGAATGATAATCATGAGTGTTCCTTTCCGTCTAACCGGAATTACAAAACGTTCATATTGGATTAGATGCGTAGGCATACTCAATACTCATAGGCTACTGGCATACGCACATACACGCATATGCAGTAGGCCTATAGCCTACGTACGTAAATGTGTAACTAATTAGGCCCTAAGTAGCTCCTTTTCTCCATCAAGAATATCCACTGGTATGGCAAACACCAAGACATTCACACTTACATACAGAATTACATAGATAATAATTAAAACTCAACACAAATATTCCCATCAATGGACTGAAGATTGGAAATTCGCATATTCTTCGCTGCTTGAAGACCTTTCTTTTTTCATGGTCCTGTTACGCTGAAAACGCTTCTGACTAGCTCTGAGGTCACAAGCGTTCTTTTTGTGGGGTGCGATAATGTAGTGGGTATGTTCATTGCCTTGCAGCCGGAGGGTTGCAGGTTCAAATCCATCTCAAGTCGCCTCGTAGGGACCTTGGACAAGTCCTTCACTCGCAATTGCTCAGCGCTTCGGCGTGAAACTCCGATTCAGTGTACGCGCTGTAGTCGGGAGCGCTTCTGAGTAGTAATCTTGAAGGTATACGTTATAACAAGTGCACATACAATTGCTCAGGTCAGATTTAGGCCTACATTACATTTTTACTAGCTTAATTAGAGCAGCCGTTTGTGGCAAGAGTATTTCATGGTTTTATCTAGGGTGAGCAGCAGAAAGGACGACTCTGTTGAGTGCTGTCGTTGACCGCAGAATGTTCAAATTCAGAAATCGAAATTGTAGCCTACATGTAATTTATATGCAACACTTTAAACAATATCGTCACTAACGTGCTACTTCTTAGATGCTTTGCGTAGGCCTATAATTATGTCAGCGAAAATGTTAAGGGTGACGCAGAGAACACAGCTTACAGGCGCGGATTTAGAGGGGGGCGGAGCCGGCGTACGCCCCCCCCTAAACCTGCAGCAAATGTTCTCAAACTAAACTGACCTAAAACTAATATAATTGCAATTTGGGAATAGGATGTTTGAAGTAGGCCTAGCTGGACCGGCAGAATGGAGCTCTCTTACCGGAGCTCTCTTACCTACTTACCTGAGTTGCTAGCAGACGTTGCCCACGTGACCAATGACTTTTGCCGTGATGCAAACCAGATCAAATGCAGTGAGAATGAAAAAATTGTTAAACGAAAGGTCGGAATTTTCTGTGAGACGAGATGGATTGAAAAGCACACAACAATGTCAAATTTCATGGAGCTGTACGAACCGATTGTTGCTTGCTTAGACGCAATCGGATCCATTGAAGCAGATTGGGACAGTAAGACGAGCACTGCTGCTTACGGACTTTTGAAGAGCATTACAGATCATGCATTTATCGTAAGCTTTCATATCGTTCGCCATTTCTTTGGCTACTTCAAAGGACTCAGCGCAAAGTTGCAAGGCTCATCTTTAGACGTGATCCAAGGATATGAAATGGTGACGAGTGTTAGAGCAGCACTAAACAATGCCCGACAGGATGACAGCGAATGGGAGCATGTTTTACCAGAAAGCTACTAAAATGGCAGAGACAGCTGGCGCTGGACCAATTACTGCAGCAAGAATATGCTCAAAACAGATTCACCGAAGCAACACACCCGCTGCAACGCCAGATGAACATTTCAAACGAAACATTTATATCCATTTCTGGACAGTCTACTTCAGCAGTTTAGCCTACGATTTGGAGATCTTGCAAAACAAGCAATTCGTGGTCTAAGTCTCATTCCATCTAATGTTTCAAACATCGACGCACTCACTGCTATAGGCCTAGTGGTATACTTCATTACTATCATGATGACCTGCCTTCGCCGGATTCTTTTCATCAAGAGTTAAAGCTTTGGCAGCAGATGTGGAGAAACGCTGACAGCACACCAAGCACCCTGTCGGACACCCTCGCTCCTGTCGTATTATGTATCCAAAATGTTACCACAATAATTCACATTTTGCTGCTCACTTCTGTCACGGCTTGCAGTGTTGAACGAGCAAATTCTAGCCTGCGATTTGTGAAGTCGTGTTTCCGAAGTACAATTGTAGCGTTTTGGAAAAAAGCTACAAATCTTACTTACTTTTATCTATATTGCGCATAACGGTTTTAACTAACTCTATGCTGCATCAGAGCGAGGCTGCAGACAATGCGCCGAACACGCACGTGACCTCTTCGCTGACGTGGCGAAAGCGCGGGCGCCGCTGATTGGCCAGAAGCGGCGCGTGACCAGAAACGGCGGAAAGAAGTCGTTCCTGATTGGCTGTCATGACAGAGAACGCCAGTCGTCGAGAAATTGCTGAACGAGTGAGACCTGCGGAGATCGAGGCAACCATTTTCTAGTCGAAATTGACGTTAAAACTAATAATTTTAAGGGTATAAATTATCGGAAATGCAACTAAATTAATCGCTAAACGACGGCAAAGATTGGGCCTTGCCTCCGGTGAAAGGAGAACTTTGGAGGAAGCAAACTGACCTAAAAACCAGGGAAGTAATAGATTTTAGCGTAGCACGTGCTGAATTTGTGACTTAGCGATTGCAAGGTTAAAATGGCTATTATGTGTTGAAGTGGATAATATTGTTTAATGTAGACTGACAAATTAACGTGGTCATTGCATTACAGAACTGAATATATATATATAAAAGATAATTACTATAAATAGCGGCGAAACGAAAAGATTATTGTGGCATGGTAATTCAGTCTGTAGTATTGAAGTTAAGTATCTTAAACGTTGATAATTAATTAGAGGTTACAGAATGCTATGGTAATAGTTAAGGAACAGAAATCTAGTCGATAGACGACTTGCATGTAAGAATTGAACTGTGAGTAGGGTTGATGTAAATCGTGCAGTGGCAGTTCGTGATGTTGTCAGCGCTAGAAATGTCTAAGTGAACTGACCTAACAAATCGAAAAGACTGTATCTGCGTAGGTTACTGCTAGCTAAACGTTAGTTAAGTATTCGTTACCTGAATAAATAAGGTGTTAAATATATAATCAACGAAGGCGATTGTTTGAGTGCATTGAAACTAAGGCGAAGAAGAGTAGGCCATGTCCCGTGTAAACTCTTTAAGCGGAGACACCCCAGGGGAATCAGACAGTTCCGAGGAAGGGGGTTCGGGTAGAGAAATCGAAGCATTTGTTGAGCGACCTGGAAATAAGGCCCAGTACAACCCACTAAGTTCCCAGGAAACCGATGACCTTTCACCCAAATCTGCCGAAAGGGGCATGAACCCAGACGAGCACCGACGCGAGGGTGCTGTTGCCAGTCGACCAACAGCCACGGAGATATGTAGTTCCGGCCCTGGTATCCGTGAATTTACAGAGCGCAGACGTCCCTCCCTGTCACCCAGACCTGAAGTTCCCGAGTACATGTTCCTATCGCCCCGGCAGTACGCCGCAGCGCTAGAAGGGGGTGTTGGAAGTGAGCAAGTAAGTGAGGCCACAATTGCACGAGCTCCTGCCCCTCTAGCGGCTAGGGCGGGCGTTACAAATGGTACCAGAAGTGGGGTAGAAGTGGAACAAGGGGAACCAGTGGAACAGGTGGAACCAAGAAAGATTGGAAGGACAGAATTTCCTGGAGAAAGAACGAAGTGGGAAGGTGAAGAAATGGCTTATTATGGCGCCAGGCCGAAGTGTCCTTCGTACTACCCTGATGCAAATGCAATTGATGCAAGTTTTGATTTTGAATTTTACATGAGAGATAAACAAACGAGGCTGATTAACAGAAAACTCGGAGGAAATAATTATGAAAGTGAAGGTTCAGAGGTAACTGATTTACGACCCTTGCACAATGTTCTGTTACATCCTGATCTGTTAGCATTGAATAAAGATTGTGCTGGGATCTTTGCTAACTCTGAGTGTATAGTTTCAGATATGGAGGATGGGGATTCGGCGCTGCCGAGGGAACGGGGACTCCCGACTTCGGGTGCACATCCCGGGCACCCAACCCTCGTCCACCCTCGGGCTACCACCTTCCCATCACCGCCTCCCTCGTCGCACCCCTTCGCCGTCCGAGTCCCTCCTGCTCCGACTCTGAACTTCCCTCCACCTGCTGCTGTCAAGGTGGGAAGAAACACAATCGGTGCTGTCTTCGAGTCGAATCCTGGAGTGAGAACAGTCACCCCGGTCACAGCCTCGGTGTGCAAACTGTCCGCATCCTTCGTGTCGTCGACTCAGTCAATCATGTCGACCTTGTCCTCGTCGTTGAAACCACAGGTCACACAAAGTTCTGCATACCTGCCTCCGAATCCTGGCCCTCCCGCTCACCTGCCATGTTGTCGACCAACAACCGCTCTGTGACATCCAGCTTCCGCCTACGACGAACGATTCTGGGTAACCACACGAGCAGCTCAGAACAACCTGGAAACGAAGTTCCATGTTGTGTCTACATCCGGGAGCGAAAACGATCAGTCCCAGTTCGAACAGTATGCTGAACCGCCTACAGCTGAACCTCACCCAACGATCCAAGGTCGTTTTCAGCCGAGTACGACTCCAACCTCGTCGGTCACTGTGCAGTAGGGTGGTCGCATCTGTAATGGTAATTTTTCAACTTCAGTTTTATTCTTTCTCCAACCCACCATTTGGTGCCACTTGGTAAAAGACTTATGTAGCCCAAAAATTATCCCCATTGAAAAATATTTAGGACTAGCACAACGTGTTTGAAGTTTTTGGGTTTTACGAAATTTCATCGTCTTTTTGAGTACAAGGATAATTTAGTCACATTTTTGAACCTATGACTAGTTTTAACAAAAAGACTACATTCTTTTACTCAAGCACAACTGTCAAGTATGCCTAACTTGTACAATGATGATAATGGATTATTATATATTTTTATGAACAATTTAACATCACAATAGTATTTGACGCGTGAGGTCCCTGTGATCGATGAACACAAACCTATACTAGTAAGCCAACACATTACTATATTCTTTTGATAGGCCTGGTGTCTGTCTACAGGAGTCCTTTGTTAAACTAAACAATTACTTGCTTAACTTTAGCACAAATTCTGATATAACACGGACAAGGACCTCAATAATAATTGAACTAGAGCAAAATACTGATGAGATTTTCGTTTATTGTGGCAATCAGAGCAGAATGACACAGCGCATCACAGATATAATTTATCAAGAGCTGCTGCAAACAAATGAATTAAAATAGATTTTACAATTATTGAGATAATAATTTTTATGGATCTAAGAAATTACTTATTACCACATAGGAGTCAAAGTGCAGCTTTTCTAAACAACTTCTAAAGAGAGCATAATAATTGAGTGCCTGGTGAAGCCTACTCGCATTGTTGTCTATTTCATAATATAGAATTTATCCCATTGAAAGTATACTTTTAGAGTTGAAAGAATGAACACAGAGTCAAAACATTGACACAGAAAGTGCTGTCAAGAGTGGACACAAATTACTCTGCATTTATTAGCTCTCGTAAATTAACTACCTAATTATAAAATAGCATGAAAGGCGATGGTGTCAACACGTGAGCAATGTGCGACTTAAAATCTCTACATCATGCTCAGCAATGGATCCAGCTGAAATTACAGTGGCCACCAGGACATCTCAGACGACCAACAATCCAAGGGAATAAGTATTATAGCAATATAGCACCCTCAAGACAACACCCATTGCTACACTGTTGGTGGCAGATGAACACCTTCTTTGGGCAATATGCCAGAGATTTCACTTTGAGGGAAGTGTATCCTGAAAACTACACCATAGCTCAAAACCATGCAAAGAGCAAATGCAATTTGAATTGGGAGACAGGGTAATAATACCTCTGGTTGAAAACACATTTTCTTAAATCTGAGATTTAAAAAAATCGCCTCTAAAATGGGTTGCTACTTTTTAATATTACACCAGTTCCTTGTACCCAGTAACCCCATAAAAATGACGGTAGAAAAAATATATTTCTGAGAAATCAGACCTCATTAGGAATATGGGGATTTTGCAGAATAAATTAATTACGTAGGACATAGATGAAACCACAAATTTGTTTATTTTTATCCCCAATACATACTATTGCTGTTCCCTTACTCTAACAGTCTAAGAACAACAAGCTATTATTATCAATCGAGAGAGCAAGGCAAAACAGGTGGTATTTGTAAAGACATAATGATATTATAGATGTTATCTGTGATGCGGTGTGTTATACAGGTTTTCTTGCCACTGAAGAATTTCTCTTGAAGTGGCGCTATATAAATTGATGCTTATGATTACCATAACAGTAGCATTATTATGTTGAAGTGTGGACCAACTACAAAGTAGTTGAATTTATTCCTGGTTTGAAAATTCCTGGTTGATTACAACCATTTAGCTACTTTTGAACATTAAAAGACTTGCTATTGTAAGGGTAAAACTTTGATGGCGTTGTGCTAGTCCTAAATATTAATATTTTCTCTTACAACTTTTTGTGTTATGTTTCTGGAGAGAATGGAACCAAATGGCGCCTTGGAGAACAGTCAATTCAAACTTTCATTTTTAACGACCACCCTACTGTGCAGTCCCAAACACACGTGAGCAGAACTGTTGATTCGAAATCGAGACAGTATATGAAACTGGACAGGTACAATGGAAAGACATCCGTCGAAGCTTTCCTCAAGAAATTCGAGATCTGCGCGAACAGTAACGGCTGGACAGATGGGGAGAAATTCGCTCAGCTGACCTGTGCCTTGACAGAGCCAGCCGACCAACTGCTCTACGAGTTCGACTCCGAAACCATAGCATCCTGGTCTGACCTGGTTGATCGTCTACGCCTGCGGTATGGAAGCTCCGATCAAGCCGTCCTCTACCAGACCCAATTGAACACACGACGTCAAAAGGTGGGTGAAGATCTCAGCTCTGTAGTACGAGACATACGACGAATCATGATTCTGGCGTTTCCTGGTCCCACCTCGGTACACAGTGAAGTCATAGCTATTCGTGCCTTTCTCGACGCCTTGCGAGACAGAGACTTAGCCATGAAGGTTCGTGAGAGAGAACCTACCACCTTGGACCATGCTTATAAGACTGCCATGCGTTTAGAGGGTTACCGCCAAGCAGATGATGGTAACCCTGGCCGCGACGAACATCGACCTAGTCGGGTTAAAACTGTAACGGAAGTGGACTCTGCCCCTGCTGACAGTCAGAGACAATTCCAAGAAATCGTGTTGAATAGGCTGGAGCAGATGGAAGCAAGAATCAACGCCATGTGCAACAGCCCCTCCAGCGATGGACAATTTCGCCCCTGGCGGCCTCGAAGTCAAGTCCCACCCAAGGTGGAACCTACCTTCGGAAGTCAGAGAACAGTTAACCGGTCATCCAGGTTCCCCGCGGGTGACCGTCGCTGCTTCGAGTGTCAACAACCCGGTCACTTTGCTCGAGTTTGTCCCACTCGTTACCACGACTCGACGCCGGAGGTGGAGAGAGAAGGACTGGAACACAATGAAGTACGCCAGGTTCAACAGAAGGACCGCCCTGCGCAGTGTCGTCGGGTCATCGTTTCAACCGCTGCCTTGGTGTCTTCGAACCGCAAAGTGAACGAAAAGACTTCCGTGAGGCGTCCGAACCCAAAAGTCGCTGGAAAATCCTGTGTTGCCCCGCGAGCATCAGTCAAAGCAGAAACACTACACCCAGAGGGAGTTCCTGTTCCAGCCAGTCCTGGGGGAAGATCGACCAGCCCAAGGTGGTGGCCCGAGTCCCGCCTCGTCGGGGTGTGCATCTGCCCTCCCACTTCGCCAGCCCTACCTGCGGTGGAATGTGGCCTCTATCGACTTCCGTCGGACCTCGTGGTGCGAACATGCATCCTTCCTCTGGTCTCGACGCCTATCGAGACCGGGAGAAGAAACGCATCAGAGTCCCTCAGAATCGTCACTTTCTGTCGAGAGGCACCATTCCTCACCATCGCTGGCGAGATCACAAAGAAATCTTCGTGCAGCCTTGGGGGTATAGAGAGTAATGTAGTGTAATGTGATGGTAACGTCGCGTAATGGCGACGAGTAGAGATTGTGGCGAGAAGCCTAGGTTTTAGTTCCTTTGGATGAATAAAATGTTTATTTTATAACTTTGGTCTAGGTTAGATCATTGGGGGTAGCTTAGAATTGTTTACTTGTGTGTTTTATTGCATTGTTGTCTTTATTGCCACAGAAGAAAGGCAAAATGTTGTGCTTGCATGTTGATTTTAAAGTTTGATGTGCATAACCTTGATTGCAGATTAAATTTTGAATCTAAAATGTGCTAGATTAGGAGCAAATTGCATTTGTGCATTGATTGAAAAGCAGTCTGCTAGAATTTGGTGAATTATCCTGATGTATGCATTGGCCTGAGTAGTCGGTAAGTGAGTAAGTTGTAGACTAGTAGGCAGACTGATGTTGTTGCAGGCAGTAGGGATTGCATGCGAAGGTGAGACTGAGGACCTGTTATTTGGTAAGAGCGGTAATCCGTCCAATCGTCGCTCAAGTGTACTCTTTCCTGTGTGGAAATGGAGATGTAGAGGTCATGGTTTAGGTCATGGAGTAAATCCGTCCTAGTTATGCATTAGGTACGCTTCACTAAGCGGTAAGGCCTGGTGTAGGTAGCTTCAGCCTTCATGTAATGTGTCTTGCCTGTAATAATGATTGGTGGCAATGTCTATGATTTCTTGTCTTACTGAGAGAGTACTGCTGTGGAAATGATTTGACATAGGATAATAGAATTCTTAAAGAACACTGCATATATTCAGGATTGCTGTTGATACTTAGCTATCGGTCCTGTTGAATAATAGTCTAAATTCTTATATAAAAGTTCGTTGTAAGGATTAAACTTTTGATTAAGCAGTGACTGGGAAACAGTAGTTGTAATTGACTATAAACCTAAGGTGTGTATTGCCCTGAGGAAGTTAAGTAAGCAAATCAGTGGTAAACTTGTGGGAAGACTGAAGTTGTTGCAGGAATTGAGGGTTGCATAGAAGAGGAGACTGGTGGTCTGTTAGTTAGATGAGCTGTAATCCGTCCAGTCGTAGTTATTGGTTGCTCGAGAGTTTTCCTGTGTGGGAATGAATGTGATGTACTCTTTCCGTTGGTGGAAATGGAGGTGAACTTTTTTCCTGTGTGGGAATGAATGAGATGTAATAAGCGGTAATCCGTCCAATCGTCGTTATTGGTTGCTCGAGAGTTTTCCTGTGTGGGAATGAATGTGATGTACTCTTTCCGTTGGTGGAAATGGATGTAAACTTTTTCCTGTGTGGAAATTATGGTGATATATTCTTTCCGTTGGTGGGAATGTGTGTACTTTGTCCTGTGTGGACTTCCTGTGTGGAAAGGTGACGTAGAGGTAACAGCGTAGGTCAGGGAGTCAATCCGTCCTAGTGGTCATAGGTACGCTTCGCTAAGCGGTAAGGCCTTATGCAGCTGGTTTAAGCCTTGATGTAACGTGTGGTGCCTGTAATAATGTGTCACCTACTGATGTTGATGATTTGTGCTGGCTGAGAGTTAACTTTGGGCCGGATACATAATAATAGAAGATGATTCATCTTTGGTTTAGTTGGTTTTTGGGATGGAAAACTGCTTTAAGCCAAATTGCCTTAGGTTTCGTCCTAGTCTAAGTTTGTCGTTAATGTTTGTAGTTAGTAACATGTTAATTGTGTTAAGATTATCTGTAGGATGTGGGGCCGAAGCATGATTGTAAGTGTTAGAGGACATTCTCTTGGTTCGTGGCTTCGAGCTGTTGATGAAATGGATTGTAGTACATTGTTTACTGTAACTGTTCGTTGTGCATGACCTGAAACCTGGGTGGGAGGATAACCCGACAGCACCTGATAATGTGTAAGAGTATGGATAATAATTCTATTGGGATTCCCAACTTTGCTTTAGTTCAGAGACTTCGGGTCTGGTAGTTAGTGGTCCCGGGGTTCGTGGAAGCAGAGACTGGTGATTAAACACCAATGGCCTGTATTCTGACGAGGATTGGGTAACCAATGGACGTAGATAAGTTAACCCTAATGAGGTAAGGGTTGGTCTAGTGATATGCTTTCTTTGAATAGCCTGATACCCTGACCTCATATGCCCTTGCTGATTTGTGGTCTGCGTGGAGAAGGGAGCGAGAGTGAGTTGGGGACCTGCAATTTAAGTAGACGTCCCTCCTTCTTTTTGCTGGTGATTCCGAACAGATGGTTTCAGGGAGATTGCAAAGTAAAGATGTTACATGAACGTAAACATTGCCCTGCAGTCGCGTTGAGAATTTGAGAAGCTGCGTTATTAGTGTTTAGTTATTATGAGTAAAGCTGTGCTAAGATGCTATACTTTGTATGCCTGAACTTTTACAGCGAGTGTTGCTATGAATTTAATTAATCGATTTCTCGTTTCGCGAATTAGGAACCCTGTTGGTTCTTAGAGTTTAAAATGAGACTTCATGTATCCGCAATATGCTGAGCGCAGTTTCTTATGCAGAATTACCTGCTTTCTGTTCAGACTGTTCTTAGCCAGTATTGCCTTTAGTATAGTTATTGATAACCTTGACCTAACAACTCATGTGAAATGGATTCAGTACGCGACCTCTGCTGAATTTTCCAGTAGTATGGAAAATTCGCGCTAAGTAGGGGGAGTGTAGCGTTTTGGAAAAAAGCTACAAATCTTACTTACTTTTATCTATATTGCGCATAACGGTTTTAACTAACTCTATGCTGCACCAGAGCGAGGCTGCAGACAATGCGCCGAACACGCACGTGACCTCTTCGCTGACGTGGCGAAAGCGCGGGCGCCGCTGATTGGCCAGAAGCGGCGCGTGACCAGAAACGGCGGAAAGAAGTCGTTCCTGATTGGCTGTCATGACAGAGAACGCCAGTCGTCGAGAAATTGCTGAACGAGTGAGACCTGCGGAGATCGAGGCAACCATTTTCTAGTCGAAATTGACGTTAAAACTAATAATTTTAAGGGTATAAATTATCGGAAATGCAACTAAATTAATCGCTAAACGACGGCAAAGATTGGGCCTTGCCTCCGGTGAAAGGAGAACTTTGGAGGAAGCAAACTGACCTAAAAACCAGGAAAGTAATAGATTTTAGAGTAGCACGTGCTGAATTTGTGACTTAGCGATTGCAAGGTTAAAATGGCTATTATGTGTTGAAGTGGATAATATTGTTTAATGTAGACTGACAAATTAACGTGGCCATTGCATTACAGAACTGAATATATATATAAAAGATAATTACTATAAATAGCGGCGAAACGAAAAGATTATTGTGGCATGGTAATTCAGTCTGTAGTATTGAAGTTAAGTATCTGAAACGTTGATAATTAATTAGAGGTTACAGAATGCTATGGTAATAGTTAAGGAACAGAAATCTAGTCGATAGACGACTTGCATGTAAGAATTGAACTGTGAGTAGGGTTGATGTAAATCGTGCAGTGGCAGTTCGTGATGTTGTCAGCGCTAGAAATGTCTAAGTGAACTGACCTAACAAATCGAAAAGACTGTATCTGCGTAGGTTACTGCTAGCTAAACGTTAGTTAAGTATTCGTTACCTGAATAAATAATGTGTTAAATATATAATCAACGAAGGCGATTGTTTGAGTGCATTGAAACTAAGGCGAAGAAGAGTAGGCCATGTCCCGTGTAAACTCTTTAAGCGGAGACACCCCAGGGGAATCAGACAGTTCCGAGGAAGGGGGTTCGGGTAGAGAAATCGAAGCATTTGTTGAGCGACCTGGAAATAAGGCCCAGTACAACCCACTAAGTTCCCAGGAAACCGATGACCTTTCACCCAAATCTGCCGAAAGGGGCATGAACCCAGACGAGCACCGACGCGAGGGTGCTGTTGCCAGTCGACCAACAGCCACGGAGATATGTAGTTTCGGCCCTGGTATCCGTGAATTTACAGAGCGCAGACGTCCCTCCCTGTCACCCAGACCTGAAGTTCCCGAGTACATGTTCCTATCGCCCCGGCAGTACGCCGCAGCGCTAGAAGGGGGTGTTGGAAGTGAGCAAGTAAGTGAGGCCACAATTGCACGAGCTCCTGCCCCTCTAGCGGCTAGGGCGGGCGTTACACAATGAACGAGGACAGATTTAATGCACTCATTTTATTGTTTGTCCCCAGGGACATCAAGTTAGACATTGATGACATTATATATCAATGCCTACGCCAGAAAAACATCCAAGGAGAATGACACTGCTTAATCCACTGGCATGTGACACTTAATTATTTTCTTTTTGGATCAAGGGTTGCATGATCAAAACCGATAACTGATTTATAATCGTTTCACTGTTAACCTTCAGTGGAGACCAGTGGTTTTATATGAGAAACTATATATTTTTTAAAGTTCCATAACAATTTCTATAAAAAGGTTCATTATAGTTTGCGTGATCTAATTTCATATATATATATATATATATATATTAATATATATATTTACGGGATTGGATTGGTAGTATTTACGCCCCCCCTAAACAGAAATCCTGGATCCGCCTCTGGCTTAGTATCCTATGTCTCCTAAAAACAAAAACGATTTTGACTTCTTCAGTAAATACAGAAAGGCTGAACCAGACACATGGATCAGCGACCGAAACATCTGATTCTATTATAGTTACTGGCGCGAATGCATCCGCTGATTTACGATGCGTGCTGCCGTGCTCTGTAATTATTTTGATCGTTCGATATCGGCCAAATGGCCTTTCTGTGAAGGGGCGTGGTGCACAGTTGGCAGTTGGTATTTGTAGGAGAGAAAGCAGTTTGAATGTCACTCGCTCACTATCTCACCCACTGAAGTCAAGCTTGTATCGAGTTTATATTGTCGCAAAACTCTTTGAGATATTTGAGATCGAGCAACAGTCATGCGTAAAGCAAACCACGAAAATACAAAAGTCCAGCGGCTACTCAATCAATCAATCGATGTATTTTATTGATCACCATGATGCATGCAAGCGAGCAATTTAGACATTCAAGTACAGTGGCGTCAATCGGTAGACCTAGAGAAACATAAGTTTCCCTAGATTCGTCGGTAGACCTAGAGAAACATAAGTTTCCCTAGATTCGTCAGCAATAGGACTAATCCACCAGTGTCTTCTTAAAAGGTACCGGTATGCAACATCCTGCAACATGATTATTATCGTCAAACAATGCGTGGTTATGGAATACAATCCTTCATCTTACAGTAGTGCCAAACTTACTTAATAGCCTAGGCTTACAATGAACTCAAACTAAGCGCAAATCATAAAATCAAATCAGCGCGCGCACAAAACCCATGTTTTAGATTGTTGTACAATCACAGCAGAAAGGTGGACGTTAAATTTTGTTGAACTGATGGACTGAGGGTCGACTATTCACCACACAAAGTAGGCCTAGGTGGTGATTTCAAAGAGGGTTGGCAAGTCAGAAAATAAGTGTTCCACCTAAAAGAGCATTGGCTGCAAACAGCACATCAAACAGCAAGGACCGCTGCAATGAGATATCCACTTTCATCAAGGGCAAACTCGGAATATAAGACAACCAGGCCCCCTAAAACCTGCGGGCCCGGGTGCTACAGCACCCTTAACACCTACCCTAATGCGGGCCTGAAGACAACAAATCCCGGATGGCATCTAGGCTAGTCTCTCCTCTATGTTGACATCGACTTTCACGGTTCACTAACCATCCATCGCCACAGTTTCTGTCCGAACTTACACACTGACATAATTATATATTCTGACCTATTGTACAGTTAATTACGTTTTACAGCCGCCCTATAATAATTATTATTGTCGTCCTTTCTCAGCAGAGGATTGAACTCGGGCGTTACTCAGTAGTAGGCTAACCTTGAAGAGTCGTCATATAAATCTGATCACAATGAATGAATGATTGCCCACCTTTCCAAACCTCTCATTTCACCTAGGTCACTACAAACAAAATTTGGATCTGCTCGAGTTACTCCATTGTTAAAAAGGACGGTCTTCATCCATTCCTAATTGTTAACTCTCTATAACAGTGTTTCTTAACCAGTGTTCGACCGAACCCCTGGGGTTCGGTGAGCCAGTGCCAGGGGTTCGGCAGAGGTCCTCTGAAATATATAATATTCAGGGTCAGTGAGTGTGAGTGAAAAATTATTTGCTATTAATTTTTTTCTACTTTTATTTAATAAATTTTGTTTGAAATATATATTGCTGCCAGGCCCTACCTTATGAAATATAAAGCTGTTCATCCTGTTAACCTTAATTTTGTCTTACTGCACTTCCCGATAATTAACACTACGTCGAGTCACAGTTCATCCTCGCCTTGTCCTACTTGGTTGACATCTCAATCATCTCAATTGCCAGATGCAGGGTGGTGGCGTCAATATAATTGAAGCGGAAGAGAAGCTTTGTGCTTTCCGAAAGAGGTTACCATCCTGTTGTGAACTGGTTGTGAAGTGTCGAATCGAGAACAACAACTTTGCTAACTTTCCTCTGCTAGATGAGTGTGTAAGTCACGACGAGTTTAAAGTTGGAGATACCGTTGTACCAGAGGAGTTGAAGCAATTGATTGCATGCAATGTACCTGATGGAGCTGGCAAAGTCATTTGACGGTCACTTCCCTGACAAAGATATCCAGCATGGATGCGGCAGCCTTTCACCTTCGATATTGCTGCAGAAAATGTGAACGATCAATACCTGCATGGACGATCTTATCGAACTTCAGCAGAGCCATAGCACATTCAATAATAATTAATTGCTCTTTGGTACAACAACACTCTCGAGATTTTGGTGCCGCCAAATGGAAGGATATCCTCGCATTGCTAAAGCCGCCCTTGAAATCCTCACACCGTTTGTCACATCATGTCTCTGTGAGCAAGGATTCTCAAAATTGGTGGAGATCAAATCCAAGAAAAGCAGATTTGATTGTGAAAATGACACAAGAGTGAGTCTTCCAAAACAGAGTCAAGCATTTCTCACATTGTTTCCACACGGCAACAGCAAAGGACACCTTAAGATGCAATTGGTAGTGTTGGTACGTTAGATAACTGTTAGTAGTTCACAGTGGCGTAGCTAAAGGGGGTGGTTTCGGGGGTTAAACCCCCATTCGCCTAGGAAACAAGTTTTTTAAAGGTTATTTATCCACTTAAATAAGAAAAACAAAACAATTGCTTGTAGTAACAATTGTTTTTCTTACTTTATTCCATTTGTTACTTTATTCCCTTTTTATTTACTGTAATAGTGTTGGGTTGGTTTCAGAAAGGGTATCAAGGCAAAAAAAAAACCATGAAAAATTCCTGGCTACGCCACTGGTAGTTCATGTATTGAATTAATATTGTATCACGTACATTTGGTACAATTTTTTATTTCCTTTTGTTCCTATTAGTAAAAAAATTATTTTGAAAAACTTGAGGGGTTCGGTGAGTGGTCATGGATTTCTCTTGGGGTTCGGCTACCTTGAAAAGGTTAAGAACCACTGCTCTATAATCTATATGCACACCGCAACTCCACGCGGGTCATAGCTTGACCAGCAAGTATATTCCTGCTATTCCAATACTGATTCTGGTATATCCTGTTCTCTCCTATTCTGTCATGTCGTCTCTATCCTGTTCTTGCCTGTCCTGTT
This sequence comes from Lumbricus terrestris, assembly GCA_949752735.1. Classification (NCBI taxonomy): domain Eukaryota; kingdom Metazoa; phylum Annelida; class Clitellata; order Crassiclitellata; family Lumbricidae; genus Lumbricus; species Lumbricus terrestris. Next base: position 77,897,911 of record OX457037.1, read on the forward strand.
CTACTCTATCACTTCCAATCTTGTCCTGTCTTCTCTTCGTCCGCCATGTTCTCTCTTATCTTGTCCTGCCCTCTATTCTGCTGCAAAGTCGTTTCCAACCCGTTCAGTATTGCCCTATACTCTTAACTTTCGTCCTGTTCTGTCGTGTCCTGTCATCTCCTCCCCCGCACTCTCCCTCCCACCATCTGGCAAAAACTCACGTGCTTACAGCATTGCAGATCAGGTAGAAATCGCTAAATAAAACGACGCTTCGCTGTCTCGTGTCCAGTGCAGATTTTGTCTACTGTAATTCTTATCAGCAATTTTATTGAAAACTAACGTTGTTGTTTATAACCAAACCGTCAACCATGGTAGTTTGAACAGATTTGTAACACGAAATTCTTCGTGCGAGTATCGATTTAGAGAAGAATATTTGCTTCATAGGCTACGTCAGTTGAGAAGATTTCAAGTGCCTACCAATTATTGTTTTGAAATTATGCAAGTTACGTTCATCGAGGCCGGTGGGCTGGGCTTAAAGTGTGCCTGGACGGTCATGGACGGCGTTCATGCACTTTTTAAAAAAAAATCTGCCACTTATTGGCCTGGACAGCCTGGAAAGGTATGGGGCGTCCAGGCACTTCTTTTGGGAAGGTAAGGGGCGTCCAGGCACTTATTTTTCCATACTTTATGCACTGCCGGTGGGATCACGTGGTTTCTAGAGAAATCTCTTCGGGTAAGAGAAAAATGGCTTACATGAAGAAGACAATATAACGTACTTGATGACGTGGCACATATTTTACCCAGTAATATATCGTTACTTAAACTCTTGATTCCTGCTCTTTCCGCTGCTTCAACGTCACTGGGCAGCTAAAGACAAGAAACTCTGTCAAGTTATATCTAATATATATTTTGGTAAGTCTGTGTGTTTGTGGCTTTGTTTGTTAGCAATGCTCGGCCACAGTTTTGAAGCAATCGACCCCAATCCTTCTCATGGGGGTCGTGCTCGACCCGACACAGGTAAATGTGGGTCTCTGCCACCATGGGGGCCAGGGCGAGGGATATGACAACAGTGGCCGTTTTCCTCGCAGATTGGCATATTATAGCACTTTTCGTTCGGGTCCCCTACACATAAAAGCAGCGGTTGACAGCGTTTTAGAGGTGCTTAAGGCCAGCGCTTTGCCAGTCCGGCTTCAGTATTATTATAGCTTAGACCGTTATGGGGGAAGAAAACTTTTCCCGAAAACCAAGATTCTACGGATGGCGTGCTGGTGGAGGTCGGAATGTGGTGAGGTGTCGTGGGTGTGATGGTGGGGGGTGGGCTGGGGGTGAGGATGGGGAATTTTTTTCCGAAAACCAAAATTTCACGGCTGGCGTAGCGGAGGAGATCGGAGTGTGGCGGGTTGTGGTGGGTGTGGCTGGGAGAGAAGGAATTTTTTGCCCACCCTGCAGTGTATATAAATATATAGGCCTATTTATATGTATGAATTATAAGGTCGTTGCGTTTATAAGTATCAGAGATTAATCTGGTTAGATAGCACAACGTGACATAAAGGATATTCTGTTGTTAGACAGTCCTAGCGTCACTTTTTCTACCAGCCAGACTGCACAGGTCTGTGTTTTACAATAACAGCACCAGTTTAATTGTCGTATTCTAAAATTGCTAGAGTGCACTCATGTGCGTACGACATTGCAATTATGTTTCCATATCTTATCAGATTAAAACTGCTTAGACGAATGAGCGATTGCATCGGAGGTTCTATATAGATCCAATCATAAGGGTCATAGGAACACAAGGCAATCGGTTTCGACTGAACTCATCTACACAACATTCGCTTCTCAAGACGACTTGCTGAACCGTACACGATGAAGCTCTTGGTCATCACGCTCGTTGTTGGATTGGTGATTGGTAAGACATCAAACGTTAGAAAATCATAGCCTACGAACGTTTGCACAGCGAAGCTCAACAGCATTTCTCGACAGAATCTTACTATACAAGTAGGCCTATGCATAGGCCTTTAGTCACAAAATAATAATACATCGGATTACAATATCGACTGATATCTTATTGTGTGACTCTGCTCATGGGCGGAGTTTATCAGGGACTAGGGTGGCTAAGACACCCCAGAAGACCCAGATTCAGTTTTTCACCGTGTAAACGGTATCTTTTCCTGGACTTAGTCCCCCCCCCCCAGAAGGCGCAGACTCATAAGAACGGAAACCAAGCTCCGCCCATGACTCTGCTGTAATTATATTTTGTGAATTTTCGACTGAGCCTTTCTTTTTTACTATAGTCACAACTCACAACAGAATATCAAGATATATCATATTTGTTACTATATATTTTGCGACTTTAGAAAAACAGTAGCAAAGTAAGATATCAATAGATATCCTATTTTATGGCTTTTATACAGTGTTTTGCCATCTAACTAAAGCAGAGTTACAAAATGAGATAAGTCCACCGTACATTTTCGGTGTGCAATTCAAAAACAGCTTTTATTTCATTATGTGCACCAAATAGTTCGAAGAATAAGCATACGGGCTATTCATCAAAGGACTATTCATCTAAGGACTGTTTATCAAAGGACGATTCTTCAAGAGACTTAGGCCTACATCAAGGGCTACTCTTCAATGGAGTATTAATCAACAAACGAGCGTATTAGGCCTAAATACATGCGCCCGCGTTTAAAGAGTATGAGTTGACAATGCGAGGAGGCTGAAACTGGCCTGTGAACTTCACTGGCTAGATATTTTGGGGCAAGACACCGTTGTGTTTTGGAGACCAAGATGAGAATTTTGAACCTAATGTGCGCAGTTAGAGGAAGCCAATGGAGCTGCTCAAACATGAAAGTAGAAATATGAGTAGCCTAACGTGGAAGGCGTGCAATTTATCTGGCGGCAGCGTTAAGGACCGACTGTAAAAGTGAAAGTCGAACATTGGGCAGAGCAGACCAATTAGAAGAGAATTACAGTTGCTGTAGTCAATTCTGGAACAAATGAAAGCATATGGACCCAAATGGTAAAAACAGAAGACGAAACAGAACGTCGAACTGCCAATAGATGCCTTAAATGAAAATATGAAGAGCGTGTAAGATTAGATATAATCTTTAAGTGAAAGGGAACTATCTAATGTAACACCTAGATCACGAACAGTCGAAGAAAAGGTGTATTGAGGAAATAATTCAGAGAGGAGAACAAAGCCAATTTTCAAAAGCTGCTGTGGTGTGCCATCATCATGTGTGTAACTGTGTATATATTATGTATGTACTTACGTGCGTATGTGTCCATGTGTGCATATTATGTAGGCTATTTACGTACGTTGTACGTACGTACATAGGGATATGTATGTGCCTATGACATTGTAGATTATGTGTGCAAGTACTATGCATGTAGGCCTATAGTTGCATACATATGTGCATGCATGTACGCATGTTAATATACGTGTGGGCAAATGCATGTACGTTTGATTTTGATGAAAATTCATGCAATTAATAGACCTTTGATGAACAGCCCGAGATGAACAGTCCGTTCGATGAATGGTACTTTGATGAACAGTCCCTTGATGACTCGTCCTTTGATGAATATTCCTAGAACCGAAGAAGTCACACGAAACTGACACAACAGTTTTAAGTGTCACTAGTGGTTAGAGAATTATAATTATGTATGCAGCATGACACTCAACTTAGCTGACCAACTCATGGAATAATCTGTCCGACCTTGTGAAGAGTAAGATAAGTTTACGTCATCATAGGCAACATGAGCTGTGGCTCATACTGAAACAGTGTAACACGATGCCCGATCATAATTATTATTTCATGAACTAGCATTATCATCATCATCATCATCATCATCATCATCATCATCATCATCATCATCATCATCATCATCATCATCATCATCATCATCATCGTCGTCGTCGTCGTCGTCGTCATCGTCGTCGTCGTTGTCGCCGTCGTCGTCGTCTTCATCATCATCGTCGTCGACATCAGCATCATCATCATCGTCGTTGTCATCATAAGCATCATCATCTTCATCACCTTCATCATCGTCGTCGTCGTCGTCATCATCGTCAACATCACCTTCATCCATATCATCGACATCATCATCATTATTGTCATCATCGTCATCAACAGCATCATCACCACCGTCGTCACCGTCACCACCACCACCACCACCACCACCACCACAACCTCCGCCACCACCATCACCACCACCATTATAACCTCCACCACCACCGCCACCACCATCGCCACTATCACCACCACCACAATCACCACCACCACCATCACCATCATCATCATCATCATCATCATCATCGTCATTCTACATTCAGGCGAAATATTCCGTGGAAATATAGGAGAATTTTATCAGCGATGGACATTGTGTTGCTGGGTAATAATATACTAAATTACGAATTAAGAAAACCAGGAAACCTCTTGTTTCTTAGAGTTGGGAATTGCAAATGAATCAACATCGAAGTCAAATGAAGACTTGATTAGGCCAAAGCTAAAGAATGCGGAATATTTTTTAAAGATTTATGTTTTCTGACTAAAATGCTGTTTTGAATTTAAGCAACCTGTCTAGCCAGAGAAAACAAGGAAGTTCATAAGCGCCCGGACGATGAACCGAAGCCAAGTCCTGAGGTTGAGAAGCGCTGCGACACCAAATGCGAAGTGGAAGTCAAAAAGGAAAAGACAGATAAAAAGAGAAAGTTCGGATCCTGCAGGAAAGCATGCTGGGTGCAAGCAAGATTAGATGAAGAAAAGAAAGCCAAACAAGGTAAAACAAGTAGACGGATTTATCTTTACAGTTTTACATGGCCTAATTTATTAGGCCTAATCATTGCACTTTTTGGAAAATATGTAAGCTTATGCTTACATGATAAATTCATAATTGGAGGTTTGTTGAATTACTAGAAATAGCCATTAGATAGAACGGAATTGATTTCCATATAGCGACGTCTCTAGGAGAGCGTCGCCCCCGAGTGACTTCTTAAGAATCGTCAGAGGAGTGACGTCAGCATGACAAAGTGACAGTAGAAATTTTTTAATTTTAAATTAGCATGCTTCGTAGGGAAAGATAACACCTGGCCATCTCTGGAAATATTAGTCACGAGCAACATTGTTAAAAATAACTACCAAAGGATTCCGTAAGGTCTGGTAAGGAAATTGATTGATTCCGAAAATTTATATAGCGCTTCTTCGAAAAAGCTACTCAGAGGCGCTCTCTGCGCTGGTCTTCTTGATGTTAAGTGCCATTAAGAACAAATATTTTAGTTCAGTTAGCAAACAATGCACAGTAAAATAAGCATACGGTATGTAAGTTAAGCCAATAGTGAAGCCACTATTCTAAAAAAATTATACACCAAATGCGTAGCCCATGTTAGGCCTACAGTCTTAAATTGATATAAAACTAGTGCACAGTAGGCCTACTGTAGAAAATAGGCCTATCAAATCCTAATAAGTTTTCTAGCGAAGTCCAATTAAAACTGCCTGCGTTCTTCTTATTTTCCAGGATGAAAAAAGAAGAAAATAATGTTCAAGAAAAAGGAGAATTGGCTAGATGAACTTCATTTGAAATAACATTCCTTAACTTTCCTCATTATGTAAATGTATCACAAAAGCTCACAATATTCGGGCAGTCATTCAGATGCATTTGCGCCACTTCTTGAATAAATAATAAGCGATGTTCGACTGATTCTGTGTATTGATAAAATATTTGTTACTATCATTTTAATTCACCCGAATTAATTTCAGATATATTATAAGAGCCATTACATTTCGGAAAAAGTGTCAAATACAGCTTCTGATTCAGCGATACTATTTTCATCAATCCAACTTCTATTTCACCAGAAATTGTCTCAGTCAATCTACCAGAGTTTCTAAGGACTGCACTAATCCTAACCGACCCTCACGACGCTTAAGTTGAACTAACCGACACTTAGGGGCCTACGACAAAGACTATCCTCTTGAGATAAAGAGTCTGTATTTTGGTATGCAGCAATGACAACTCCGTCAGCGGTGTAAAGATAAGGTTATAATTATAGGCCGCTATGCCTATTTAAAAAATACGATTTAATTCGGGTGAATTAAAATTATAGTACCAAATACTTACTCTACTCAACAAATCGATCCCTCTTGAATTGCATAATTATCAGTTCGCTTCTGCAGGTAGACCCTAGGCCTACTCGCCCGGTGCGTTCGTGGCGAATTCGTAGAACATTCATGGATACGGGTCCAAGGCTCCGACGACCCAATAGGAAAGCGAGTTATAAATAGCGTGAACTGATTTGTAACTTTCGTACGCGAGTAAGTAAATATAGGCCTATTCTGATAATTCTGATAAATATAATCGTATTTCACAAGATATTATTCACAAACACTCAAACATCCTTATTAAATGCAATTGGTTTAGTAATATTATTATATTTCAGTGGCGCAAGTTTTTGATGAAATGGATAAGAACGGAGCGCGTTTAGAATTTTAGTAATTAATCCTAAATCGAAAACAGGTTGTTGATGGCCTCGCTGCAAAAAAGACCGAGGAAAGGCGTTTAATCGGTAAATTCAAGCTGGACGAATGAAAATGTTCTTGCTTACCTTGGAGCTTGACGGATAAAAATGCTCTTGCTTAACTTGGAGCTGGATGGATGAAAATCTTCTTGATTAAATTGGAGATGGATTGATGAAAATAACGCTTGAGAAATGGAAACAGGAAAAAGTTTTTTTTTACTTGAAATAGAAGCTCGATTGATGAAAATGTCAGTCCTTGAATTGAAGTTGGATTAATGAAAATATTCTTGTTTAAATTGGAGCCTGGTTGGTGAAAATGTTTCTGCGTATATTGGAACTGAATTAATGAAAATAACTGTTGGTTGAACAGAGGCTGGATTTGTGAAAATATCGCTTGATAAATGGAAGCTTGATTAATGAAAAACGCTTGTGTAATGGAAGCTGGATTAAAGTATTTTTGTATCTGAAATGGAAGTTGGATTAAGGTACTTTTATATCTAAAATGGAAGCTGGATTAAGGTATTTTTATATCTGAAGTGGAAGCTGGATTAAGGTATTTTTATATCTAAATTGGAAGCTGGATTATGGTATTTTCATATCTGAAATGGAAGCTGGATTAAGGTATTTTTATATCTAAAATGGAAGCTGGATTAAGGTATTTTTATATCTGAAATGGAAGCTGGATTAAGGTATTTTTATATCTAAAATGGAAGCTGTTTTAAGATATTTTATACGTGAAGTAGAAGCTTGATTAATAAAAAAAGCTTGGAAAATGGACGCTGGATGAAGATTCCTTATAGGTGAAATAGAAGCAGGATTGACGAATATAACGCTTGTTAAATGGAAACTGGACTGTTGATTTTCATTCATGTATTTCAACATGCATCCAGCTTCTATTTAAGCTGGAAAGCCGTTTATCCAGCTTTCTTTTATCAAGCGTCTATCAATCAAGCATTTTTCATCGATCCATCTTCTATTTCAGATATAAATATACCTTCATCCAGCTTCCATTGAAGGCGTAAAAATATCTGATTCCAGCTTCAATTACTTAAGCGTTTTATCATTAATCTAGTTCCTATTTCAGATATAAAAATACCTTGATCCAGCTTCCATTTAAGATATAAAAATGCCTTAATCCAGTTTCGTTTCACAAGCGTTTTATCATTATTCCTGCTTCCATTTCTCAAGCGTTACTTTCGTTAATCCAGCCTCTATTTCACCTATATGGAATCTTCATCCAGATTCCATTTCTCAAGTGTTTGTTTCATCATGCCAGCTTGCATTTCAGTCATAAAATATCTTAATCCAGCTTCCATTTATCAAGCGATATTTTCATAATTCCAGCCTCTGTTCAACCAACAGTTATTTTTATCAATTCAATTCCAATATAGGGCCTACAAAGAAACATTTTCACAAACCAGGTTCAAATTTAAGCAAGAATATTTTCATCAATCCAGCTTCTATTTCAGGTATAAAAATACTTATTCCGGTTTCCGTTACTACCACGTTATTTTCAGCGATCCAGCTCCAATTTTAGCAAGAAGATTTTTATCAATCCAGTTTCTATTTAGCAACGCGATTGTTTCGTGTGTCCATCTTCAATTTTTATAAGCATTAATTTCATCAATTCAACTTCATTCAGGAAACGCTCTTTTCCTTAGTCTATTTTTGCAGCGAGTCCATCAGCAACCTGTTTTCGATTTATCACGAGCTATTTTCATCAATCCAACTTCTCTAATAACCATGGCATAAAAATTCGCAGTGAAAATTTGGTCGTGAACCAGCTATCGGTGAACCAGCTGTCGGTGAACCAGTTGTCCGTGAACCAGTTGTCGTGACACCGCCCAATCTAACCCTCTGGCAAATGTACGACTTTTGACTATCTTAGGGGCAACCTCTGATCCTATGCCGCGCACGCTAGTGCACTTCGTCTGGCCATCGATTAGGCCTACAATGAACCTTCTTCGCAGCGCGTATTTTTTATTTCACGTTACTTGAATAATCATTAGGACTAATTACTAAAATTTCTAAACGCACTTTGTTCGTATCCATTTAATCAAAATTTGAGACACTGAAAAATAATAATATTTCTAAACCAATTGCATTTAATAAGAATAATTACTTACTCACATACGAAAGTTACAAATCAGGTCACGCCATTTATAACTCGCTTCCCTATTGGGTAATCAAGGCCTTGGACCCGTATCCATGTATGTTCTACGAATTCGCGCGTTCGTGCAGGCCTATTTGCAGTAGCGGCGCAAGACACTTTTTATAGACACGGCAGTCACGCAAGTAACCAGGGCAGAGGGCGAGTCGCGTGCTCGGAAGTACGGGCTTGCATAGGCCTATAATTTGCGCTACCGTGCTTGCCATAAATCACCAGTGATGTCACAGCTGGGTTTTTTTCCACTAGATATTCCAGAACTTTGCATTGCCAATATTTTTGCCATGCCAATTTTTTGCCATGCCAGAGAGCGGACGGACGGACGTGAACAAGGGAAGCAACAATATGCCCGAACAAATTTTGGCAATGCAGAATTTCTGGCAGGGCAACGACCAGGGCAAAGGATTTTTTACCAGAGTATTTGCCCCTCCAAGCCCTGGCGTAGCGCCGCCACTGCCTATTTGAAATTTGTCTATCGCCTAAATCGTTCCCAGTTGATGTGAAAATCTAAATTGTAGGCCTTCAGGTTTTCTACAGCGATTCACCGGACTAGAGGCGCTTTTAAATGTTTATATACAATGCAACACAATATAATTGCGCCAAATTATTATGACCTCGACTCTGCTAATTTGTCAATGAATTCGGGTGAATCCTAATCTCTCACCCCCGCTCACCCGTTTGAAAGGAGACATGCATTTTAGGCAGGTCTATACCATGTTCAAGGATCGTAGAAGCCTAAGTGTATTTGGACCGTGTGACCCACTCGCGCTCTAGTATTATTATACAGCGCAGAATAGCATTTGATACAGCATAGGCCTACGCTCTTGTCAATGTAGCCAGGTGATGTCTTTGGTTTGTTGGAGAAATCCCGAGTATGCCTTGCGAACGCGTTTGTGATGCATGAAATCAGGGACTGAACGAGGAACGTGGGAAGGTAGACAGATGGTTTAGAGCAAACACCACTTATTTTGAACCTAAATTATATTTGAATCAGGGAAATAAATAGCAAAACACAGGATTAGTCCATTACTATCGATAGGCTACTGATTGTCAGCGAATTTCCTGGTGGTTCATACGGCCTATCATAGATGAGTGGTCATCATGGAAACATCAAAACTCTAACGTCTTCAAAAATGTGACCAAAATCATAGATATTTATATAATATCCTCAATACGTCGATCAATGCTTATCAAAAAACGCACTTGTAAATGTGTAGGCCTACTGGACTTCACACGACGTGCCGTATAGGGACCTTTTTGCAAGACACATGAATCCCATATTTTGGGAAGTTAGGCTACTGTAGCTTACCGTCATGAGATGTGTTGTAGTGAAAATCGGAGAATGAATACTGAATAGTAACCGATGACCCATAGTTTACGCTGAATTCAATTGTTTAGGCTACATAATTACTTGGCTAAGACAAGACAACTAAAACTATATTTCTAAGCATAGCCGAACCAAAGTCCTTAAATCTGTTAGCCATTAATAACTGCAATCGGAAACACTGCTTAGGTGTAAACTGTAAAGGGCAGACCAGCTCTTAACGAGCATGTTAAATTTTGCCGGTGCGGCATAGGCTTATGTAAGAAAGTGTGCTTTTTCCAGTGTATTCTTTCCCGACCATGATACTTATTGAAAATACTAGCGGTGTAATCTTAAGTAGGCTAAGCTTAGGCCTATATCTGAATGCACTACTTCCAGATTCCGTGTCTTCTCGTGCAATGCAATCACTTTAGCTGAGACTTCTCTCCGCAGTTTATTCTCCCGATTGATGAACTTTGGCTTCAGATTTGGCGATGATTTCGATGAAAAAAGTTTATGTTGTAGAAATGGAAATGGATATTTTTCTGCAAATAAATTGAAATAATGGATTAAGAAAGAACTGTTTTAACTCGGCCGTTGTTCGCCATCTTACAGTGCCAGTCTCAAGTCTGGACGAAGGAGGAGGGTGACGCTAATGAACTTTGTGAGCACAAAGTGTCGTTAATCTTAGACTACTGAAACCAAAAGCTGCTGCAACGATTATTAAACTGCTAAATGAATCAAACCCAAATTAACTGACAATGTCTATAACTTTATAGGCTATAGCCTACATTATGTTCGCATGTTGAGTCCTCGACTGGCTTGACATCGTGTTTGTTGCAGTCCTGTGAGATTTTGGTTGCTCTTCTGCCTTTGACACTGTAGGATAGAAAAGAAGAAGTGGCGTGGTGCACAGTTAGAAAGATATTTGTACGTGAGAAAGCAGTTTGAATATGACTCGCTCACCATCTCAGCCACTGAACGTCAGTCAATCTTGTGTCGAGAATATAATGTCGTCGAAGTCTTTGAGATCTGATAGTCACAACACATTTGCGTCGATCAATAATATTTATGTCGTATATCAAACCACGAAAATGCTGAAGTACATTGGATGATCAATCAATCAATCAATCAACCAATCAATCAATCAACCAATCAATCAATCAATTAATCAATCAATTAATCAATCAATCAATTAGTCAGTCAATCTATACGGAAGTAGGCCTACATTGCTATAATAGCCTACTTCGGTCTCACTCAGCTTCTTGCAACCGTCCACTTCGTTCATCCAAACAACCTCTTGGTTCCTCGTTCTAGAACTGTTATAGCTATTCAATATTGTTGGTACTTCTCTTCGGAATGCGCTTTCTCCTTGCGTTCGCTCTTCACTTCTGCCAAGGCAGTCTCTCTCTCCTCTTCCTTCCCTTTTCTCAAAATCTGCTTCTTCTCGCGAGGCCTTGCGCGCTAGGATCGCCTCTAACGGTTCAAACTATAAGCTTACTACAGGCGCCGTTTTATAAATGATTAAATATGATACAGTGCAATAAGACAATATAGCCTATAATAAGTATTATTAATTTATTATGAATTAATTCTGTTATTCATATGATCTGATTGTAGTTAAATGTCAGTAGGCCCTATAATATTTTATAAGACATAATCATAAAGACTAACAACCGACATTACGATGAGCCAATGTAATGTCTTCGACTGTCGTAGCTTCATTTCCCGTAGTCATCATTCGTAAAGCAAAAATATTCACGAAATTTTTCTATTTCGCGATTCTATGTTTTCGTCTGTCACATTTGGATATTTGGACCTCAACATTCCGAAACATTTCTGCTCTCTTATCCTGCCCTTGCCTATGTGGTCAAGAGGAGACTGCCGGCCGGTTGGGGGTTTCAACTCCCCAGTTTTCAATTCCTAGGGTCTCATTGTCAACTCTTTATATGCACACCGCAACTCCACGCGGATCAGGACTTTTAAAAATAAATTCGTAGAACTGCGCAACCAGCAATTTGCAAAAGTTTGGGTGAATTTTTCCAAAAGTTGTCGTTTGCCAGACATTTTCTCGAGGTTTCCCCAGAAATGTCGAAAGTCGTCGCATCTAAAATCAGATGACCGTTTTTAGTCATCTAGGTTATTTAAAAAAATTTATTTGGCTTTTCCTGCTGCATAATTATTTTTCACTGCACACGCCCAGAACTTTTTTAACGTTCAGTTGTACACAAAATGTGCAGTTCTAAATGGATATGTGCAGTTGTAGAAGCACTTCTATGCAGTTAAAACTAGTTGAAAAAGGCCATTTTCCTCCGATTGGGAGTAATTTACCATGGAGGATGGGAAAAGAAAGAAGGGTTTGTGCAGTTCTAAAAATTCCTTAAAAACAGCCCTGCACACGCCCTTCGTCCATTTCCTTCTCCCGCGTGCAAAACCGGCTGCAGTATTATTTTAATGATTATCACTGCTCAAGATTGCTTTTTCAAACAAATTCATTTACAACTGCACATTTTGTGCTGAACTGCACCTTAAAAAACCTCTGACGCGGATCATAGCCTGACTCCCAAGTAGGCCTATAATTATGCTATGTTTCTACTATTCAAATGCTGACTCTTGCACATCTCATTATCTCTTATTCTATCCTGCAGGGCTGTTTCAAAGGAAATTTTAGAACTGCACAACCATTTCTTTTCTTTCCAATCCTCCATGGTAAATTACTTCCAATCGGAGAACAACGACCTTTTTGCTAATTTTAGCTGCACAGAAGTGCTTTTACAACGGCACAAATCCGTTTAGAACATTACTGTAGCCTACATTTTGCGTAAAGCTGCGCGTTAAAAAACCTGCTATCCTGTCGTCTCCTATCCTGTTTTTACCTGTCCTGTCTTACTCTATCACTGCCCTCTATTCTGCTGCAAAGGCCTTTCCTATCCGCAGGGCGGGATTAAGAAATGTGGGGGCCCTGTTCGAGAAATTTTTTGCGGATCTTCGGCCGAAAATTCTGATGACCTTTTTTAAAGTCGTTTGGTTGAAAATCTCGTAGAATAGGCTATACCAAAAATTCCCCTAAAAAAGTTGATGACCTTTTTAGTTGTTTGGTTGAAATTTGCTAAAAATGTCAAAAGATCGGATTTTTTCCGCAAGTGTGGGCCCCTAAAGTGTGGGGGCCCCTGTTCGGCCGAACATGTTGAACATGCCTTAATCCGGCCCTGCCTATCCGTCATGTATTGCCCTATACTCTTAACTGTCGTCCTGTTTTCTCGTATTCTTTCATCTACTCCTGCACACTCTCCTCCCATCTGGCAAAACGCGTGATTACAGCATTGCTGATCAGGTAGAATTCGGTAAATTACACGAGGCTTCGCTGTCTCGTTTCCAGTGCAGATTTTGTCTCCTGTCATTCTTATCAGCAATTTTATTGGAAACTGACGTTGTTGTTTATAACCATACCGCCAACCATGGTAGTTTGAACAGATTTGTAACACGAAATTCTTCGTGCGAGGATCAGTGGCGGGGCTATGGAGGCTAAGCCCACCCCCAATAGGCCATCCGGTTTTCTACATGTAGAAATGAAACATTTCCATGATCAGCCCCCCCCCTCTAAAAACTGAAAACATATGCACTGCACGAGATTTCGACCAAATGACTAAAAAAGGTCGTCAGACATTTTGACCGGAGAAAATGGAAAATTTCCTCCGCGGGAATTCAGTATCCCCCAAAAACTGAAACCCAGGCGCCGCCACTGGCGAGAATAGGCCTACCGATTTGCAGAACAAAATAATATGCTTCATAGGCAACGTCAGTTGAGAAGATTTCAAGTGCCTACCAGTTTTATTGTTTTGAAATTATGCAAGTTACGTTCATCAGCATCAGACATTAGTGTGGCTAGATAGCACAACGTGACTAACGCAAAGGATACTCATATTCATATACCAAAGTGTTCCCTCCAGTTATCGACCCATTTCCAATCTCTCTTTTCTCTCGAAACTCCTGGAAAAATGTATTTCGCTCCAGCTAGTTGACTATCTTGAAACCAATTCACTAATGCCCCCTCTTCAATCTGGCTTTAGGAAATATCATTCTACTGAATCTCTTATTACTCGTTTACTTACTGACATCGTTGCCGCTGTTGATCAATCCCACATTACCTTACTTGCCCTGTTTGACGTCAGTGCGGCGTTCGACACTGTTGACGATACTATTCTACTCGAGCGTCTGTCCAAATCTTTTGGCATTGGTGATTCTGCCCTCTTTTGGCTTATTTCTTTCCTCTCTGATCGCTCTGTATCTGTGATCTTTGGGCCCACACGCTCCTCCTGGACTTTTGTCCCCTACGGCGTCAAGGCTCTGTCCTGGCGCCACTTCTATACATCCTGTATACTGCGGATCTATTGAACCTATTATCCCGCAAGGGTGCCTCTGCTCATCAGTACGCTGATGATACACAAGCATTTGTCCACGGTTCTCCAAGTGCTGCCTCTTCACTGGTTGCAACTATCCTTGACGCCACTATGGAACTGAACCAATGGATGTCTTCTAACCGTCTTCGCCTTAACTCTGATAAAACCCAATTCATCTGGCTTGGTGGTAGAGTCCAGCTTACTAAGATTGATATGGAGCTCCTCAGCACGTTGTACCCAGATATCCAATTTTCTCCAACTGTTCGTGGTCTGGGTTTTACTCTGGGTCCAATTCTTTCTCTTACTGACCATGTTAACCGAATCTCTCGAACATGCTTCTATCACCTGCGACAATTGCGTGCTATCCGCCACTCACTCTCCCTTCAAGCGGTCAAGGCGCTTATCCGATGTCCATGCTTTGATTTGCTCTAGAGTCGACTTTGGAAAATCTGCCTATGCTGGTCTCTCCTCTCTTAACCTCTCTAAACTTCAGTCTATTCTTAATGCTGCTGCCCGCCTAATCGCTGGTCTTCCCAAATTCTCTCACATATCTGATTTTATTCGGGACACTCTTCATTGGCTTCCTGTAGCCTACTTCAGCGCATTGAGTTCACGATCCTGACTCTTATGCGCAACTCTCTTCTCGGGGTAGCCCCCTCTTATCTTTGGGCATGGTGTAACTTGGTCTCCACTCTTCCTGGCCGCTCTGCCCTTCGCTCTGCTACCAATGGCCTACTAGTTGTCCCGTGCGCATATACCCGAATCTCAAGCCTTATAGCACTTCAGAGATATTTTATTTCCGTAAACTGGAAGTTGAATGAACGATGAAAACATGATATTGCTGCTGACGTATTTCAGTATCATTAGAAGCTGGATGAGCATATTAACTAACAGAAGTAGAAGTTGGATGAGCGACGAAATCATGGTTTTATGCTAAATTGTAACCGTGAAACTAGAGGCTGGATGAAAGATCAAAATATTTTTAGCTGAAGTAGAAGTTTGACGAATAACGGAACTGTGATATAGTAGAATTCGAAGTTGGATGAGCAATGAAAAAATGACTAAAACATGTTTTAAATAATGTTACGATGCTATACGGCTTGGGATTCGGATATATGCGTCCCGCGCATGCGTGCAGCTACGGCCAGGGCCGTCTTATCCAGTAGGCACAGTAGGCACTGTGCCTAGGGCCTACGAACTTACCAGGGGCCTACGAAATCCTGAAAAAATTAAATAAAAAATAAATGCAGTGATTGGTCAATGGCTGGAAAAAACCAGAGAACGAAAACTTGCAAATTTAATTTTAACGAGCTAACTTTTTAAAGGCTAGATTTAGCTTACTTAGCTAATGAAACAGTAACATTGGCTAAGCTATATTATGCTAACTTTGCGGCTCTTTGCATTCGCGAAATCGCCTATAGCTTCTTCAAATATCATATCTCGCATTAAGTCGTTTTCAATTGAAAGTAATGCAATGGAGGATAATCGTGCCTGTCCCATCGTTAACCACATGTAATTTTGATAATTTCCATTTTCGAAAAAGAACGTTCACCTTCACAACTTGTTCCAAAAATAGAAAGATAATAATAAATTCGAAAAGCAATATCGACATTTGGAAAACTGGATACCAGCTTTTTAGCTATTTGTGACCTAATCATTTCAGCTACAGATTTATTGTCTGCAGACATTCGAGAAAACAAAAGAAATTCGTCAATAAATGCATCTTCTAGATCACATGGGGATATATTTCAATTAATGCCTTTGCTCTAATCACTATTTCTTCAGTTGATAAAGTTCTGTCAAGAAGAAAATTGAATCTTTCATGTAGTGTTGCGCAAGCTGCTAGCCGCTTTCCCATCTCAGTTATAAGTCTGTCTATGATTACAAAACATGATTCAACATAATTTTTAAAAATAATGTAAAGTGTTGCAATTTGAATTAATACAGAGTTGAGTTGGATAGGCCCTAGGGCCTAGGGGCCTACGAAAAGATTTATATGCAAAAGTGCCTAGGGCCTACAATGACCAAAGAACGGCCCTGGCTACGGCCCAGTCCAGAAGCTTCGCATATCTTGGCCGGTCCTACTTTTTGGAACCGCCTTCCTCACAAGCTACGTTTTGAGCTTTTTGGCCTTTCTCTTCCCCTGTTCCGTTAACGCCTGAAAACTATACTATTAAATGTTAGCGGGAGCACTAGCTTTGGTCGGCGCTATATAAATGTTCAATTACAATTACAAATGCAATTGGCCTGTTACAGTCAGTGCAGGTTAGTAGGCTAGTTTTTTCTCTACCAGTCAGGCCACACAGTCTGCGTTTTACAATAACAATACCAGTTTAATTGTAGTATTCTAAAATTGTTAGAGTGCACTCGTGTGGTTAGGACATTACAGTTATGTTTCCATATCTTATCAGATTAAAACTGAATAGACGAATGAGCGATTGTATCGGAGGTTCTATATAAATCCAATCTTAAGGGTCATAGGAACACGTGGTAACCGGCTTCGACTCAACTCTACACAACATTCGCCTCTGAAGACGACTTGCTGAACCGTACACGATGAAGCTCTTGGTCATCATGCTCGTTGTTGGATTGGTGATTGGTAAGACGTCAAACGTTAGAAAATCATGGCCTACTTTTATGAACGTTGGCAATGAGAAGCTCAGCAGGCTTTCTAGACAGAATCTTACATTCTTACTATAGTCACAAAATGAGACATCGACAGAATCTGTCGATGATATCTGATATCTTATTTTGTGACTATTAGACCTATAGGCTATGTTGTGAATTTTCAAAAGAGCCTTGCTATTTTACTATGGCTAGAGCATGTGCATATTATGTATGCATTGTATGTATCTATATGCGTAGATAACACTACGTAACAAAATTTTACTTTTTGTTTGTTCCTGGGTATTAAATGTTATTTCCTAATTGCCTCTGCCTCAAAAGTATAGAAAATGGCCATTACACCCCAGAGACTTTGCTTTTGAGGCCAGGAGATTGATTATTCTGAAATGTAACTGCTTCTTTGGTACAATGAAATTCATGTGTTAACTCGGAGTAGCTGTACAGCCTTGTGAACTTCCGGGAATATTCTAGAATACCTTCCACACTTATAAATGGCTACAGGTAGTACCAGGTAGTATAAATAAAGATGACTTGAGCCCACCATGCACTTCAGTTTAGTTGTATGTCTGATTAGGTGCATAGCCTGTGGACACAACTGTTAATATGAGATATGTCTACAGGCTATGCTGTGTCTACAGGATACTTGCAGCCTCTTGATGCCATGCTATGACATCAAGAGGCTGCAAGTATCCGACTGACGCATTCTGCTAGGCTTATGTCTGTATTTTCTTGTGGAGGGTGGTACAGAGGGAAAAAGAGAGCCATGAAGTTTGCAACACCAAGAATCTGGCGAGAACCCACTGAACAACCAAGCAATTGCTACTTCTGCATGGTGGATCCTTCCAAACGTCGGACTGGAAATAATGCAGCTCCTATCATACATCCCACGACCTTCCTTCCTCCATGGCCCCAGTGCCACACAGTCCTGAGCTTGCGGTACCCACTGTTCTTGATAGAAATCAGTCGCCTTCAGAAGAGCAAAGTATATCAGAGTCAGAGAGCGATGAAGACGTTTTAGATCCAGACTATAATTTTCTAGCTCACGGCAAAAATCCGTACTATTCAAACCAAAAAGACCTCAACGACTTGATCAGAGGTCATGGTCTCACCAAGTCCAATGCAGAACTTTAGACGTCTAGACTCAAGCAGTGGAACCTGTTGGATGACAGTGTTCAAATCGCAGATCAGAGGAAGCGTCATCAAGCATTTTCAAGCGTTTTTACCAGTCAAGATGGACTCTGCTCCTGTCACAACGGGACCGGTCTTTTTCAGAAATTGGGAATGGACTACAACCCGAACGACTGGTGTCCCTTCATTGACAGTTCATCTTGGAGCCTCAAAGCCGTGCTGCTCCATAATGGGAACAAGTATCCATCTCTTCCTCTGGCTCACTCGGTACACTTCACTTGAAGTTCGATGAGTACGGCTCGGATGTCATAGGAGACTTCAAAATGGTATCAATCCTGATGGGTCTGCAAGGGTTCGGACAAAGTTTCCTTGCTACCTTTGCCTTTGGGACAGCAGAAACAAAAGGCGCACTACCACAAGCGGGACTGACCCCAGCGGACCGAGTTCAATATGGGTAACAAAAATGTCAAGAGGGAGCCACTGATGGATCCTCGGAAAGTGCTGATGCCACCACTGCATATTAAATTGGGTCTAATGAAACAATTTGTCACGGCTCTGGATGAGGAATCGGCAGCTTTCAAATACCTTCAAGGTTTCTTCCCTAAGCTGTCTGAGGCAAAGGTCAAAGCTGGTATATTCGTCGGCCCACAGATAAAGAGAATCATGGAGTGTTAAGATTTCTACAAGATGCTTTCTGGTAGTGAGAAAGCGGCTTGGAATAGCTTTGTAGCGTTCTTTAGAAGCTTCCTGGGCAATAACAAGGCCGAAAACTATGTAGAGCTGATTGAGACTCTAGTGAAGAACTACATTAAAATGGGTTGCAGGATGTGTCTGAAAGTTCATATCCTTGATGCTCACCTTGATAACTTCAAGGAGAACATGGGAGCATACTCGGAGGAGCAAGGCGAGCGCTCCCACCAGGATATACTAGACTTTGAAACTCACTACCATGGACAGTACAATGAGAACATGATGGGAGACTGTATACATCTGGGGGCTGATTCGTGAACGTGATTTACATAAATCTCGAAAAACTACGCATTTATAAATTTCGGGTGGTCAATTTTTGTATCATTCTAGTAGGCCTATTGATACATGTTGCTTTAGAGCCATTTTGTGGTTTCTATATAGTTTTATTCTGCCTTTACGTGAACAAAAACAAACAAATTCGCTCGTTTGCTGTGGAAATAGCCTTTTTCTTTTAAATATCATTCTCCAGTCCACAAAAGCAAAGTTTAAACAGAATAACAACCATTTTCGATACTTTTGAGGCACAAATAACCAGGAAATTACACTCATTGCCCAGGAACAAAAATCGTGTTACATAGTGTAATAATAGATATCAATAGGCCTAGATAGCCCATTTTGTGACTAGGCCTATATATTTTGCGATTTCCGAAAAATAGTTTTACTGTCTTACTCTACCCGCACAGTAAGATACCAAGACATATCCTAGTGACTTTTCTATAGTGCTTTACTATGTAACTCAGTGGTTCCCAACTTTTTTGACTGACGGGCCATTTTTCTAAGTCGGAAGCTATGAGGGCCACTTTCTCATAGTTGAAGGACATTAATAAGAGGCCACAAAGCTAAAATTTAATTAACTAAAGGCATATAAAATTGTTATAATTGAATCCATAAAGAAATTTTGATGCGATTTATTAACGTCCAAATAAAATAATTTGTAGGCCTACCGTAAGAGAAAAGAATTAGCCTATAAATATATATATTTTCTTAATTCATTGAGGTGCTGCGGGTCATTTTTGTAGGCCAGGCGGGCCACTTTTGACTCGCTGGCCACGGGTTGGGAACCGCTGATCCAACTAAACCAGAGTTACAAAATGAGATAAGCCCACCGTACATTTACAGTAAGCAATTCAGAGACATTTTAGTTCACTCGGTGCACCCTGTAGTTCGAAAAAGTCGGTAATCGGGTTTTATCAAAGAACTGTTCATCAAATGACGATTCATCAAGTGACTGTACATCAAGGGGTACTCTTAAAGAGATTATTAATCAAGAAACGAGCGCACATTCATGCCCACACAATACACATAGATCATATGTACAATGTATTTATGGGAAGCCCGGTAGAGTAATGGTTAACACGCTGGCCAAGAGTGCGAGAGGTTGTGAGTTCGAGCCCCCGTTGAGCGGATATACTTTGTAGGCTGCTATTAGCGCCATGTATTGAAGGCTATCTGTTCAGTTGGTATAGTAAAGATTAAATCTTCACTATACCAACTCAACCGGCAGCCTGCAATAATACTTACATGCATGCATACATAGTTACGTACATACATACATACATACATACATACATACATACATACATACATACATACATACATACATACATACATACATACATACATACATACATACATACATACATACATACATACATACATACATACATACATGCATGCATGCATGCATGCATGGCCTACATACATACATACATACATACATACATACATACATACATACATACATACATACATACATACATACATACATACATACATACATACATACATACATACATACATACATACATACATACATACATACATACATACATATATACAGACATACATACATACATACATACATACATACATACATACATATATACAGACATACATACATACAGACATACATACATACACACATACATACATACATACATACATACATACATACATACATACATACATACATACATACATACATACATACATACATACATACATACATACATACATACATGCACGCAATCATGCAAATTCATACATGCATACATACATACATACATACATACTGTCAGGTTCCACAATCACTGACGATTTCTCCAGTCTCTTCTTACTGTTCTGTAGCGCAGCCTAGCCCTAACCTATTCCCTGTATGACGGTATCTAAGGCTAGTGTATAAGTTTCTAAAGTTCTTAACTTGTTCACTTACAACCAAGATCTGTTTCTTGTATTTTCTTCTCCGTTTTAATATTCGCAAATAACACAACAATGCATCAACGACGACAAGCGATTCAATTCTGTGACAGCAACGCAACCTTAATATCTTACTGCTCTCTAAAGTTTTCAATACACACTCCACTGTTCTCTAAAACGTCTTACACTACTAGCACTCCTTCAACAACTTATCTCACTGTCTGGGCGTACACTCTTCCCCCTGCCGCTCTGTCCTTCTCTCTGCCTCTCTCCGTCTGTCTGTCTGTTTCTCTCTCTCGCGCTCTCCGGCGACGGTCGGCCGAGCCGCGCCAACTTTCCCGCCAGTCTGCCACCTGCAAGTCTGTCTGTCCGTACGCTTAACAATTAGCTGACCTTGAGCTGGTCTATTCGTACGCTCACCCCTTAGCTGACCACATACACTATACAAAATTAGCTCACATTACCTCCCTCCTTTCTTTTAAAGAGAGCTAATTATCTATAAAAATTAGCGAACGTATCTTAACTAAACAATGCAAATAGTCCATAACATAATACATCATAAAATATCTTACACTACAATCTAGACAGACAATCGGCTACTACATTCAATTTACCTTTCTTATAGTTCAATAGAATGTCAAAATTTTGCAATGATAAAGACCATCTGACTAATTTAGCAGATTTCGACATTGATTCAGTCAAATAAACTAAAGGATTATGGTCTGTAAACACATTGATTTTAGAACCAATAAGAATTTCTTTCAACTTGTTTAAAGCCCATATGATTGCATAGGCTTCCTTCTCAATCGTCGCCCATCTCCTCTGGGTATCTGTCAGCTTCTGACTGATAAATGAAACGGGACGTTCTATCCCTTCCTCGTCCACCTGAGACAGAACAGCTCCCACAGCAAAATCACTGCTATCACAGTACAAATTAAATGGTTTCCCAACCTCAAACATATATAGAATCACATTTGACAAGACAATCTGTTTAAGGGAATCAAAGGCTTTCTGATGTGCATCAGTCCAAACAATGTTCTCAGGTACTTTCTTGCTGGTTAAGTCTGTCAATGGTTTAGCAATTTCAGCAAAATTACAAATAAACTGTCTGTAAAACCCAAAAAATCCTAAGACTTGCTTCACTTCCTTCCTGGTTTCAGGTTTCTTTAAATTAATTAAACTGTCAATCCTGCCTGGATTCATCATCTTCTTCCCTGATCCTATAAGGTGACCGATGAACTTCACCTCACTCTTACCAAACACACATTTCTTCAAGTTCAATGTTACATTATGCAGTCTTATTTGTTTCAAAAATAACTCCAAATGTCTCAAATGAATGTCCCAATCATTAGAATGCACTGCAATGTCATCAACATAAGGTTCAGTAAAATCATGAATCGGTTGCAAAATCATATTTATCGCTTTTACAAAAGTCCGTCCAGAGTTAATCATTCCAAAAGGAACACGCGTAAATTCATACAGTCCATTATGTGTAAAAAACGCAGTCTTCCATTGGTCACTCTTTTTCACAGGACAAGTCCAATATGCGCTGCGACAGTCCATAACAGAAATGAACTTGGATTTTCCGACTTTGCTCAAGACATCGTTGACGATTGGCATAGGATATCTGCAGTTCTCAGTAAAAGAGTTAATGTATCTGTAGTCACAAGCCAATCTCAAGGATCCATCCTTCTTTTTGACAATGACAAGTGGACTTGCCATTCTGCTTGACGATGGTTGGATGATGTTTTCTTTCAGCATCTCTTGTATTTGTTTTTCCACTTCTGCTCGGTATATTAGTGGTATTCGATATGCCATGAATTCCTTTTCTCGAAAGTCTGGTCTCAGCACCACTTCGTGTTCTACTAATGTACATAGTCCAGGTTTATCTGAAAATCTGTCTGCATATCGATTCAGTACATCAAGTAATTGTTTCTGCTGTTCGCTCGTCAGATGTCCAATTTGTTCGTAATCCAATTGGAGTGACTTCTGTTTTGTCTCTGAATAGTCTTCCTTCAGCGGTATTTCTACCACTGATCCAAATTCGTCATCCTCTTCCACGATCAGACCACAAGACAATGTTCTCGTAATGAACTTCCTCATCTTGTTAGCATGAATAATCCGTCGACCGTTTTCGTTCATGTCCACCAGATACGAATATTTGGATCTTCTTTGCAAGACCGTGCATGGACCATGCCATCGCGAGATCAATTTATTGGTTGACGTTGGATACAGCACGATGACGTTTTCTCCTGGTTCGAATTCTTTATCTTTTGCTCTTTTGTTATATTGACTGGCGTATTGTTTTTGCTTTTCTTCAGCACAGTTCTCAGCGAATGTCAAGGCCTTTTCCATGTCTGCTCTTAAATTCTTCAGGTACTTTGCCGGTTGCACTCCAATGTTCGGTGGTAGATTTATCTCTTTGGTCCAGCTTTCTTTAAGAATGGTTAGTGGCCCTCTCGGCAACTTTCCATAGACTAGTAGATACGGTGCCACTCCGGTAGTTGCATTAGGCACTTCTCTCAATGCCCAAACGGTAAATGGAATAATTTTATGCCACTGTCTCGGATTTTCCACAACGACATGATGAATCATCTTCTTGAACGTTTGATTCCATCTCTCCACCAATCCTGCCGCTTCTGGATGTCCTGGCGAATCGAATCGAGGACAACACCCCATCAGTTTCAGAAATTCTCTTGTTAGACTGGCTGTAAAATTCGTCCCTCTATCACTCGTTATCACTGACGGAACTCCCACATCCATGAACAGCTTCATCAAAGCTTCGCATACAGCCTTAGCAGTCAATGATTTCATCAAGAATATTGTCGGCCATCTTGTACATGAGTCCACGATGCACAGGCAATACTTATGCCCTGCTGCTGACGTCGGTTCGATTGGTCCTACGACGTCCATGGTCATTCTTCTGAACGGCACATCCTCCCTTGGTATTGGTGTAATCGGCACTCGATCCATCACCAAACTTCGTGCTTTCAACTGACACTTCTCACAGGACTTGCAGAATTTCACCACATCTCTACGCATTCTTGGCCACACAAAGGACAACTTGATACGTTCCCTTGTCTTCTCTTCTCCCAAGTGTCCGCCAAATACTGACTCGTGCGCCAATTCCATCACCTGAATTCTTCTTTCCTTCGGCAACACCAACTGATACACCAACTGATCCAACATTTGATGCTTCTTATACATCAAACCATTCACCACACTAAACTCTGATCCTTTGTCTTCAGCTATCCTCCACCACGACCTCAGTGACTCGTCATTTCTCTGTTGCTCTTCAAACTTCTTCGCGTCTGCCAATTGTCTTTCATCACTTGTGTTCTCGGCAAACAAATCTCTCATACTCGTGTCCATTTCACCATCACTCCCAAAATCATCATAATCATCACGCTCACATGCAACCATCTCTTCTTCAATTTCATTGTTCCCGGATGTTACTCCTTCTTCTTCTTCTTGAACGCTTTGTTCATCATCGCTTTCGGTGTCCTCATCTAGCAAACTTTCATTTGACTTTTCCTCTTCTCCTTCTTCCACTTCTCTTCTCCGACTCTGTGCTCTTGTAGTCACATTCGCTTGCAATTCTCCTTGCAATACACTCACTGGTGGAACCTCTTTCAGTTCTGCGATTATCTCTGGATGCAGCAAGAACTTTTCTTTGTTATCTTTGCACAAGACTGCCGGAATGCTGGCACACACCAAGGTTAAATATGGTGCGATATTTACTCCCTTGTCTTTCAGATCTCCTCCTTCGTTATGCCAACTCATCCGCACTTCGATTTTCACCAACTTAGCTGGAATGGGTTCTCCAGCCACACATTGCAAATGTACTCTACCAATTTCTTCCACTGTCGCTCCTTTCAACAATTCCTCATTGATTACTGGAATCTCAGTACCAGAGTCAATCAGCGCTTTGACTTGCACAGGCTGACAACTGTCATCATTTCCACGTATCTCTACATTGACATGCTGTAGTAATGACTTCTTTGTACGTTGACACTCATCTTTGCTTTCAGTTTCTCGACCAGTATCTTTGATGGGAGCAGAATTTACTATTTCTCTCTGTATAGCAAATTGAGGCGTGCACTTCATTACTGACTTCACTTCCGTTTCGCGGTTGTCTTGTTCTTCCGGCTGATTCGGTGCATTCATTACTTGGATCTGATTTACTCTGAGATTTTCTGCACTTCGAGTAAATCTATTTCTCAGATTTGTCATTCTTGGTGGTACTCGACAATCCTTTATCAGATGTTTGTCTGACTGACAATTATGGCAACGTTTCTTACCAATCCCTCTCTGTTCAGTGCTCTCCCGCCTGTAATTGTACGCTGCATTGTTTTCTCTTTGGCGTCCCATCACTGGAATTCGACTGTATATTTGTCTGTCACCCGTTGCTTCTCTTCTATCTTGACTAAACTGTCTTCCAGGAGCACCATCATTCCTTGCTTCATTACTTCTGGCTTGGTTTCCTGTTTCTTTGTTATTACTATTCCACCTGGGTTGCTTCGAACTATTACCCCATGCTTCATATTTCGGTTTGTCTTGAAACATTAGACCAATTCGATTGTTCACGTGTATGTCTGCGAGTTCTGCAACATTACTAGCTTCGAAGCATTCAGTACCCTCTTTTGCTAGTACGAACTGTAGTGGACCCGGTGGTAGACATTCTTTCAACTTATCCGCCACCAACAGATCAAATAACTTCTCATAGTCTTTGCCCACTCGTCTACTTCTGACATAATAGTTCAACAGATTCTTCAATCTTGCTGTAAACATAGTGTATGTCTCTTCTGCCGTTTTCTTCGCTTCTCCAAATCGTGATCGATATTCTCTCGCTGTCAATTTGAATTCTTTCAGTAAATGTTCTTTCACTATGTCGTAATCGTCTAGATCATCAAAAGACAATCGGTTCAACACCGTTCTCGCTCTTGGCGTCATTAGTGGCAACAGCAATTTGACCCAAAACTGCTTTTCCACCGTAAAACTGTTGAATGCATTCTCAACTGTCTCAAAATATAATGGCACCTCCATCATATCATACGGCATCTTTGGTAACACGTGTTTCATTGCATCACCTATCTTTTTAATCTTGGACACCATTGTCTCACTTTCTCGAATCCTGTTTCGTTCTGACTCTTCACGGCTTCTTCTTTCGTCTTCATTTCGTTCCCTCAGTCTATTTTGATCTTCTACCCTACGCAGTTCTTCTTGTTCTATCTTTTGCTGCAACAATTCTAACTGCTTTCTGCGTTCCTCCTTTTCTATAGCCATTTCTCGGAGCTGAGCTTCCTTCAAAGCGAGTTTCTTTTGTTCCAATTGTACTTGTTCTTCCCTTTCTCTTTCCGCTTTTTCCAAACTTTCTTTCTCCATTTTCAATTCTTCCTGTCGAATCTCTTCGGCTCTTTCCAATTCTACCAAACGCATGGCTTCTTTGTCTTCCTCGCGAGCCTTTTGCTCTTCAATCTGCTGTTTTCGTATTTCTTCATCACTTTTTCTTGCTCTCTCGTATTCTATCATTAGTTCCATCCTTCTTTGTTCTGCTTCGTCACGATCTCTTTTCAGTTGTTCTAACTGGAGCTGGAACTGCTGCTTCTGTATCTCTATCTCTTCTTGCCTCAACCTTTCTGCTTTTTCCACTCTTTCTTTATCTTCTCGTCTCCGTTGCTCCTCTTTCTCTTTATCTTCTCGTCTCCGTTGCTCCTCTTTCTCTTCTCGTCTCCGTTGCTCCTCTTTCTCTTTATCTTCTCGTCTCCGTTGCTCCTCTTTCTCTTCTTGTTTCCGTTCTTTATCCTCTTGTCTCCGCTGCTCCTCTTTCTCTTTATCCTCTCGTCTCCGTTGTTCTTCTTTCTCTTTCTCCTCTTGTCTCCGTTGTTCCTCCCTCATCATCATAAATTGCATCAACGCCTCCATAGACATAGCCTGTGGTTTCTCCTCAACACCACCTATTGCACCTTTCTCTTCAGCTTCCTTTAGCCACACCTCTGCTAGGGCTCTCATCAAATTTTCCCTTGACATCTCTTCGATTTCTTCCACGTCCAGACCGGCTTCGATTAATAATTTTATTATTCGATCAGAAGACATCTTCTTTATACTAGCTTGCTTTTGTTCCGTGAGTTTCTCCATCTTACTTTCTTACTTCAACTGATTTGCGTGAAGAAAATCGAGGGAGTGGCTATGCTTTCTGCAATTGGTTGACTGTAATTTCAATTACTTGTTTATTCAAGGAGCGAGTTTTGTATACCTCTCTCTGGCGTTGTGTTGTCGTAGTGTCGTTCGTATGCCCGTTGTATCTTCTCACCAGTTGTTCGGATGCTCGGACTGCTTCTCCGGTTGTTCAGATGCTCACTCTCCTTCTCCCGTGTGGTCGGCGTCTCGTAAGGCTTAAAAATCCACTGTCCGTAGCTTGGATACGACTATCCCAACGTTCGTTGCTTGACTTCGCAATTCACCGTTCGTAAACCTGGATACAATATCCCGACGTCCGTTGCTTGACTTCGTATTCCACCGTCCGTTGCCTGAACTCGATATCCCACCGTCCGTTGCCTGAACTCGATATCCCACCGTCCGTTGCCTGAACTCGATATCCCAACGTCCGTTGCTTGAATTCGCTATCCCACCGTCCGTTGCCTGAACTCGATATCCCACCGCTATCACCAAATGTCAGGTTCCACAATCACTGACGATTTCTCCAGTCTCTTCTTACTGTTCTGTAGCGCAGCCTAGCCCTAACCTATTCCCTGTATGACGGTATCTAAGGCTAGTGTATAAGTTTCTAAAGTTCTTAACTTGTTCACTTACAACCAAGATCTGTTTCTTGTATTTTCTTCTCCGTTTTAATATTCGCAAATAACACAACAATGCATCAACGACGACAAGCGATTCAATTCTGTGACAGCAACGCAACCTTAATATCTTACTGCTCTCTAAAGTTTTCAATACACACTCCACTGTTCTCTAAAACGTCTTACACTACTAGCACTCCTTCAACAACTTATCTCACTGTCTGGGCGTACACTCTTCCCCCTGCCGCTCTGTCCTTCTCTCTGCCTCTCTCCGTCTGTCTGTCTGTCTGTTTCTCTCTCTCGCGCTCTCCGGCGACGGTCGGCCGAGCCGCGCCAACTTTCCCGCCAGTCTGCCACCTGCAAGTCTGTCTGTCCGTACGCTTAACAATTAGCTGACCTTGAGCTGGTCTATTCGTACGCTCACCCCTTAGCTGACCACATACACTATACAAAATTAGCTCACACATACATACATACATACATACATACATACATACATACATACATACATACATACATACATACATACATACATACATACATACATACATACTAGGGTGATTCAAGTTCTGTGGGGAAAAAATGAAAGTTGGAAATTAAAAAACGCTCTTTACTTGTTATGCTCCTTTTAGTTCGTGGAGCAAAACTGTGAAATATTGTAGTAATTGGTTCGTATTTAGTTCTGCCTCACGGAGCTCAAAGTTTTCACAGATTTAGTAAACTAAATTTTATTTGTGTGTAAAGTACTTTAAATTAGTTACCTAATTTTTTATAATATAGAACTTAAAAGAGTATATAAATTGAGCATAAACAAAGTGGTGAAGTGTGTAAACAACCAAATTTGTTAATTTGTCATTATAATTTAGGCAAAACAAATTATATTGCAAAACTATTCAAAATGCGAAATGCTTGTTAGTATTTTGAATACATAGCAACAACAATATTATGGCTGGAGCCAGGCCAAGGACTTCCATTCATCTTAATAGAGAATCTTAGGAGACGTTTTGAGGTAGAGTAATGCCTACAATCTTGAATGTTTACAGTTTTCTTTCAAAAGAAAGAAAAACTTTCTCAGTACGTGGTGGTGAAAATGTTGGTCAAGACATCGAAATCTGTGCGAAAGGCTAAAGTAATATTATTCCAAATGCAGTTCTAAGAAACATTGTTCGGAAACTGAATGCATAAGGCCTACTAGAAAAATACAGATGCTTCTGATGTAACAAGAATTGTAGGTGAGGAACACAGACAACTGACAAAAGATGACTGTTTGCAATCAATAAATATTCTCTTTCATATTGGTCATTGTGAGGTCATGAGTAGGCCCTATAATTAAAATTTAAGAAGATAACACACTTGGCTATGAGAATATTTCTTGTGGATCAGCAATCAGGAACAAGTTATGCAATAGTGCAATTGGACTAGATACAAATTTGGCCAATAAGAAGAAAAGAAAAAAGAAAAGAAATACGTATGCAGCGTAAAAAATGGAAAAACACAGGAAGCATTGGAATAGCCTATCTAAGTCACATTTACATCATGTTTTGAGAGTGAATCAAATCATAGTGATTATGCAGATGAGTAGCATAATATGCTACTCATCTACTTAATCACTATGATTATTTTATTATTTGAATATTATTATAAAATATTATTTGATTGAACAGTTCTGAAATTTTGTGGAGAAACATTGTGCGGATACTCAATTTCCATTGACATCTGACTATGTGAATAAGAGAAAACGAGAGAAGTTTTATTCTTTGAATATCATTCAACCAAATCGTGCTTCTGCATTAGGTCAAGTAAATATCACCATTCACCAGCAGAAAGGCAGACTACATTTTAGCAACTGGAGGTTAATTGCAAAGATAAAGTAGGTTATCCAAGTTTCCACTGTCGTTCAGCGGCATTTGATTTCAACGTTCGTCAAATATTGAAGTTGGCTTTGCATGTAAGACAACAGACTGTGTTGAAAGATTACAAAGAATTATTTGAGCTTAGTCTAATCCTTCTTGGACAGTTCCACCACTTAGGACATATTTGTGAGTGCCGAGTGCACTCAACCATGCACACTGGATGGCTGAATTAAATCAAGTGAACACAAAATGAAGCCAATGGTTGTTTAAAATGTGGATTATTTTAACTTTATATGTCTCAATGCATATGATGCACTGTTGCTCCATGTAGTGATCTGCACTTGATACAAAAGAAAACAAAATTTTATCTGCATCCAAAGTAATTTCCAACTTGTAAAACTGGTTCAGAAGCATTTGACTGTTACTTAAGGCAAACTTATGGGCCTTTTCCTATTGGTGAGGAATTGGCACCATTAATTTTGACTTCTTTTCGTAAACCGTTTGAACATTGCAGTCAGATACGTCATTTATTCAAGAAGATGATGACAAATGGTAAGAAACTCCAAATATTAGGATGCTAATAAGATTGTTAAAGCTCTTTAACTTGTTGGTTACAATTAGAAAGGAGGAATCAACATTTGACTCCACATTGACGAAACACGAAGATCAAATTCGAATAAAATCAATTAAACTTTCAATTACTTTTAACAAATTAAGATGTATTGGCATTTAAAACAACAGATATTAGCTTCTTAGGTAGTGTTGCATCGTTTTTATTAAATTATATAATAAAGTTTTTCAGAAAAAAATTATTTACTCAAATGCAATTTTTTGACAATTCACAAAAAATTATATAATTTCAAGGTCGATGAGGCAGAACTAAATATTATCCGATTTCATTCAAATTTTGGGGGGCATATTTTATTACCAAAAGGAACATAAAAAATCGATAGCACCAAATAAATTCGATATTTTATTTTTTTGAATCACCCTAATACATACATACATACATACATACATACATACATACATACATACATACATATATACAGACATACATACATACATACATACATACATACATACATACATACATACATACATACATACATACATACATACATACATATATACAGACATACATGCACGCAATCATGCAAATTCATACATGCATACATACACACACACACATACATGCAATAAATTTTATGTATTCTGTAATATGAGTTCCTGTAAATTGTTTCAACAGCTTAATTGTACATTGTAACCGGTTGGGGTCTGTCAACCGGATTGTTGATTAAATGAAAAAGTATTATTATTATCTACGCATACAGGTACATACAATACATACGAAATATGCATATGCATACATACACATGCATACACGCATAGGCCTACATACATGCATGTATATAAACGCAGATGCATTTAAGTGCGAATGTATACTATGCATGTACGTATGCATGTGTCTATGTATATTTAATATATGTACGTACGCACTACGCATGCATGTATGATTGTATGTACGTATAATGTATGTAATGTATGTATGTATGTATGCATCTATGTATGTATGTACGCATATATGCATGTATGTATGTTCGGGTGGTTAAAAAAATGAAATTCAAGCTAGAATCCAAGACACCCTCACAGTTTGTTAGACTTGTTATTAGTATTATTGAGACCAAATTTCAGTACCAGATTTGGACTAGAAGGCGGTGCTCAATGACACACAAAAAATTACCATGCAGTAGTTTTAACTAGAAATCTTGATGCCTTTCTTACTTGGCGAAAAACTCAACATTTGTCATGTAAATGAGCTTGAAATAGTTTCTGCTGTGTTATCATACTTACCAGAATCAAGACTACACATTTGTTAAGCCATTAAGTGACAAGTGTATTTTATGGAAATGAGACTTCTGGTGATTTAATCATGAAGGATTGAGTTTTTGGTACCAATTTCTGCAGCATGTGTACTGTCCTTCTGTCCTGCCACTTTCACGGGGTACCATTAACAAGGAATGTTTAAGAAGACCAGGATGGAACATGCCGAAGTTGAAAGATCTGAATTTGTACCGCCAGATTATCCAGTGGTAGTACACTGGACAGAAAAATCTGAGATTTTCAGAGCAGGCAATATCAACCGCCTGCCAGTGCTGGTTTCAGGTGATGGTGTGTATAAACTCTTTGGTGTGCCCCAATTAGCTTCAGTGTCTGGATGCAATTCAAATCCAAGGCCATTCATTATTTTCTGGAGTTATGGAAACTCACTAATAATATCCAGGCCTTGAGCTTTGATGCAGCATTATGCCAGCACCAGAATTTTCAATCGAGTGTACGACTTTGCAAGAAAAGAAGATAGGTTAAGAGCCCCTGTTTCTGACCTGCCGTCTTCATGCGATGTAATTTATTTTAGCCATAAGCCTTCTGCATGTTGCTGTGATTTATCGAATTCACCATATATTCCAATGTTTAAGAGATTTAATGCTGCTTGGGAAGGTGTGACACTTGACAACATCTGAGGACTGGAAATCACATCCGGCACTGAAGCCCTCCATGCAAAAGTAGTCAGCTTTCTCAAGTACTCTGCTGAAATAAAGTCAGTTTTAGATAAATTACCAAGAACTCATTGAGATATCAATGGTTGACATTGGAACTTGGAAGTCAGCCTTCAATAAGAAACTGGAGAGTCCAATTAACAATGCACATTGGATGGTCAGGTTACTGTATGCCATCAAAATATATCTTTACTGATCACCATGATGAAATCAATCTAAGTAAGAAGGAAGAAACTCAGATCCATCATCTTAAGTAATTTGGTGGTCTTCGTCACACAAGGTCATGGATAAAAGACTTCTCTTGCTACTGTAGCTCCAGGTCAAGATCTTTCAATATGGTCAGATATAGAAAATACGAGTCAATTGCCTTGGAGATCAGCTTTGCTTCCATGAAGGTCCTAGAAAACCATCAGTAGTACCTTTCAGGTGAGGCTGAAGGTCTGGCTGTGTGGCCATTTGCCTTTAACAGACAAGGTGGAAATATTCCACAGAATGACTCTGAAGCCTGGTGAAAGGATGGTGAGGCTTTGTGCTATGGCACTGAAAAAGGAGATTGCATGGGCGATTTTGCATCTCAGCAAATGCCTGAAGTAATTCTTTTTTACACTTCCACCAGAAAAATAGATCGAGAAAGAGGATTATAAATAAGGCAGATACCGGGTACTGAATTCAACAACAGAGAGTGGTGAACAACGTGTCTTAGAGATGTGAGAAGTTGTTCGAGGAATTCAATCGACTAATCATACAATACAATATATACGTACGTACGTACATACATACATGCATACATACAATATAAAGTCCTTTCTCTGGTACTCAAATCCAAACTGGGTCTTGCACCGATGTATCTCAGTGATCTCATTCGTTCTCCTCTCTCAGCATCTTCTCATCGACCTCTTCGTTCTCTGGACAGGGCTGACTTGTTTGTTCCACGAGCTTAGACCACTATTGCTCAAACTCGATCCTTCACCATCATTGGGCCCTCTTTGTGGAATTCTCTTCCCTCTACTCTGCGTGGGACTCTACTTTCTGGATCGTTATCTACATCTCTCTCTCTCTTCTTAAGACCTATTTTTTCTCTAGAGGTTATCGCACTGGGAGCGCTACTGAATGGCCTTGGTTGTGAGCGGCGCTATATAAATTACTAATTACATTACATTACATTACATTAATCACTGATGTTGATGAAAAGTCAAGTGGTCGAGGGAAGTAGGAAAGCTGTCCCCACTCACTCAATAAAGAAATCTGCTGTTGACACAGTGCCTACTTAGCCTTCTGGATTATAAAGACTTTATCGGATGTTGAAGTAATAAAACGAGAACTATCGACATTCATGGACTGAGCGATGTTTTTGAAAATTTTGAACATTTAAAATTTTTCAAACCAACTGAAATTTTGCATTTAATGCTGACCAATTGCTTAAGTAGCCTATCACAAGTATTGTCATTAGGGTGACAACGAAATGCATGGTCAAAAAATAATTTTGCCTAATCCAGTTTCCCACCCCCTAAAAATGTGTATATATGACAAGAAACTCATGTGTTACAAATTTTATTCAGATTGATAAATATTTAGAGGTAGCTCCGCGCGTTAGTAGTTTGTAGCAGCGTATCACATCATTTCTTTGAAATCGCGTATGGAAATAACTTATATCTACAGAGAACAGGCTGCGCTGTGACTCATTGTTCATACTGACTAAGAATAATAATGTTTCTTGTAATTTTTAATCTTTCTCAATTCTTGGTTGTTGTTATAATAACATAGATAAACCAAAAAAGGCTAAATATAAAGACTGTATTTGTCACTTCATACAACTTCCAGCACTTCATGCCTTCATGATGGCGCACGCCTGTGTTTTGTCTGGTACAAAAGCGTATCCCAGTAGATGAGCTTGGTTTGTAGACCAAAATCATGGAATTAGTCGATGCCAAAGCGTTCAGCACCAGATGGGACCTCCAGTGGCATAACATCAAGATATAATTTAACAGATTTAGAGACTCACGTATACATATTTGAAGCAGATCCGGTATGAAAATGGTATAATGGTGATAACAACTGCACTGGTTTGAATCCGATGCAAAGTGAGTTTACCGAACTCATCCAGCTCAATGATATTCAGCCAAGACTGTTAATTAAGACCACTATGAGCTCTTTCACCTGGCACTGATATTTTTAGAAGGAGTGGAAAGTGGGAAATATGTGCGTATCTATGCCCCTGGAGCCCATGCATCCTAGAGCTAGTTAGCCTATTATAGATGGATGGCAAGGTCACATACAGTTTTAAAAGCTACTTATTTCACTCTCAATAAACGTCACCAAACGCGAGTTGTCAGCTCTCCAAGAGTTCAAAGCAGTTGTGAAGTTGTACATTAAGTGTCTGTACGCACATGCATGAGCCTCGCAACGACTTGAATCTTCCGCATGAGTTTGATGCATACAGACAAACAACCAAACTGTTGCCGATTCAGCAATCAAGTCCCTCTGCAGTCATTTGTAGCATCTAGGTGAAATCCTAAATGGTCTTACTTTTTTTGATACAATGGTTCCTCTGGAAGGAAGCAAAGGTCACAGCCCTAAGTAAAGAAACTCATGGACAAACTCCTTGACACGTTGTGCTGCATGGCACTGTTACTATACCAATGCAGCGATGGTTGTCACAACATACTTAGCAGCTTCTTGTGGCAATTGGAATATCACATGACTTCCTGTCCTTAAGACATTCACCCTAGCACTTGAGAGAGCATATTTCTGAGTATGCTAGTGCTCCAATATGAGCAGAGAGTCTAATGGTGGTCAACAATGCCGCTGATTCATTCAATGGTGTCCTTGATCACTATGAAAAACAGAATCAATTTCTGTAATAAGTTGCCGAGTGGCACCCTAATTAATGTACAAGTGCTGCATCAGCCCCAAGCAATGACTTGCAACTTCTACGCGACTTGTACAGCTACGGGGATACAACTGCAGCGATTTCCAACGCTGCAATTTAGACATTCTCGGGTCATTTGTGGTATTTGAGTGAAGTTCTTGTAGGGCTTGCGTTTTTCGATCTCAGTGTGCCAGTTGAAATGAAGTTAGCAATGGTTGCAGCTCTGAGAAAGACTGGACACCCAGACCATCCTCGTCGCATAGTTCTCACTGCAGCAGACATCCAAGACAAACAGCTGTGTGACTTCGTGTCTCAGCACACCAGAACACTGTTCACTGCTCTTGTCATCCCACATGACTTCCTCATACACGATCCCAACACATGGGAAAATAATGAGGCCTATGCTGATGGTCAGAAGAAGCTCAAAGGGTTGAAGGTGGTGAACATTGCAGCGGAGCGTGGTGTTGCTCTTGTCCAGTCCTTCAAGAGTGTCATCACCAACCAGGAGGAACAGAAACAGTACCTCTTTCAGGTTGTAGAGAAGCATCGCCAGACCTTCCCTAATGCCAACAAATCAACTGTGCTCGGACATTAACTTGCAGTCCGACACTTGATGATAAAATATCAAACTTTGACATTGTTGAATGTTAACGCACCAGACCAAGATTTACTGAAATGGTTCAAAACGTTGTGTTCTTTATTATTACTAATATTTCGACTAATCTAGTAAGAACAATAGAGCATGGAAACTTGGGAAGGTAAAAGTTTACTTCCATATAAAACACTGTAGAAAAGTCAAATTTAACATTTGACTAATTTGTCGCAATGCTTCATAATAAATACAAAATCTTCAAACTATGACTTTGTGGAGCTACCAGTAAATGTTGTTATAATGTTCCAAAACTTGGTGTGCTTCAATCTTTATGTAAAATTAACAGAAGTAAGGGGTGGGAAGGTAAGAATTTGAAAACAAAATTTGGAGTGCCACCCTAATTGTCATATTACAGCAATATTTGATCTATATTGAAATAAAATACGATTGCATTGGAATATATGCTCGACACGTTATTTTGTACAATTAACGTCTATACATTGGCCCATGCAAAGTACACAGTCGTTGAGCACCGCCTTCCAGTTGGAATATGAAGCTGAAATTTTGTCTCAATGATACTATTAATAGGTCTAACAAACGGAGAGGGTGTCTTGGTTTCTGGCTTGAACTTCATTTTTTACCATGTATCTGTGAACCACACTAATTCATTCATTCATTCCGAAAATGTATATAGCGCTTCTTCAAGAATCTACTCAGAGGCGCTCTCTGCGCTGGCCCACATGATGTTAATCGTCATTAAGAACAAATATATTGCATCAGTTAGCAAACATTGCACAGTAAGCTGGAAGAGTCACCATTGGCAGGCACACACACACACACAGGTGGAGCTAACCAACGGATTTCGTCGACAGCTGGTAGATGGTGTATATGGATGATCAGAGTCTCTGGACCAAGCGTCATGGCGTCATAAGGTAGAGCGACAACAGGCGACAGCGTCCGCAAACACGATAACGGTGACGACAAGTAGTCCCTCAATGGTGGAAGATGACGCACGTCCGGCTAATCGTCGATGCACAAGGAGTTGACAGAAAAAGGCATTCATCGTGTCGGTTGATGGAAGGACCGCCAATCACTCACGGTCGTAATATTTCCAGCAGGCCGCGTCGCTCGTCCTCCACCGGTTGTAAACAAACGGCTACTGGCGGCGTAATGTACAGCGGTCCGCGTAGTTTAGGCTCGACCGCGCACGCATACAACGGATGGGCCTGATGCAGTCACATGGCCGAGGCGACTGGAACAAAATGTCTTTTAACTTCCAAAATCCTTGGCTGAAACGACGATTAAGTCCGGTACGCAAACCTACCACCAGAAACCTCTAACATCCTCGAAGTTAACTGCGCAAACTTTGCATTTAGATGTAAATATCCGTCAAAATGACGCAGAGGTCGGTCAGTCGACCAACATGGCCGATGACATGCGCACTCTAATGTATGTATCATTTATGTAATGTAACGTATGTATGTATGTATGTATGTATGTATGTATGTATGTATGTATGTATCTACGCATATATGTATCCATGCATGTATGTATGTACGTATATATGCTTGCATGCATGCATGCATGTATGTATAATTGTATATGTATGTATGTATGTATGTATGTATGTATGTATGTATGTATGTATGTATGTATGTATGTATGTATGTATGTATGTATGTATGTATGTATGTATGTATGTATGTATGTATGTATGTATGTATGTATGTATGTATGTATGTATGTATGTATGTATGTATGTATGTATGTATGTATGTATGTATGTATTACATACATACATACATACATACATACATACATACATACATACATACTTACATACATACATACATACATACATACTATGTATGTATGTATGTATGTATGTATGTATGTATGTATGTATGTATGTATGTATGCATGAAATTATATGTATGTACTTCCGTGCGTATGTATCTATGAGTGCATATTATGTAAGTACGTACGTCGTAGGCCTACGTACGTAGACCTATGTAATGTATGTAACTATGTGCATATGTAGGCCTATGCAAGTATGCATGTATAGCATACAGTTGTATACTATACACATTATTGGTTTTTGACTAAAATGCTGTTTTGAATTCAAGCAACCTGTCTGGCCAGAGAAAACAAGGAAGTTCATAAGCGCCCGGATGATGAAACGAACCCAAGCCCTGAGGCTGAGAATGCGTGTAAGGACAGTAAGGTCAAATGCGAAAAAGACAACCCTCCGGAAAAGACAGAGGAACCGAGAAGAAGAAAACTAGCAGAATGCAGGAAACCATGCTTGAGAGATTATTACGAAAAACAAAGAAAGAAACCCAAGCAATAAGGTAAAACAAATAGACGGATTTCTTTTCATATTTTCACATGGCCTAACAAAGCAATCATTGCAGTTTTTGGAGCATTACATGTATGTGGTGTCACGACAACTGGTCCACAGACAACTGGTCCAACGACAACTGGTCCACAGACAACTGGTCCACAGACAACTGGTCCAACGACAACTGGTCCACAGACAACTGGTCCAACGACAACTGGTCCACAGACAACTGGTCCACAGACAACTGGTCCAACGACAACTGGTCCACAGACAACTGGTCCAACGACAACTAGTCCACAGACAACTGGTCCACAGACAACTGGTCCACAGACAACTGGTCCAACGACAACTGGTCCACAGACAACTGGTCCACAGACAACTGGTCCAACGACAACTGGTCCACAGACAACTGGTCCAACGACAACTGGTCCACAGACAACTGGTCCACAGACAACTGGTCCAACGACAACTGGTCCACAGACAACTGGTCCACAGACAACTGGTCCACAGACAACTGGTCCACAGACAACTGGTCCACAGACAACTGGTCCAACGACAACTGGTCCACAGACAACTGGTCCACAGACAACTGGTCCAACGACAACTGGTCCACAGACAACTGGTCCAACGACAACTAGTCCACAGACAACTGGTCCACAGACAACTGGTCCAACGACAACTAGTCCACCGACAACTCGGACACGACAACTGGTCCACGACAATTGGTCCACCGACAAATGACACATTTTTGCCGATGTTTTTTGCCGTTGAAATGGAAGTTGGAT
Organism: Lumbricus terrestris; assembly: GCA_949752735.1. Taxonomy (NCBI): domain Eukaryota; kingdom Metazoa; phylum Annelida; class Clitellata; order Crassiclitellata; family Lumbricidae; genus Lumbricus; species Lumbricus terrestris. The sequence continues at coordinate 77,936,762 of OX457037.1, forward strand.
TGATGAAAAGAACTCTTTGTAAAGCGAAAATCGATTGATGAAATCCTCGATGCAGTAAGATAGACCAACGAAGTGAACGTCTCTTCAATTGATGAAAATAACGCTTGTAAAGTTGAAGATGGAATCACAAAATGATCGCGATGCCAGATAAAAAAAAATTGTATTGATGAAAATAAATCAATTTTAAATCGGATTCGGATTTAACCTAGGCTATTATGAAATCATAATATTAGATTTCCAACATAGGTTAATTGAAACTGCCTAGCCTATATAGCCTACTTTCTTCTTATTTTCCAGGATTAAAAGAACAAGAACAAAAAGACGTTCAAGAAAAGTTGAATTGGTTTCCTTTTAAATGATATTACGCTAACTAACTTTCCTCACATGGAAATGTAAGCTTATCATAAAAGCTCATAATATTCTACTCGAATTTCCAATAAAGCTGATGATATTCGGGCAGTCATTCAGATGCACATGCGCCACTTCTTGAATAGATAATTAGAAAATGTTTAACTGATTCTGTGTATTGATTAAATACTCACTCAATGGAAAATCCACCTCAACAAATCGATCCCTCTTGATTTGCAGGCATAACTATGGTATCGAGGACCGACGTGTCGGTTATGGTCAGGTTAGGCGTCGTGATGGTCGGTTGGGGTTAGGTTTAGGGCTAGGCTCATCATTTGGTTCACATACTACAGTTAGGCTGATTTGCATAATATTATTATTAGTTCGCTTCTTCAGGTAGACCCTACTCGCCGGGTGCGTCGTGTAGGCCTATATTAATTTGCTCCACCCCATTAATCGTACCCAGTTGATTTGAAAATGTAAAATGTAATTGTAATTGTAATTGAACATTTAATTAGCGCCGCTCACAGATTCGGTAGCGCTCCCGACCCCAGCTAGTGCTTCCACCATCAAATAGAATAGTCTTCAAGCGTTTACGAAACATAGGAAGAGAAAGGCCAAGGAGCTCAAGGCGTAGCCTATCTTGTGGGGAAGGCGATTCCAACAAGAGGGGCCAACATAAGCAAAACTTCTAGATTGGGCCGTAGCTCCACGCATGCGAGGGACAATAAGTAGGCCATTAGTAGTCGAACGAAGGGCTGAGCGGCCAGGTAAAGTGGAGACCAGGTTACACAATGCCCGAAGATTTAAAGGGGCTACCCCTAGAAGAGAGTTGCAGGCCTAACATTGGCGGCGCCAGGGGGGGCTAGGGGCTAAGCCCCCTAAAAAAGGCCATCCATTTTTTTCCGATGTAAAACATTTTTTTTGATGATTTACCCCTTTAAACCCCCAAAAACTGAAATCCTGGCGCCGCCACTGAGGCCTAAGCGTTTTCTACAGCGATTCACAACATTAGAGGCGCTTAATAAATGCTCATATAGTCCTACAATTCAATACAATACAATATAATTTCGTCAAATTATTATGACATCGACTCTGCTAACTTGTAAATGAAATGATGGGGTTAGTTCTAATCTCTCACCTCCGCTCACCCGTTTGAACGATGTCATGCATTAATGTTTAGGTAGGCCGTGCACCATGTTCAAGGATCGTAGTATGTGTATTAGGACCGTGTGACCCAAACGCGCTCTAGTATTATAGCGCAGAGTGGCATTTGATACAGCATAGGCCTACGCTCTTGTCAATGTAGCCAGATGATGTCTTTGGTTTGTTGGAGAAATCCCGATTATGCCTTGCGAACGCGTTTGTTGTGCTAATTGTAAATTCAGTCCACTATAGTATGACGTTACGAGAAATCAGGGACTGAACGAGGAACGTGGGAAGGGGTAGATAGATGGTTAAGAGCGAACACCACTTATTTTGAACCTAAATAAAAGCAAACTAGCTCTATATTATATTTGAATCAGAGAATAAATAGTAGGCCTAAAACACAGGAATACTAGATTAGCCCATTACTAATGATAGCCTACTGACTGTCAAAATATAAAAGGGATGGTTTCAGCGAATTTCTTGGGAGTTCATACGGCCTATTAATTATAGATGAGTGGTTATCATGGAAACACCAAATCACTGACGTCTTCAAAACGTGACAAAAACCATAGATATATATTACTCAATACGTCATTGTTGGTAAAAAAAACCGCACTTGTAAATGTGTACTGGACTTCACACGACGTACCATAGAAACCTCAAGACACATGAATCCCATTTTTGCGGAGTAGAAACCTCAAGACACATGAATCCCATTTTTGCGGAGTAGGTTACCGTCATGAGATGTGTTGTAGTGAAAATCGGAGAATGAATAGTAACCGACGACCCCAAAATTTACGCTGAATTAAATTGTTCAGGCTACTTAATCAATTGGTAAATCTATAGGCATACTTCTAAGCGGAGCCTAACCAGAGTCTCTTAAATCTGTGAGTCGTTTATAACTGCAATCGGAAACACCGCATAGGTGTAATGGGCATTGGGCAGACCAGCTTAATGAGCTTATTTAACGCTACGTTTTAGGCCTAAGCTTATACAAGAAAGAATGTATTTTTCTAGTGTAGCCTATTCTTTCCCGACCATGATGACTCACTGAAAATAATTATGCTTGCTGTTACAGTACGGTAACCGTAAGTATAATCTGAATGCACGTAGCCTATTGCAATCATTTTAGCTGACTGAGACTTCTCTCCTATGAACATTGGCTTCAGATTAAGCGATGACTTCAATTTAAACAGTTTAGATCTATGTTGTAAAAATTCATATTTTTACACAAATAATAGAATCAGAAGGAACTGTTTTAGCTTGGGTGTTGTTCCTACTCGGACAGTGCCAGTCCCAAGCCTGGATAAAGGAGGAGGGCGATGCTAAAGATCTTTGTAGCACAGTGTCGTTAATCAGACAGGCCACTACTGAAACCAATTATAGCTGCTAAAACAATTACTGCTCTGCTATTTGAATTAAAACATTTAAAGAAATAATTCGCTCTTTGGAGCTCAAATTAGCTGACAGTATTTTATGCATACCGTATCCTCGCATTTTAAGTCCGTGACGCCGTGCATGTAGCAGTCCTGTGAGGTTTTGATTCCCCTTCTACCTTTCAATCAAAACATTCTTGCATTCCTCGAATTCACTTGATGCTTTCCGGCTGATGATAATTATAGACAGCATTTTCATTCCTCTAAAATCGACTCACATATATTATACTGTGTTTCCATCAGCCTTTTACCAACGTAAGAGCTAATTTATGTTGCTTGATTATTTTCATCCTTGTGTTTGCTATAGTTGGGTCTTATTAAGATTTTGATGGCTTGTGTATGTAAATGACACTAAGCTCCAGAGGACGGATTGATCTCTAACAGTCTGCCATATTATAGTCCTCGGATATTTCACCATCGCCCCATATAGAGTGGAAGACTGAGTCAACGTCACGTGGTTCTAGGAATTTCTGTGGTATGGAACGGCCACCTCTTCTATTACCAGCCAGCCATCAACCCGCACGTTCCAAAGTAAGAAGTTTCCTCTTGACAGTTGACAAGAATCACCTTTAAAAATTTAGAAATGGATGTGTGCATAAAACAGTAGACTCGAAGACCGACGAAGAGGATAGGATTAGGTGGATGAGGGCATGAGGCAGAGGTGTATGTCGGCGATGGAGGAAGAGAGGAGGACGAAATGAAGAAACAATAGAAAGAAAAAGGTAGTAGCAAAGCAAGAAAGCTTACAGATGAAGAAATAATAAAATTTGAGGTGCAGAGAATAAAATTTAATACGTTTTCACCGAAGTAAACCAACATGCTAAGGCAATGAATCGTTGATTAGCTGCCAAGAAGTAGTCTATTCATAAAATGCTAATATAACTCTCGACATGACTCTACTGACATGAGTCTTTGATAGGCATACGCATTCGCATGATGCATTGAATGCAGTCTCGCTGCAGCTCCTAGCCTTGAGGTCTACATGTAGGTTTCGGATATTTGAATTTATGGCAGGGTAATTATAAGCTATATTCGTCCATTTTGCTCTAATAAACCAGGAACTTGCACTAGCGTTGGGCTTGAATGAGTTACGTGACTTGAGTTCCAAATGGTTGTCTGTAAATATCTGACATCTGCATCAGTGGCGGCAACGGGGGTCTGGGGGACTAAGCCTCCTAAATTAGGGAATCCGGGGGCTAAGCCCCACCTTAAAAAGGACCATCCGGTTTTTTAAAAGGTCGTTTGAAATTTTGTGTGATGAAAATGAAAATAAAAATTTCCTCCGCGAGGATTCGGCCCCCCCAAAAAACTTAAATCTTGGCGCTGCCATTGATCTGCATCGCCCAATACAAGTCCAAACTGAAGTTATGGGGTGGGAGGTAACCCAATCACGTGACCCTTTGAAGGAAACGTTGAAGTTTGAAGCGTCTATGACGCTAAATGACCATCATGCGTAGAATATACCGAAATCGCCGATGGGGACCACAATAAATCTGTTGGACTAATAATTATTGTAGTCAGTGCACACTGCACAGTGCACACACGAAATTATGACACC